>JAUMJK010001418.1:0-175472 GCA_033558105.1 Coccyzus lansbergi
GCGGTTTGAGCGCCGCGGGGCGCCTTTCAAGCCTTTAGAAATGCCAGCATGGGCTCTGGAAGGGTCTTGGGGGCATTTAGAAGGGTCCTGTGTGGAGCCGACAGAAGCCGAGCGGATCCGAGCCGCTCTTCGAACTGCGTGGATCTCCGCCCCTCCCGGCTACTCCGCTCCTGTGGGGTGTCCCGTTACCCTGCCCTGGGCAGCAGTACCGCTGTGCTTTCCGCGCTCTGATTGGTCACTTCTCAATCCCACTTTGCTAGTTCTGTGTTCCGATTGGCTGTGGTCCTTTTACAGTCAAGTTGCCCTTTTAGTATCAATTTGGCCAGCATGCCCTTAGATGCTCTATCTGACCTTTGATGCTCTTTTGCCCTTGTATTTTCAATCTGCCCTTTTATGGCAATTTGCCATTTTATGGCAATTAGCCACGTTTGCCTTGATGTGGTCATTTTGCCCTTACACGGTCAATCGTCTGCTCCTGTGCGCACCCCCCCTCCCGGGGCCCAGGCTGCAGTACCGCTCCGCGGCCACGGCACGGCAGCACTGAGCCCACCCCCATTCATTCCCGAGGCCCTCAAAGGGCTGCGCCTTTCGCACTCGGGGGTCCCGGGGAGCTGGCTGGTCCCTGCACCCCCCGGGAGGCAGGAGCTGGGCTGTCCCAGCTAAAGGGCTGCATGTGGGGGGCTCCTTCCACAGGAGGTACCTGATGCGACCCCCCCCGTCCCCCCAAGCCCAAGGTCGAGCTGAGAACAGACACAACTCATGCACCTCGAGATACAGACCTGGGCTGGACAGGGCAGCTCGGGGGCAGCTGTCAAACCCCACAGAGCTGGGGCCTGGCACACTTGTCACAGCCTTACTGCTCAAGAGTTTTCTAACTCTCCTCTAGAAAGTTTTTTTCACACTGCTCTCATATTTACCTCCTCTGAAGCCTCTGGTACTGATGTACATTAAGAAAAAAAGAGATCCTGGCAATATAGACAAGCTAACAGCTTTCTTGGGCATCCCTACTTCTACTAATAAAACAAGGACAACGAAAGACAATATTGGCTGCAAATGTTTGTGGCAACATTTCTCTGAAGCTGCCTTATTGCAAAACAATTTTACTCTAAGACTAAAAAGCAAATCCACAAGCAAAATCATTACCTGAATCTCACAGAAGAGACCATGACAGCGGCTCAAATGCACCACGAAGAAAACCACACGACTGTTCCAAACCCAGCGCAGAAAGGAAGAAAGGCAGGACTCTGCAGCCCCTTCCTTGAAGCGTAACGGTAACAGTTACATACAATATGCTTTACATAAGCACAGTCCCATCTAACATTTAGATAGAACTGAGATTTTATTAAACTTCTTTCATCTGTCTCACACTATAGCAAATTCAGACACACTCCCATTTCTCAGCAGCGGGACGAGCAGCAAACTCTAAAGGGCGTGTTCCACTGTTTCTTCTCCATCCTCTTCTTGCCATTTTCCCAGCAGTCTTCCTGTCACATTCAGCCACCTCTGATGCACAGTCACGAGGCTAAAACTCCAGTCCAATAAAGCTGTCAGAGAGAAAATAAAAAAGTGAGCAGACATAAGAGGAAAAGCTGTGTATCCCCTGCCCTCCCCCTAGCCCCACACGGCACCCCAGGCAGGGACAGGAGGGGTTCGGGGGGACGGGAGGGACACGGGGCACTGTCCCTCTCCCAGTCCCAGCCTGCATCCCATTGGCAGCAGCCAGCGGGAGGGCATGTGCTACCGTGTCTGTGGTGTGTGTAAGCATGTACGAGGCATAGACATAACAAGAACATGGCATGTGTGGCATGGGTGACATGTTGCTCATGTGTGCAAGGCATGTGCACGTCATGTGGATGGGGTTGTTGTGGCATTAGCCTAGCACCTGCACAGCGTGTGCACAGGCGCAGTGGGGTATGCATGGCATGTGCGTGGTATGTGCATGTGTGGTGTGACATCTTCATGGCGTGTGCTAGCATGGTTATGATGTGTGGATGGTGGGTAAAAGGCACATACGTAACATGTGCAGGAGTGTGTGGCACGTTGCTTGCAGGTGCAAGGTGTGTGCACGAGATGTGCATGAGTTGTGGTGTGAGCCTAGCACGTACACGGTGTGTGCATGAGGGCAGTGTATGTGGGGCATGTGTCTAGCGTGTGTGTGGCATGTTTATGGCATGTGACATGCACATGTCTGTCTGGCCAAGCCCATGGCACCCTAGTATTGTTGTCTCAATCCAGCATTCACTAAACGCGATGCCATCGTGTGCTAACCCTGAGCAGATAATGCTCCGGCTCGTGCCGAAAATTTGATCAACAGTGTTTGGCAAAGACAAGTCCCGAGAAAGCCACGTACCCGAATGCTGCTGGCCTGCAGGCCACCGCCACGTTGCTTCTCCCCGTCTTCCTGTGCAGGGGTCAGGATCCCGCAGGGGCTCTCGTTGACAATATTCCCATCAGATTCTCTCTGCTGACAAAGCAAAAGGAGTTGTTAGGACAAAATACTCCAAGTAATCCTGCTTTAAATGAGCCACCGCCCTCCCATGCAGCTCTCACCGCTATGAGTGACACCCCAATACCCAGCAAGCTCTCAGCTGTGCCAGACTGGCCCAAGCCTCCTCTAGCTCTCCCTGCCACTCTGAGGCAGTCAAAAGGAGGAAAGCGACCGAGTTCTCTGAACGGAGGCTTTCCTCGAGGGAGGCAGGATACCTTAGCACTTGAGCTAGCGGAAGAAATATTTTAGTGGCTGCTCTTGCCCAAACCACGACCTCTTGAGGCACCAGTTCAGCCACACTTGAAGTAGAGGACAGACACTGAGGAGGCAGCGAGAAGCACGAGCTCTTCTACAAACAACTGAGAGTAGTCTCAAGATCATGACTACCTCTAGTCCTCCTGGGAGACTTCAATTTCCCAGATATTGGCTGGGAGTATAACACAGCAGAAAGGAACCCGTCCCAGAAGTTTCAGAAGTGTGCGGAAGAAAACTTCCTCACACAGCTGGTGAGTGAACCAACAAGGGACTGCAAAGAACGTCAGCGCAGGGCAAGGAAGGGCAAGGAAGGTCAGTGTGCATGGGGACAGCACAATGTGCGTGGGGGAGTGAATTGCATGTGTGTGGTGTGGGCCTGGTGTGTGGCACATTCATGGTGTATGGTGTGCACAGGTTTAGCTGGTGAAGGCCCTGGCACTCTAGTGTGGTTGTCTCCATCCAGCATTCACTAAACCTGATGCCGTCACATATTAACCCAAAGTGCAGAATGCTCTGCCTTGCGTCATCAACACGATTGATGGCGATTAGCAAAGAGGAGTGAGTCCCAAGAAAGACACGTACCCGACAGCTACTGCCCTGGAGGGCATCGCCATGTCGCTTCCACCCTTCTCCCTGAGGAGGCGTCGGGATCCCACGGGGGTCTTTCATCATCAATACTTCTGCCAGATTGTCTCTGCTGACAAAGAAAAAAGAATCAGTAGGTTGGAAAGGGCCCATTGGATCATCAAGTCCAACCATTCCCATCAATCATTAACCCATGCCCCTCAGCACCTCATCCACCCGTCCCTTAAACCCCTCTAGGGAAGGGGACTCAACTCCCTCCCTGAGCAGCCTCTGACACTGACCAATGACCATTTCTGTCAACAATTTTCTCCTGATGTCCACCGTGAATCTCCCCTGGTGGAGTTTGAGGCCGTTCCCTCTCGTCCTGTCCCCTGTCACTTGGGACAACAGCCCAGCTCCCTCCTCCCCACAACCTCCTCTCAGGTAGTTGCAGAGAGCAATGAGGCCTCCCCTCAGCCTCCTCTTCTCCAGGATAAACACCCCCAGCTCTCTCAGCTGCTCCTCTTCATCTCCAGCCCCTTCCTCAGCTTCATTGCTCTTCTCTGGACTCGCTCCAGAGCCTCAATTTCCTTCTTGTGCTGAGGGGCCCAGAACTGAACACAGGATTCGAGAAGTGGTCTCACCAGTGCCAACTCCAGAGGGAAAATAACCTTCCTGGACCTGATGGCCATGCTGTTTCTGAACCAAGACAACTGAATATTCTCCCTAGTCCTCCTTTTATTATCAAGAAAGGTTTTTTTTTTATCTTTTACAGACTTAGCCAACTTGATTTCTCGTTGGGCCTCCGCCGTCCTCATTTGTTCTCTCCACAATCTCACTTCCTCCCTGTGTGTCACCCAAGGTGCCTGCCCCTTCTTCCAAAGCTCATAGACCTTCCTCCTCTTTTTGATGTCTCTCAAGATCTCCCTACTCAAACAAGCTGTTTTTCTCCCACAACAGCTCCCTTTCTGGAATATGGGGAGGGCTTTCTCCTGAGCTGTTAGGATCTCCTCTTTGAAGACCTCCCAGCCCTCATGGGCTCCCTTGCCCTTAACAACTGTCTCCCACAGGACTTTGCCAACCAGCCTTCTGAACAGTACAAGTCTGCCCTTTGAAAATTTAATGTGACTGTCCTGCTAACCACCCTCCCCACCTCACCTATAACAGAAAACCCCATCATCTCGTGATTGCTTTATCCCAGGTGTCCTCCTACCACCACATCCCCCACAAGGCCTTCTCTGTTCACAAAGAGCAGGTCCAGGAGGGCACCTTCCTTCTCAGCTCACTCACCAGTTGCAGGAGGAAGTTGTCTTCCACACACTCCAGGAACCTCCTAGACTGCTTTCTCTCCGCTGTACTGTCTTTTCAGCAGATATCCAGAAGATTAAAGTCTGCCACGAGGACAAGAGGTAGCGACCTTGAGACGATCCCCAGTTGCTTACAGAAGAGCTCACCAGCTGATTCTCCTTGTCTGGGTGGTCTGTAACAGACTCCATCACAATATCCACCTTCTTGAGGGCTCCTCTGCTTTTAACCCACAGGCACTCGGTCCCATCCTCACCATGATCGAGCTTAAGGCTATCAAAGCAAAAGGAAGGAGCTGTTAGGGCAAAATACTCCAAGTAACCCTGCTTGAAATGAACCCCCCCTGCCCCTGCAGCTCTTGCCACCGCGCCCGACACCCCAAAAAAGTGACCACCCCGTTCCCCTCTTGCTCTCTCTAGGCTGACAACACTAAAGTGCTTTCCAAACCTCCCTTTCCGCTCCTTGCCCCCCATTTTGCCCCCTGCTCCCCCCTGCTTTCCCCCTCCCACCCCTCCTGCCCTTCCCCGCCTCCTTCCTCCCCCTCCCAAGCGGGGATTTCCCACCCCGTGGAGACGCAGGCCGAGCGCAGACACAGCCCCGACCGCCCCTCAGCCCGAGCCCCGGGGGCAGCCAAACGCATCCCGGCCCCGGGCGGAGCGCGGCTCACGGACAGCGAGCCCCGAGCGGCGCCGCCGGACACACACAGCTCCCCCCCAACCCCCATGGAGCCTCTCCGGGCGCCTCTCACTCACCCGAGCCCAGCCCCGCTCGAGCCGCTCACGCTGGGGCCCTGGGGGCGCACGGGGGTCGCTGCCCCTCTCCCAGCTCCAGCACCCGTTGGCCGAAGGGCAGCGAAGAGCAGAGCAGTCCCGAAAGGCTGCGCGAGGATCCAAGCCGCCCCGAGAACGGCCCAGCCCCGCCCCTCCCGTCCCGGCTCGCCCGCCCCTGGGGATCGTCCCGTCCCGCCCGCGCCCCCGGCTGCGGTACCGCTCAACGGCCACGAGGCGGCAGCACTGAGCATCCCCTAAGTGCGCATGCGTGCCGCAGAACATGATGGCGCTCATAAAGACGCACTGCGCATGCGTGCCGGAGTCCTTAGTGACTTGAATGTAGCCACTGCGCATGCGTGCCGGAGTACTTGGTGCCAGAATGTAGCCACTGCGCATGCGTATCGGAGTCCTTGCGGCCTAGAATGTAGCCAAGGCGCATGCGTGTCGGAGTCCTTGGGGGGGCCTAGAATGTAGCACCTGCGCATGCGTGCTGGAGTCCTTGGGGTCTAGAATGTAACCACTGCGCATGTGTGCCGGAGTATCTGGATGCGCCTAGAATGTATCCACTGCGCATGAGTAGTGCTCGCCTTCCTCCTACTACCCCCCCACCTCAGCCCCTCAACTGTCAATCTGCTGGCTCTGATTGGCTGCTGCGGTTTGAGCGCCGCGGGGCGCGTTTCAAGCCTTTACAAATGCCAGCATGGGCTCTGGAAGGGTCTTGGGGACACTTAGAAGGGTCCTGTGTGGAGCCGACAGAAGCCGAGCGGATCCGAGCCGCTCTTCGAACTGCGTGGATCTCCGCCCCTCCCGGCTACTCCGCTCCTGTGGGGTGTCCCGTTACCCTGCCCTGGGCAGCAGTACCGCTGTGCTTTCCGCGCTCTGATTGGTCACTTCTCAATCCCACTTTGCTAGTTCTGTGTTCCGATTGGCTGTGGTCCTTTTACAGTCAAGTTGCCCTTTTAGTATCAATTTGGCCAGCATGCCCTTCGATGCTCTATCTGCCCTTCGATGCTCTTTTTTACCAGTTCGCCCTTGTATTTTCGATCTGCCCTTTCATGGCAATTAGCCATTTTATGGCAATTAGCCACGTTTGCCTTGATGTGGTCACTTTGCCCTTACACGCTCAATCGTCCGCCCCTGTGCGCCCCCACCCACCCCCGGGTCCAGGCTGCAGTACCACTCCGCGGCCACAGCACGGCAGCACCGAGCTGGATCAAGCTCTTTTGCCGTCGTTCCCGTTTTCTCCTCCCTTTGCGGGTTCGAGCCCGACGGGCACCGAATCGGCCGGAGCCGCAGCTCCCGCGGCGCTGCCCGCGCAACCCTCCCGAGCTGCCGGGCTCCGCAGCGGCGCAGACCGCGCCTGCCTTCCCTCGGGCCGAGCCCCAGCGAGCTCCGCTCTTCCTGAGCCGAGGGGACGCTCGCAGAGCCCTCTGCGGCAACGAAACCTCTCTCACCTTCACCTTTACCTGCCCAAAGAGGACTCTCCCCGTATTACCCTCTCCCCTACGCTACTTCTAAAACCCCTTCTGGCCGTTCCTAGCCGCCGGCGGCCGGGAGGGCAGCGAAGAGCCGAGCGGAGCCGTCCCGAACGCAGCCGACAGAAGCCGAGCGGAGCCGAGCCGCTCTCCGCCCCTCCCGCTCGGGGGGCAGTTCCGCTCCGCCTAGGGAACCGAATGCCTGTGCGTTCCTCGCACTGATTGGTCGCTTCTCGATGCCACCTCAGCAACGCTGTCTTCTGATTGGCTGCACGAACGGCGCCTTCATTGGTCACTTTTCGATACCACCTAGCTGGCGCTCTTTTCTGATTGGCTATGTGTTGCACGCGCTGATTGGTCGCTTCCCGATCCCACTTAGCTATCCCTGTTTTCTCATTGGCTATGAGCTCCACGTTATGATTGGTCGCTTCTTGATTCCTCTTTAATGGCCCTGTCTTCTGAATGGCTACACGTTCCACGCTCTGATTGGTGGCTTCTCGATCCCACTTAGCTAGCTCTGTCTTCAAGGTGGCTTGAGATTCCAGCCTCTCGTTGTTCGCTTTATGAGCAATTATCGCAGTTCGACTTTTATGGTCACTTTGCCCTTATACTGTTAATTTCACCTTTCATGCCAGTTGGCCAAGTTTGCTCTTATATGCTCAACTTGCACGACACCCTAAAAAAGCGACCCCCCCCCACACTCACACTCTCTAGACTAAGAACAGAAAAGTGCTTTGCAAACCTTTTGCCTTCCCACTCCTTCCCTTCCTTCTTTCCCCGCTGCTGCCCCCTGCTTTCCCCCTCCCACCCCTCCTGCCCTTCCCCGCCTCCTTCCTCCCCCTCCCAAGCGGGGATTTCCCCCCCAGGGCTGCAGCCGAGCGCAGACACAGCCCCGACCGCCCCTCAGCCCGAGCCCCGGGGGCAGCCAAACACATGCCGGCCCCGGGCGGAGCGCGGCTCACGGACAGCGAGCCCCGAGCGGCGCCGCCGGACACACACAGCTCCCAACCCCCATGGAGCCTCTCCGGGCGCCTCGGACTCGCCCGAGCCCAGCCCCGGTGGAGCCGATCCCGAGCGGTGCCGCTGCGGACACGGAGGGCGAGCGGCGCCCGGGCCATGTGCGCAGCAGGACCCAGTCGCCCGCGCTCCGCCTCGTCCCGCCCCCGGACGCTCTCCCGGCGCTGATTGGCTGTCTCTCCCTAAGTGACGCTCGGTGCAGCCAATGGGAGGGCTCTCTGCGGGGTCCTTCCCAGGCGCGGCCGAGCGCCACAGGAACATTCGGAGCCGAGCCCCGCGCAGCCGAGAGGAGCCGAGACACACGGGGCCGTCAAGGGACACAGGGGACGCGGGCACCCCGGGCAGGGACAGGGGCACACGGCGTCCGGGGACGACTGGGGGCACACGAGAGCCCCGACTGCCCACGGGGGACGCGGGGCTCTGTCCCTCTCCCAGCCCGTGCCTGCAGCCCGTTGGCCGCAGCCGGCGGCGGGCGGAAGGGCAGCGAAGAGCAGTGCCGAGCCCTCCCAAATGGCGACGCGCGGAGCCGACAGAAGCCGAGCGGATCCGAGCCGCTCTCACAATTGCCCCGCTCGCCGCTCCCCGCCCCTCCCGGCTCGCAGCCCCTGTGGGTCGTCCCCTCCTGCCCCGCCCCGGGCTGCAGTACCGCTCCGAAGCCACGGCACGGCAGCACTGAGTCCCTCCCATTCATTGCCTTGGGCACCGACTGCTTGTGCGTTCCGCGCACTGATTGGTCGCTTCTCGATGCCACCTCAGGAACGCTGTCTTCTAATTGGCTGCACTAACTGCTCCCTAATTGGTTGCGTCTCGATTCGAATTTTCCAGCGCTTTCTTCTGATTGGCTGTGAATTTCACGCTGTGATTGGTCGCTTCTCGATCCCACTTAGCTAGCGCTCTTTTCTGACTGGCTCTGTGTTCCGCTCTCTGATTGGTCGCTTCCCGATCCCGTTTAGCTAGCCCTCTGTTCTTTATGGCTTCAGACTCCACGCTCTGATTGGTCGCTTCCCGATCCCACTTAGCTAGCCCTGTCTTCTTATTGGCTTCAGACTCCGCGCTCTGATTGGTCGCTTCTCAATTCCATTTTAACATCCCTGTAGTCTCATTAGGTATGAGTTCCGCGTTCTCATTGGTCGCTTTTCGATCCCACTTAGCTAGCACTGTCTTCTCAGTGGCTTCGGATTCCGGTCTCTCGTTGGTCGCTTCTCCATCCCACTTGGCATGGGCCGTGTTCTCATTGCCCTTCTATGCCCAAATTGCCCTGTGATGACACTTGGCCCAGTTTGCACTTAGAAAATCCATTTCCACTTTTTAGGGCAAGTTTGCCCTTTGAAGGCAATTGGACCATTTTGCTAAGGGTCGGTTTGCACCTGTGTGGTCAATTTGCCCTTTTATTTTTCAGTTTACCCTTTTATTGCAACTTGCCCCTTATGTGCTGTCTTTGCCCTTGTAAGGCTTATTGGCCCTTTTATAGCAATTTTCCCAGTTTGCTGGCTCTCCGCTCCAGTTTACACACGCCCCAAACAGCCTCCACCGCCTTCTTCTTTCTTTCTTTCCAACACTGAAAAAGCAAAATGAATACAGCAGCCGGCAACCGATCAAAAGCTTTAATGTGGACAACGCCTTTGGCCTGAGCATGGGCTGTTTGCCTTATATGGTAAATTTGCCGTTTGATGAGCAATTATCCCAGTTTTACTTATATGGTCAATTTGCCCTTATACTGTTAATTTCACCTTTCATGCTAATTGGCCCATTTTGCCCTTATATGCTCACTTTCCTATTTAATGGTCAATTCCCCTCCTCCTTTCCCCGCTTTTCCTCTCATTTTGACCCATAATCCCCACCTGTTTTCCCCCTCCCATCCCTCCACCCCTTCCCCACCTCCTTCCTCCCCCTCCCAAGCGGGGATTTCACCCCCAGGGCTGCACGCCGAGTGCAGACGCAGCACCAAAGGCCCCGAGACGGCCTCGGGAGCAGCCAAACACAGCCTCTGGCCTGGAAGGAGCGCGGCTCATGGAGAGAAAGCCTGGAGTGGTACCGCCAGCCATAGAGAGCTCCCCCATGATGCTCCTGGCCGCCCCCCCAGCCCTCGATGTGCAGTCACTAAGCCTGCGTACCGCACAGCATGGCGGCGCCCATATACAGTGACTGCACATGCGTATTTCCATAATGGCGGTGCCCATATCGATGAACTGCGCATGTGTGCAGCACAACTTGGTGGCCCCTATACAACATGGGCTCGCTTGTTAACCTGCGTGCATGCAAGGCTTTTGCCCCTTCCTACTCCCTCCCCACCGTCCACAACCAGCAATCTGCCGGCACTGATTGGCTGCTGCGGTTTGAGCGCTGAGCCACTCAGTGTATGGCCGCGCTCCCTGCACGGCCTGTTTCAAGACTTAAGGAATTACAGTGTTGGGTCTGTAAGGGCCCGGGAGAAATTAGAAGGGTCCTGGGGTCTCTAGAATGGTCTGGGGGACTTTAGAAAGGTCTGGGGGGTCTCTAGAAGCGTTGGCCGCAGCTGGCAGTGGGCAGAAGGGCAGCGAAGAGCAGAGCCGAGCAGTCCCTCAGGGCGCTGTGTGCAGCCGACAGGAGCCGAGCGGCTCTTCGAACTGCCCGTATCTCCGCCCCTCCCGGCTACCCCGCCCTGGGCAGCAGTACCCCTCGGCAGCCACGGCACGGCAGCACTGAGTCCCCCCATGCCCATTCATTGCCCAGAGCATCCACTCGCTGAGCGAACGGCACTCTGATTGGTCGCTTCTCAATCCCAACTGACAAGCGCTGTCTTCTGATTGGCTTCATAATCCAAGCTCTAATTGGTCGATTGTCAATCCCACATTGCTAGTGCTGTCTTCTGATTGGCTGAATGAACCGCACACTGATTGGCCAACTTTCAATCCCACCTTGAAAGCTCTGTCTTCTGATTAGCTGTGCATTCCACACTCTGATTGGTTTTTTTTCAATCCTTCCTTGAGAGTGCTGTCTTCTGATTGGCTTGACAGACAGGCTCTTCATTGGGTACTTCTCAATCCCACCTTGCAAGCGCTGTCTTCTGATTGGCTGGGGATTCCGAGATCAGATTGGACGCTTCTCGATTCCCATCTCGCCAGCTCTGTCATCTGATTATGTGCGCGAACCGCACTCTGATTGGTCGCTTCTGGATCCCACTGTGCTACTGCTGTGTTGCGATTGGCTGTGGATCTTTTACAGTCAAGTTGCCCTTTCAGTGTCAATTTGACCAGTATGCCCTAATATGGTCTATCTGCCCTTTGATGCTCTTTTTTACCAGTTTGCCCTTGTATTTTCCATCTGCCCTTTTCTGGCAATTTGCCATGTTATGGCAATTAGCCGCGTTTGCCTTGATGTGGTCAGTTTGCCCTTACACGGTCAATCGTCCGCCCCTGAGCGCCCCGCCCCGGGCCCAGGCTGCAGTACCACTCCGCGGCCACAGCACGGCAGCACCGAGCTGGATCAAGCTCTTTTGCCGTCGGTTCCCGTTTTCTCCTCCCTTTGCGGGTTCGAGCCCGACGGGCACCGCATCGGCCGGAGCCGCAGCTCCCGCGGCGCTGCCCGCGCAACCCTCCCGAGCTGCCGGGCTCCGCAGCGGCGCAGACCGCGCCTGCCTTCCCTCGGGCCGAGCCCCAGCGAGTTCCGCTCTTCCTGAGCCGAGGGGACGCTCGCAGAGCCCTCTGCGGCAACGAAACCTCTCTCACCTTCACCTTTACCTGCCCAAAGAGGACTCTCCCCGTATTACCCTCTCCCCTACGCTACTTCTAAAACCCCTTCTGGCCGTTCCGAGGCGGCGGCGGCCGGGAGGGCAGCGAAGAGCCGAGCCGAGCCGTCCCGAACGGAGCCGACAGAAGCCGAGCGGATCCGAGCCGCTGCTTGAAATGAGCCGCCCGGTCCCCGCCCCTCCCGCTGGGGCTGCAGTTCCGCTCCGCGGCCACGGCACGGCAGCACTGAGCCCATCCCCATTCATTCCCCAGGGCCTCAAAGGGCTGCGCCTTTCGCACTCGGGGGTCACTTGACGCTCCCTGTGGGACTCGGGGACGCTCAGCGCCCGGCACGACCTGTGGCCCCTCCTGTGCCACGGGGAGGGCGCAAGGCTGCTCCCTGCTGGGATGAGCGGGCTGGTCCCTGCACCCCCCGGGAGGCAGGAGCTGGGCTGTCCCAGCTGCAGGGCTGCATGTGGGGGGCTCCTTCCACAGGAGGTACCTGATGCCCCCCACCCCCGCCAAGCCCGAGGTCGAGCTAAGAACAGACACAACTCATCACATACACCTCAAGCACCTCAAGATAGAGACCTGGGTGGGACAGGGCAGCTTGGGGGCAGCTGTAAAACCCCACAGAGCTGGGGCCTGGCACGGTTGTCATAGCCTTACTGGTGAAGACTTTTCTAACTCTCCCCTAGAAAGTGTTTTTCACACTGCTCTTATATTTACCTCCTCTGAAGCCTCTGGTACTGATGTACATTAAGAAAAAAGAGATCCTGGCAATACAGACAAGCTAACAGTTTTCTTGGGCATTTCATCAAAAAGTTCTGGGCAAAACCAGTAGGAGCTATCGCTACAACTACACTGGAAATCTCATTTAGGCTGAGCCTAAATCCTTAGGGCCCCAACAGCTGCTAAAATAAAATCCCTACTTCTACTAATAAAACAAGGACAACAAAAGACTGCAAATGTTTGTGGTAACATTCCTCTGAAGCTGCCTTACTGCCAACCAATTTTACTCTAAGACTAAAAAGCAAATCCACAAGCAAAATCATTACCTGAATCTCACAGAAGAGACCATGACAGCGGCTCAAATGCACCACGAAGAAAACCACACGACTGTTCCAAACCCAGCGCAGAAAGGAAGAAAGGCAGGATTCTGCAGCCCCTTCCTTCACTGACTGCTCGAGCTGCAGGTGAGAGTCAGCTCGAAATCAAGAGGCCTTTTAAGGGGCAAACCCTCCACCTGTACCTAATTGCTGACCATGGGTGTGGCACAGACTTAACCAACCCAACTATTACCTTCAGAGGTTTCTGAACAAGACCCACCCTTTTGACACCAAAACTACAGCATCTCAATCAGGATGGGTAAGAAATTACTCCTAAAAATAAAATGTTGTTGGTTAACTGAATGTTCAGTGTATGACAGCCAGGCGTGGCTGAAATTATATATGTTATTAAGCCACTAAATGTCAATTATCATTGTTAAAAAACTGTACAGATTAAAAGATTTCTAGCTGCTGAGACACAGTGCCTTGAAGAGTATTGGTAACAGTTAGATACAATATGCTTTACATAAGCATAGTCCCATCTAACATTTAGATAGAACTGAGCTTTTATTAAACTTCTTTCATCTGTCTCATGCAGTAGCAAATTCAGACACACTCCCATTTCTCAGCAGTGAGACGAGCAGCAAACTCTAAAGGGCTGTTCCACTGTTTCTTCTCCATCCTCTTCTTGCCATTTTCCCAGCAGTCTTCCTGTCACATTCAGCCACCTCTTATGCGTAGTCACGAGGCTAAAACTCAAGTCCAATAAAGCTGTCAGAGAGAAAATAAAACAGTGAGCAGACATAAGAGGAAAGGCTGAGTATCCCTGCCCTCCCCCCGGACCTGCGCAGCACCCAGGAAAAAAAAAACAAAAAAAAAAACAAAGAAGGAAATTCAACTGGTAAAACATCTTGCTCCCTCCATGAGAAACACACGCGTGGAAGCGAAAGGTGCAACGGTGAGGCAGCTCTTCCAGACACATGTGTCGGCACCTGTTCAGCAAGCACCTGTCTCCAAAGGCTCTGCAGGAAGAGGACTCAGCCTGGCAGAGAGGGGCAGCGATCGGGTGAGGAATTTTGGTTTAGTTCAGGCACATGATATTTATAGGAAGGAACAAAGCCTGGTTTGGCCTCCAGAGGACAAGATACCTGGACATGAAGCGAGACCACGGAGACCGCAAGGCACTGCCTGTGTGCCAGGCCTCAGACAGAGCTCGTCCCCTTCTGCATGTCAAGCATAACATGAACAGAACCGAGCACAGGATCGAGACCGAGCAGCCGCACAAAAGCAACGGCTCCCACTCTTCTCCACCTGTCAAGAGAGCAGAGAGTGACTCCCCCTCCTACTATCACACACACGCCCATCCACACCGCCATCTACCTGAGATGTCGGGAGACTTCAGCACAGTCAGTGGCCAGTTGCTGGGTTTCACTCCTACACTGCAGTGTTTATCCGCACACCGTGTTTGCCTCAGGAACCTGTGAAAACAGCAATCAAAGCCAAAAGGAAGCAAATGTTTGCAGGTTTGACGAGGGTGAAACTGGTAGTAGGGGGGATCATCGGTGCGGAGAAGGCAGGCAGGCACCTGTCTGTAACTGCGCTCGCTGCCTCGGGCACTGGAGTGAGCCACCAGGAAGACGCGAGGCACATTTCGAGGTTTTGTATTTTACAGAGATCATTCTGATCCCAAGACTACGCTTGTAGAGCTCAGAAACCCAGCCAGCTTGGCAGGGCTGCCTCTGTCATTCGTGGAGCTGGTTTTGCTCGCTAGGTTTGGGAGCTTTTTTCAGAGCAGTTGCAAACTTAACGAAGAGTCGGTTTGCAACAGGAAAACTTGAAAGGACAGTCTGAAGGCAGCTTAACAGCGACACTGGCTCCTTTAGTGTGCTCTCGCATAATCCCTCTTGGGGTTACTTCACAGCTCCCTTTTTGTTGCCGGCGCAAGGAACAATTTTGTTCCCCACATTGCAAGCAATGCTTCCCTTCGCACAGGTTCGGTCAGTGCAGAACATCGCGCCCTAGTACTGTCGTCTCGATCTGGCACAGGCTTAAACGCGATGCTGTCACACGCTAACTCGACACAGAGAACACTCTGGCTGATACCGTCAACTCTATCGACAGCGATTAGCAAAGTCGACTCCCAAGAAAGCCACATACCTGAATGCTGCTGGCCTGGAGGTCACCGCCACATTGCTTCTCCCCCTCTCCCTGGAGAGGGTCGGGATCCCACAGGGGTTATCTCATCGCCAACACATCTGCCAGAGTCTCTCTGCTGACCCAGTAAAAGAAAGTATTTGTTATGGCCAAGTACTACATGTAACCAAGCTTGAAATTAACCCCCTACTGCCCCCTCACTGCTCTTGCTACCGCACACAACACCCCTGCACCCGGGCGAGCTCTGAGCCGTGCCAGACAGGCCCGAGCCCACTAAGCATCTCTAGCTCTTCCTTCCATGCAGAGGCAGTCAGAGGTTTGGCTGCTGAAGCCCCTGACAACCTAGTCTTGTCATCTCAATCTGGCATTAGATAAATGCGAAGTCATCGTGCACTAACCCAAAGCAGAGAATGCTCCAGTTCACATCGTCAGCTCAATCGACGGCGATTCGCAAAGAGGAGTGAGTCCCGAGACAGCCACGTACCTGAACGCTGCTGGCCTGGAGGGCACCGCAACAGCGCTTCCCTCCCTCTCCCTGGAGAGGGGTCAGGATCCCGCGGGGACTCTGTCATCACCAACACTTCTGCCAGGTTGTCTCTGACGACAGAGCGAAAGGAAGGAGCTGTTAAGGCAAAATGCTCCAAGTACCCGTGCTTGAAAGGAACCACCCCCTGCCCCTGCAGCTCTCGCCACCGTGCACAACAGCCCAGAAAAGCGACACACAACCCCCCCCATACTCGCTCTCTCTAGACTAAGAACACAAAAGTGCTTTCCCAGCAGCCCTTTCCGCTCCTTCCCCTCCTTTTCCTCCCATTTTGCCCCATGCTCCCCCCTGCCTTCCCCCTCCCACCCCACTTGCTCTCGGACCACGCCTCTCCTCCCCATTCCCCTCCTAGTGCCCTTCATCCCCTCAATTCCCAGAGTTGTTGAGTTGTGGTTTTGGAAATTTTGAAGATTTGCAGTGAAAACTGTCCTTTTGGACCATTTGGAGTTAGATTTGTTGTGAAAGTCACGTATTAGGGGAGCTGGTTGGGGGATCTGGGGTAAAAATTCCCACATGGGGGGACGCTGAGTTGAAATTTTGAAAAGATAAGAGGTGAAAGTTGTGGTTTAGGGGAGCCTGGGGAGGGCTGTGGGGAGAATTTGGTGAAAGTTGCATTTCTGGGCAGTTTGTGAGGGGATATTGTTTGACTTAATTCTCATCACTGCTCTCGTCAGCCTGGTCCGGGATCTCCCCACCCCCACAGGAGAACGTTTCTGCCTGAGATCTCATCTCAATCTCCTCTCTCTCAGCTCAAAAGTGTTCCCCTCATCCTTTCACAGACAGTTGGGGCTTTTCCCTATTAATGCAGCCACTGTAAATCCTGGTCTTCTAAGCCAAACTGACAAAGCATGTCACGGAAATCACAGAATCGGAGAATAGTTCGGGTGGGAAGGGACCTCAAAGCCCCCCCAGTTCCAGCCCCCTGCCACGGGCGTCCCTGTACCAGTACCCACCACTGGATCCAGTTGCTCAGGGCTTCATCCAAGGCCAAGTTGGGAGCTGAAATGGCTCTGAAAACCTTGAAGCAGGGCTGCTCTTGTGACACGATCTGTTTGGTTACCATGGACACACTCAGGCTCCCAACAGCACCGCTCCTTGGATCTCAGAGATCGGCCGCCGGCAATCGCTGCCCAGGGAACCGTTAGCAGCAAAGCCACTGGTGCTGCAACCAGCAGCTGTTTGGGAAACCTCTGAAGAGCAAAGGGGCAGCAAAGGTCAGTGCTTTTAGAAAAAAAAACCCAACTACATTTTATTTAATTCCAGTCTCAGCAACGTCTGTTTTTTCCATGGCGATGTAATCATTCCTCTAACATTCCCACAGTTCTGCGACTACTCCTACCCTAGAGCCACACAATTCGTGTTAACTCTGTTCTGCTGCTTGTCTGTCGTAACACCCTTACAGCTCTTCAAGTCTGTCTCCCCCAAAAAACTGAACAGATTCCTGTACAGATTCCTGTACCTCTCCATTCCCGCTCCGCTCCTGATGCAGCTCTCACATTCCCAGTTTGGAACCTATTCTGCTATTGCAATGATAGGTGAATTATTAGAATTATTCTATTATGTTCACCTCTACTAGTTGATTTGTTCTTATTTTCTTTAAAAAAGGGCAGCGGTTGTATTGGGAAACCATTAGGCTTAATAAGATTTCTCACTAGTTCCAAATTCTTGACTGTGCTCTTCCTCTTTTCAATAAATAGTTTACAAATTCAATGTGCAAAGTCCCACTTCCTCTTTTAAAAGCGCAAGAATCATTAACACTGATGCAGGCTCTTTCTCAGCGCAGGGTCAGGATGAGGGGGAACAGACGAAAGAAGGGAGGCCAGGTTGGATGGGGCTTGGAGTCCCCTGAACCAGTGGAAGGTGTCCCTACCCATGGCAGGGGTGGAACTGGGTGGGCTTTGAGGTTCCCTTCCCTCCTAAACCATTCCATGATTCTAAGATTCTCCTTTCTTTAGTACCCGTTGTGGGCTCAGCTGTACCTCTTACATTGCAGGCACTTCAGCAGTTTTAAAACACAAGACTGCACGTTATAAAAAATCTGGATGCTCCCCCGAAAGGATTGCTTAAAAACAATCAGCAAATTCCTAAGGCAGGATTGCAGGCACAGCGCTTACTCTGTCTAGAGATAATCAAATAATTACTTACTACTTGCTGTTAGTTCAACAGCTCCCTGCCTCCCTCACATCACAAAAAACGAATCTAATTACTAGACTTCCCTTTCCTATAATACACCATCTTTTAATAGCTTGTTATGTACAGACAATGGATTTTTCAAAGCACTGTAGACACAGTGACCATTATTCATAGAATTGTGAAATGGTTTGGACTGGAAGGGACCATGAAGGTCATCTGGTCACAGAATCAAAGAATCATAAAATGGTTCAGGTTGGAAGGGACCTCAAAGCCCATCTAGTTCTTACCTCCTGCCATGGGCAAGGACACCTCTCACTGGATCAGGAGGCTCCAAGCTCCATCCAACCTTACCTTGAAACCCTACAGGGAGGTGCCACACCCCAAGGTAGACAAAGTAGAACCAAGAACTGTATTTAAACATTTAGTTTACTACCTATAATGTTACAATTATAAGCCAAGAATATAAGTTTAAGTCTAGACCAATATTAGCATCCTGTAAGGGTGAGAAGAAGGACTATACGACCTGTACGGGGTTCAGTAATAAAGTCCTTAGATGTTTCCTTGAAGCTGCCGTGAGTGAAATTTCTGCAAACGCTCCCCTGTTGGTAGAACTGTTGACATCAGTGGGGGATCTCAGACCAGCTGAGCGGGAGCTCCAATTAATGCTCTCATTCTCTCATAGTCCATTCTGGAGTGATAACATCTGAGGTATCAGCCAGCCCATCTCCTTTACCTTTCACTGGTGGTGCCAATGGTAAGGGACACAGAGGATTGCAGTGCAACGTGTAAGAACCCAGAAAACTCTGGAGTCATGGGTCAGGATGTTTCCATCACAAAACCTCATAGTCTAAATCATCCAAGTACAACATATGCAGATTTCTAGTCACAAATCTTATTAATACTTCTGTTTTGAGCATCACCTCTGAGTCTTTGTTCTGTAGCTATGGTGTAACTCTGCATATCTGTGTTGGCACGCGGGAGGAGGTGACCAGGGGCCAGTCTGGTCATCCTGACAGGCAAACAAGTGGCAGAGACATAGTGGTTCATTCCTCCCGACTCATCCTTGCTGCACAGGTGGGCTTCGATGCGGCTGCTGGTGTGGACCTGTGTGGTCCCTCTCCACCCTGCGACTCAGCAAAGCAGCAGCTTCAAGAGGGGGAAGGATAAGTCAGGAAGGGGCATCCACGACTTCTCTGAGCAATCTGGGTGAGGGCCTCCCCACCCTCACAGGAAAACATTAAGATCTCATCTAATCCTCTTCCAATTTAAAGCCATTCCCCCTCATCCTATCACTCCAGATCCTTGGAAAAAGCCCCTCCCCAGCTTTCCTGGAGCCCCTTTCCGGACTGGAAGATGCTCTAAGATCTCCCCAGAGCCTTTTCTTCTCCAAGCTGTACAACCCCAATTCTCTCATCCTGTCCCCAGAGCAGAGGTGCTCCAGCCCCCCAGTCATCTCCCTGGCCTCCTCTGGACCTGATCCAACAGATCCATATCCTTCTTCTATCGAGGACTCCAGAATTGGATGCAGGACTCCAGGTGGGGGTCTCAGCAGAGTGTTGCAGAGGGGGGAGAATGCCTTCCTTTGCCCTGCTGGCACTGGGTGCAGCCCAGGACACGGCTGGCTTTCTGGGCTGTAAGAGCACGTTGCCAGCTCACATTGAGCTTCTCATCAACCAGCACCCCAAGGCCTTCACCGACACACTGCTCTCAGTCACACCAAACATTTTAGCTGCCAGGTTAAAACACAAGAGGCCACAAAGGCTGGGGGTGTGGGGGAGAAGCAACAGTCAGGTAAGAGGCATAAAGGCTTACGATTTGTAATTGTTCATTCTGTTACAGTTTGATTTCCATCCCTCTGGAACATGGCATCCACAACGAAGCAGCTGAAACAAGACACAACACGCACTGGGAAAGATAAGCAAGGGGCAAGAACCAAGAATGAAGATCAGTCCAAAGGAACAAGTGACACGGAAGCGCTCGCACAAGAGAGGAAATTGTACTTGCAGAAGGAATACGAGATTCTCACTGACCTCATGAACACGTACGTGGGAAGAGTAGAGAGCTTGCTGCAGGAAAATAAGTTCCTAGAAAAGGAAGGCAAACGGATTCAGAAAGAGAGCAACATCTGCCTGTCCTACGCTACAAAACGCAGCCAGAAGCGCCAGAACCTGGTAATAACACTAAATGACCAGAATCACATTGACCTGTCTAAAGTCCTGAAGGAGAAAGAGAAACTGGTCTCGCAGTGTGCAGCAAAGGAGGAGGAAGTCAGGAGAGCGCTAAAAGAGGTGGAGACAAAGTTCTCCTCTGTGAACACGGAGGTTGAAGACCTGCAGCATCTCTTTGGCCCATCCGTTCAACTGGAACGGACCGAAAGGATTAGAGAGCTGGAGAAGGAATTGCTGGTCACAAAGATAGAGTGCGCGGAACAAATGCAGAAAATCAGGAGTGAGTTCCTGCAGGCCAAGGCCGACTGCGAGAGGGACTTCCACCGAAAGATCCAGGCAGTCACCGAGAGAGTGGAAGCAGCAGCAGCACAACGTGTGATTGAGCAAATCAAAGATATAAGGGCAGAGAATTGGCACCTGCGCCAGGAGCTGCTCAGACTCATTCAACACTCAAAAGTCCTTAAAGACACCAAAGTCCAACTGGAAGAGCAGCAGCAGCAGCTTCTTCGGGAGAACAAATATATTCTAAACGCAGCACACACACACCACCGGTTTCCCCTGCAGGAGGCACACAGCGCAGAGAGCAAACCCTCCAGCTCTCACAGGTTGGGATACATCCATTGACCTAAAGAACCACTTCTCCACCCCTCGCTCACAGCTGGACAGCCAGATGTTGGGTTGACAGAGTAAACGTCCTGTGGGTGGATGAAGAGATTGATTTACGTAGTGCGTGCTCAGCAAGCCATCCGGACAGCACATCTTCAAGGTAACCTCAGCTTTCACTTCCACGATGTCTGTATTAAGATTTGAAACTGCAATCCCGTCAGGTCCCTACAGAAACAATGACATTTCCTCTCTGAGTTCAGACTTTGAAGTTTCATTTATCAGTATAGTCTTAGACATAGCGAGGCCACCTCTCTGCTGCTTTTCTCCCTGCTGCCATAGGATGAACCACTGCAGGTCAGCTCTTACCTTCAGCAACATTCATTTTCAGAGAGTCATAGAATTGTTTGTTTAGAAAAGACCTTTGAGATCTTCAATCCAACCCTGCCTGTCCACTACTAAACCATCTCTAAGCACCTCATCTACCCAGCTTCTAAACCCCCACAGGGTTGGCGACTCCACCTCTCCTCCACCAACTCAGCCAGTGCCTGAAAACCCTTTCTGAGATGATATTTTCCCTGATGTCTGACCTAAACCTGCTCTGGTGACACTTGAGGCTATTTCCTCTCATCCTGTCAACTGTTACTTGGGAGAAGAGACCAGCACCCACCCTGTCACAATCTCCTTTCAGGGAATGGTAGATAGTGATAAGGTCACTCCTCAGCCTTCTTTTCCCCAGGCTAAAAAAACACGGTTCCCTCAGCTGCAACTCATTGTTCTCCAGACCCTCCATCAGCTTCATTCCCCTTCTCTGAATGCACTCCAGCCCCTCAAATATCCTTCTTGAAGAAAGAAGCCCAGAATGGAATCTAGGATTCAAAGTGCGGCCTCACTAATGCTGAGTGCAGGGACAGAGTGATTTCATAGAATCGTAGAATAGTTAGGGTCGGAAGGGACCTTCAAGATCATCTAGTTCCAAACCCCGTGACAACAGGCAGGGACATCCCTCTAGATGAGGTTACCCAAGGCTCCATCCAACCTGCCCCTGGACACCCCCAGGGACGGGGCAGCCACAGCTTCCCTGGGCAACCTGCTCCAGGGCCTCACCACTCTCACAGTGAAGAAATTCATCCTGATGTCTAATCTAAATCTGCCCATTCCCCCTCCTGGCACCACAAGCCTTTATGAACAGTCCCTCCCGGCTTTCTCGCAGGCTCCTTTCAGGTACTGGAAGGTCGCTATAAGATCTCCTCTGAGACTTCTCTCCAGGCTGAACAAGCCCAAGTCTCTCATAGGGAAGGTGCTCCAGCACCAGCGCAAGACCTTGCACTCGGCCCTGCTGAACCCCGTGAGGTGCTCACAGCCCCGGTTCTCCAGCCTGTCCGGGTCCCTCTGGGTGACATCCCGTCCCTCTGGTGTCGCACATGCCCCACTCCACTCGGTGTCATCCCAGAACCTGAGGGGGCTCCAGGAAAGCTGGGGAGGGGCTGATCACCAAAGCCTGGAGCGACAGGACCAGGGGAACGGGGACAAACTGGAGAGGGGAGGATTGAGACTGGAAACAAGGAGGAATTTCTCCCTGCTGAGGGCGGGGAGGCCCTGGCGCAGGCTGCCCCGTCCCGGAGGGGCTCGATCCAGCGGGAGGCGCCCCCGCCCCGGCCCTTTGAGGTCCCTCCAAAGCCAACCTCGCCGGTACCTTGGTCTCGGCGATGCTGAGGCGGAGGCAGAAGCGGCGGAGAGCGCGGAAGCCGCTGAAGGAGAGGCACAGGAAGCCGCCGCCATGGCGGTCGCTCCGCGCGGTCCCGCCCAGCGGGGGCGGTGCCTCCTCCCGCGCAGCCAATGGGGAGGCGGCTATTCTTCACTGGTAGCCAATGGGGAGGCGACCCCTTCCTCCTAGCAACCAATGGGAAGGCTGCCCCGTGGCAACCAATGGGAAGGCGGCCCCTCCCGTTCAGGCTTGTACTGCCCCAATTCTCAGAATCACAGAATCACAGAACAACCAGGTTGGAAGAGACCCATCGGATCTTCTAGTCCAACCATTCCTATCAAACACTAAACCAAGTCCCTCAAGACCTCATCCACCCGTCCCTTAAACACCTCCAGGGAAGGGGAATCAACTCCCTCCCTGGGCAGCCTATTCCAATGCCCAATGACCCTCTGTGTGAAAAACCTCCTCCTAATCTCCAGCCTAACTCTCCCCTGGTGGAGCTTGAGGCCATTCCCTCTCGTCCTGTCCCCTGTCCCTTGGGAGAAGAGCCCAGCTCCCTCCTCTCTACAACCTCCTCTCAGGAAGTTGCAGAGAGCAATAAGGTCTCCTCTCAGCCTCCTCTTCTCCAGGCTAAACACCCCCAGCTCTCTCAGCCGCACCTCATAGTTCCTGTTCTCCAACCCCTTCCCCAGCTTCATTGCTCTTCTCTGGACTTGCTCCAGAGCCTCAACATCCTTCTTGTGGTAAGGGGCCCAGAACTGGACACAATATTCTCCTCCCCATCTGTCACGGGCCACTCATAAGCGGACTCGTCATGGTTTGTTTCGTTTCTGATTTCAGAGTTGCAAAATAATAACTTCAAAGAGAGAGAGAGAGAGAGAGAGAGAGTGTCAAGGGAGTGAAATTTCGATCTCGACAGGCACTTTATTAATAATGTCCATAAAGCGACTTATGATAGGAAAAGAGAGAGAACAAGGAAAGAGATATGAAGGAGAGAGAAGGAGGTGAGGTTCATAGCTAACCCCACAGGTCCACTGGTGTCCGGAGTCTCTGGGAGTCCTGGTGCAGAAGGCGTTCCATTGTTTCGGTCTTTCTTGGAGGTGATCCCATGGTGGAGAGGGTCTTCTGTCTTGGTCTTCTGTTTCCCCCTAATTCAGCTGCTCTGGAGCTGTCTTTTATGCCAGTCCATGCACCTGGAACCTACCTTTCCCATGGGAATGTGCCAGTCTCCACCTAGCAGGCCACACATGCCAAGAGCGGAATGTCTGCGGGTCTCCTCCCCTTGCGCACGCGCTCCTTCTGGTGGTGGTGGTCGATCTGGGGTCTCCCGATGAAGGCCAGTTGTCATCGTCACCTTGTGCGCATGCTCTGCTGGCTGTGGGCCTGTGGTCATTCATCTTCCTGTCTTTTCCTCCTTGCTTCATGGATCTTTCACAATGGTCAGGAGCAAGGAGGCTTGAAGACAGGTACAAAACATTTTCGAGATGAGGGAGGAGGTACAGGTAGTTAGGTACAAAGCATTCGTTCTGTACCAGTTCTGGCTGTGTTTCTGAGACCGGTTTTCTGAGATCTGTGTTTCTGTTTTATACAGTCAAGTTCTGAGGCCTAAAAATGAGGAGAAATGTTGAGACAGAAATCGATCCTTTGACCGACTCTTACACAGCCCCACAAGTGAGGCTCCTGCCCCATAAGTGAGACTTCAGCCCCCTAAGTGAGACTCCTGCCCCATAAGTGACTCTTCTGCCCGATAAGTGAGGCTCCTGCCCCATAAGTGAGACTTCAGCCCCCTAAGTGAGGCTCCTGCCCCATAAGTGTCTCTCCTGCCCCATAAGTGAGGCTCCTGCCCCATAAGTGACATTTCAGCCCCCTAAGTGAGGCTCCTACCCCATAAGTGACTCTCCTGCCCCATAAGTGAGGCTCCTGCCCCATAAGTGACACTTCAGCCCCACAAGTGAGGCTCCTACGCCATAAGTGACACTTCAGCCCCCTAAGTGAGGCTCCTGCCCCAGAAGCGAATCTCCTGCCCCATAAGTAAGGTTTCAGACCCATTAGTGAGGCTTCTGCCCCATAACTGAGTCTCCTGCCCCATAAGTGAGACTTCTGCCCCATAAGCGAGTCTCCTGCCCCATAAGTGAGGCTTCGGACCCATAAGAGAGGCTTCAGCCCCATAAGCAAGGCTCCGGACCCATAAGCCAGGCTTCAGCCCATCAGCGAGTCTCCTACCCCATAAGCGAGGCTTCGACTCCATCAGTGAGGCTTCGGACCCATAAGCAAGGGTTCGGACCCATAAGTGAGTATTGCTGATGGGGCAGGAGACTCGCTGATGGGTCTGAAGCCTCGCATCTGGGTCCGAAGCACCTCATGGTTCTGTAGCGAACAGGTGTGGTTGGACCGAACGCGAGGATTGAATTTCTGTTTTTTTTTAATTCTTATGAAAGTACTTTATTGCTTTGTTTTAAGCATCTCGGCAATTTAATCGTTTTATTTGGAACACAGTGTGACGAGGTTGCCTGAAACCGCATTATTTATGGGGCAGATCGTGCCGTCGGAGTCTCACGCCGAACGCGCCTCCGCTCGCCACGAAGAGCGCCGCCCGCGGTGCTTCTGACCGTCGTAAAGAAGACGCTTCCTCGTTTCCCCTTTGATGGCCTCGGATTCAATGGAATTCAATAGGATTTCCAGGGTCATTTTTTCGTCTTGAAGGTCCCCAGGATTTTCGGCACAAATTTGCCCATCTTCTTGTCCTTGGCGTCCGCGTCGTACTCCTCTTCGCTGGGACTCGCCTGCTCGTCCTTCTTGCAGAAGACCTCGAACCGGCTGTAGACTCGCTTCTCCTTCCGCATGTTCTCCATCTTTCTCAGCAGGGTGTCCCTGTCCTCCGACGGCTGCCGCTGAAGGCTCCTCTTCTGGCTCCCGAAGCTCTCCGACCTGTGGATGTTGCAGCTTTTCTCCTTCTCGTTTTTCCTGTCCAGGCTGGCGGTCGACTTGGAGAGGTCGGGGTTGCTGGCGGACGGCGGCTGCTTGGCCAGGTCGGCTCTGTTCTTCTGGCTGTTGGCCGAGATCTGTTCCAGGATCACCTTGGTGTCGTCACGGAGGTTGCTGCTGTAGAGGATGTTGGCCGTGGACGAGGGGAATCTCCCCCCCTGGCCGCTCTGGCCGCTTTTGGGAGGAGCCGGCGGCGGTGGGAATTTACGGCTTTTCTCTTCCTCCTCCGCCGTCTCCCGACGGTCCCCCCCCGGGGAAGATCGTTTGAAGAGGAGCGCCGCCTGCTTCTCGGCTTTCCCGCTCTCGGGAGCGGCTTCCTCCTCCCATTTCTTTTCGCCTTTCGGGTTCAGGAGCTGCTTCAGCCGTAACGACCCTTTTCTTAAAAACTCCATCGGGTTTTGTTCTTGTTTGGAACAGTCTTCCTCGGATTTATGGAGAGAGCCGTCGGACCCTCGGCTTCGAAGCGAGGTTTCAAGGAGCGGAGCGGCGCTAGTCCCAATCGGCGCTTTCTTCGCTTCCGTCTCGACGGCTTTTTGAGTGTCTTCTCTGAAGGTCGCCCTTTCCTTCTTGTCTGGAAGGTTCAGTTTCTGAGTGTCTCCTATAAATATGAGACTCTCCTTCTCCGGAAGAGCCGGTGTGTTCTCCACGGGATAAAACCGAGACGACAGTTTGTCGGCCTTAGCGCCCACGTGCGCCAGGGGGTCTCTGCTCGACGAGTCGACGAGCTGGGGGCTCGAGGAGGTCCTTCCGAACGTCCCGTCGGCCTCTCCGTGAGTTCTGTAGGTGCTGCAGGAGTCTCTGGCGTCTAGCACTCTGCTCTCCAGGATCTTGTATCGAACGGATTTGGTGCATTTCTTCTCCGCGTTCTGCGACTCTTCCTGCAGGAAACCGGAAACGGCTTTGGTGTGAGCGACGGTGGCGCGTTCCGTGTCTTTGCCCACGGCTTTGTACTTCTCCAGGAGTTCCGCCACTTTCGAGGAGGTGGCCGTCTTTACGGTTTCGTCGCCTTTTGTTGTCGTTGTCTCGCCGGACGTCTGCTCTTTCTGGATCATCTGAACCTTTTCTATGGCAGTATTCGGCTGATCCAACTTGGCGGCGCTGAAGATCAGAGAGGACCTGAGCCTGGAGCTCCTCTGGATCAAGGGATTGATTCTGGACCTGAAGGCGTCGTGTTTCATCGCGGGGGATTCTTCTCCCGCTCTGTCGGGCTCCGCAAACTCCTTGGCGCTTTCAAGTCCCGGCAGCTTGGCGTTGTTAAAAGCCAGCGGGGACTTGAAGGCCGGGACGAGGTCGGCGGGGTGCTTGGCCAGGGCGTCCCCGAGAACGTCGTTGTACGCCTCCGATTCCATAGGCATGGGAAGACCTTCTTCCGCTTCGGACTGGTACGCGCTGAGGTACGAAGAGATCCTCCAGTTGCGTAAACCCGTTCTGTTTTCCTGAGCGCTCTCGTCCTCGTCCCGTTCCTCTTCTTTGTCCTGGAAGAACAGGCGCTGCTCCAGGCTTTGCTTCTGCGTGGGAGACGTCTGGCAAAGAAACTTCTGTCCTATGTTCTGCCTCCTTAACGTCGTTCCCGTCGGGTCGTTCCCCGCGGGGTTCAGCCGGTCGGAGCCGTGCCTCACTTCCCTGGAAGAATTGGAAGGCACGTAATCCAGCCGTAAGGGGAAACCCTCCTGCGGGAAGTTGGATTCGAGTTCGGGGTATCTGGGGCCCTCTCCGTAGTCTTCCAGCTCGTTGAAGCCCGGCCTTCCGCCTCGGATCCTCTCAAAGAGTCCCTGAGATCGGCCGGGAAGGTGGGGGTGTTCGAACTGGAACCGGTAGAACTGATCCTTCTGAAAGTGACTGGACCGGATTTGGAATTCGTCCACGTTGTTGGTGAACATCTGCCTGGCGAACTGCTTGGAAGAGGCAAAGTTCTCGAAGGTCCCTTCCGCAAAGCTGTGCCTCTTGAAGGCGTCCAGCTCCAGCTGCTTGGAGCGGAGGAAGCCCCTGACGGGATCCAGCTGAGAATTCTCCATCTCCACCTTTTTATACATCCGCAGGGCCGACCCCTCCACCGTGTGGCGCAGCATGTCGTCCCGCCTGAAGTTGGAGAGGAAGTACCTGTCCGGATCCACTCTGTCCGCGAAGGAGGGGAAGAGGCTGTCGTCCCTCTGGAACATCAGAGGTGCTTTTTTGGGGAAGAAAGGTAGGTTGTTGCCGAAGGGAGTCAGGGCGAAGGCGTTCTCTGCCTTTGCCAGCATGTTGGCCGGAGGAACGAGAGGCTCCGACTGCGCAAAGAGGATTCGGAATTCTTCGTCGAAGCTGGCCACCAGCTCGCCCTGGAAGATGTGCGCGATGCTTCTGTGGATCTTCTCAAAAGACCACATAAAGCTACGAAGAGAAACAGAAGTAACGGTCACGTATGAGCATCGAGTAACTCGATCGCATCGCTTTACATTAAACCACTTAGAATCGTGGGACGGTTCGGGTTGGAAGGGACCTCAAAGCTTATCCAGTTTATCCCTGACACCTCCCGCTGGGTCTGCTTGCTCAAAGTCCCGTCCGACCTGGCCTTCAGCACCGCCAGGGGTGGGGCAGCCCCCTCTTCCCTGGGCAACCTGGGCCGGGGAACGTTTCTTCCTAAGATCTCATCTCCGTCTCCTCTCTTTCAGCTGGAAAGCTGAAAGCGTTTGCTCGTCCGAAGACGATTCTCTTGGCGTTGTTCCCAAGCCTCGTTATTATGTACTGCTCTGGCACTGCGCCTTTGAGAGGGTTCAGGTTTGTGGTATCTGGGATTTTAGGAGTCAGGGAATGACTTCTGTTCTAAAAAACCCAACCCACGGTGACAACAGCAGGAGAGCGAACAGACGATAGAATCCTTACGTGAAGTAGATGTTCCTGCAGTTACTTTGGGTTGTAACTGCACTTTTGTAACAGAAATGTTGTGCCCGTCTTTAAAAAGATCAAAACGATCAACTAGGGAACTACAGAGCTTTGCTTAGATCTGAGGGAAAACTGTGAAGCAGCTTCTCCTGGAAGCTGTTTCCAGGTGCAGGAATAATAGAAAGATGACTGGCATCAGACCCCAGGGTCTGCTGAGGACAAACCGTGCCTGAGCCAATCCAGCAACTCCAGGGATGGGGCCTCAACTCTCTCCCTGGGCAACCTATTCCAGGCTTTCACCTCTCTCACTGTGAAACATTTCTTCCTTCGATCCAGTCTAAATCCGCTCTCCCTTAGTTTGAAACTATTACTCCCTTGTTCTGTCACAACAGGCCTGGCTAAAACATCTGTCCCTCTTTTAGCGCCCCCCTTCCCCCCCCCACCCCCGACTTTGAGATATTCCAAACCCATTTGGACGAATCCTAGGACTTCCGTTCAAAACGTCTGTTTTCCCCGAAAATTTGTTCTCGGTTTCCTTTACTGAGCAAACCTCTGGTCACCAGTACAGCTTTGGGAGCACCAAAGCGCTGCTTGACCAGCTGACCCTCGTCTCTCACCCTGAAAGGCGGAGATGTGACTTTGCAGGGCTCCTCACCTGTAGTTGCCGCTCAGCACCACCATGCAGTCCACCAAGAGGAACTTCTCCTTCACGTGGCCCTTGAAGGACATCCCCGTGCGGCAGTAGTAGGTTGGGCCAGAAACTGTCCTCACCCTCAGGAACTGTGAACCAGAGAAGACGAAATGACTCAACTGGGAGCTGTAGGATCCCTCCCCCTGCCCCTTAGCCTTCTCCTTCCTCTGTGAAGCTCCATCCTGGTACCATCTTTATATTTCATGCAATCGTAGAATGGTTGGGGCTGGAAGGGTCCTCAAAGCCCATCTAGTTCTACCCCTGGCAGGGACACCTTCCACTGGATCGGGGGCTCCCAGCCCCATCCAACCTGGCCCTGAGCCCCTCCAGGGATGGGGCAGCCACCGCTGCTCTGGGCAGCCTGTTCCAGGCCTTTCTGCACACTCGTCCTTCTCCAGGCTCTGGCGCATTTTCCCTCATCCCGTTTTTGGCTGCTGCACCCGCCCTCTGTGTCCCAGGACAATCGCTGCTTGGGCCAGGCCACAGGGGCAGGGCAGGTCTTCGTTTCGCTCACCTCCACGTAGTTCAGGTTGACTTTGCACTTGGCAGCCGTATCGAGGAAAAGCTGGGCGTTCATTTCGTCCAGCAGGATGTAGACGGGCACCCTGCGAGCCGCCGCATCCAGCACCTCGAAGAGCAGATCCACGTCCGTGAAAATGTCCATCACGATGGCCACCACCTGGGAGGAGGACGGGGCGAGGAAGATGTCAGTGCCCACTCGCGCTCTGACCCATCACCTTCCCCAGCTCCTCACGTTCAAAGCTCTGCTGCTCAAGTCTCCAGCTGCCTTTTCTAATCATAGAAAGATGGAATCATTAAGGTGGGAAAAGACCTCCGAGATCATCAAGTCCAACCACCAAAACAACACCACTCTGCCTACTAGACCGTATCCCGAAGTGCCAAGTCTGCAGGCTTTTTGAACCCCTCCAGGGATGGGGACTCCCCTGCTTCCCTTGGCAGCTTCCATCAAGGTATCACCACTCTTTCATTAAAGGAGTTCTTCCCAATGTCCAATCCAAACCTTTCCTGGAACAACTTGAGGCCATTTCTTCTCGTCCCATCACCTATTCCTTCAGACATGAGACCAGCACTCACCTCCTTTCCAGGAGCTGGGGAGAGCAATGAGGTCTCCCCTTGGACTCCTTCAGGCTAAACAGCCCCAGGACCCTCAGCCTCCCCAGAACCCCTGCACTCCAGACCCTTCCCAGCTCTGTTCCTTTCTCTGGAGGTGCTCCAGCCCCTTCAGGTCTTTCTTGGAGTGAGAGGCCCAGAACTGAACCCAGGACTTGAGGCTCATGCTGAGTCCACGGGGCTGATCCCGTCCCTGCTCCTGCTGGCCACCCTAGGGCTGATCCAAGGCCCGATGCTGTTGGCTTTCTCAGCCACCAGGGCTGCTCTGGTGTTCAGCCACTGTTGACCACCACTCCCAGGTCCTTTACTGCTGGGCTGCTCTTTCCCAGGACCATTCCTTTAACCCCTGTGGGCCCCAGCACTGTGAACAAGAAAGTGTGTGTTCTGTAGATGAAGGTCAGTGAAGAACCTCCCTGCTGCTGAGCCTTGGTGTACTCATTAATCCACTGAGAGGAGGTGTTTAGGATCATAGGATCGTGGAGTGCTTTGAGTTAGAAGGGAGCTTTACAGGTCATCCAGTCTAACCACCCTGCAGGAGCAGGGACATCTCTGATAGAATCATAGAATCATAGAACAAGCAGGTTGGAAGGGACCCATCGGATCTTCTAGTCCAACCATTCCTATCAAACACTAAACCAAGTCCCTCAAGACCTCATCCACCCGTCCCTTAAACACCTCCAGGGAAGGGGAATCAACCCCCTCCCTGGGCAGCCTATTCCAATGCCCAATGACCCTTTCTGTGAAAAACCTCCTCCTAATCTCCAGCCTAAATCTCCCCCGGTGGAGCTTGAGGCCATTCCCTCTTGTCCTGTCCCCTGTCCCTTGGGAGAAGAGCCCAGCTCCCTCCTCTCTACAACCTCCTTTCAGGTAGTTGTAGAGAGTAATGAGGTCTCCCCTCAGCCTCCTCTTCTCCAGGATAAACACCCCCAGCCCTCTCAGCCGCTCCTCATAAGGCCTGTTCTCCAGCCCCTTCCCCAACTTTGTTGCTCTTCTCTGGACTTGCTCCAGAGCCTCAACATCCTTCTTGTGCTGAGGGGCCCACAACTCAACACAGGATTCAAGGAGCAGCCTCCCCAGTGCTGAGTCCAGAGGGAGAATCACCTCCCTGGCCCTGCTGGTCACACCGTTCCTGATCCAAGCCAGGATGCCGTTGGCCTTCTTGGCCCCCTGGGCACACTGCTGGCTCATGGTCAGTCGGCTGTCGACCAACACCCCCAGGTCCCTCTCCTCCTGGCAGTTTTCCAGCCAGGCTTCTCCCAGTCTGGAGCTCTGCTCAGGGTTGTTGTGCCCCAAGTGCAGGACCCAGCATTTGGCCGTGTTGAACCTCATCCCATTGGACACTGTCCAGCGGCCCAGACAGGATCAGGTTGCTCCAAGTCCCATCCAGCCTGGCCTTGAAACCCTCCAGGGAATGGAGCATCTGCAACTTACGTGGGCCGGGTCTCCCCACCCTCACAGGAGAACATTTCTTCCTAAAATCCAGTCTGAATCTGCCCTTCCTTAGTTTAAAACCATTAGTCCTTGTCCTGTCACAACAAGTCTGGCTAAAAAGTCTCTCCCCATCTTTCCTGGAGCCCCTTTTGGTACTGGAAGCTCCTCTAAGGTCTCCCTGGAACCTTCTCTTCTCTCTCAGCCTGTTCTCATACGCAAGGTGCCTCAGCCCTCGGATCATCTCTGTGGCCTCCTCTGGACTTGCTATAACAGATCTATGTTCTTCCACATCTCCTAACTAACCTCGAACAGACCTGGCGTTGAGCTGGGTGCTGGACCACACCGTCTCCAGGGGTCCCTTTCAGCCCCACCTGTTCTGTGGTTCTGTGAACTCTTGGTTTATTTTACTCTTTTCCACGAGACCAGTGAGGAGAAACTACCTTTGATGCAGAAAATGGTTGATTTGGGGTCATCCTTCTCCTCTGCCTGGTCCTGGGAGCAAAGTTTAGGGAATTAGAGGACCCGATTAATCTGCCACGCACACGATTTTACCTCTGCTGTAGGTGGGTTCATCACTGTCTCACCTGCTGAGCGGCTCGAATCATCCTTCGAGCCTCCTCCTTGATGCTGGGGTTGTCCGGGGGTGGTGGCTGCACGAGGGTTGTCACCTCTGTTCCCCGGAACCCAAAAACCATTGGCCAGCCCAGGTCGAGCTCAGGAACGGCGAGGTCTGAGTTCATGGGCCAGTAAGTCCCAGAGGATCCATCCATGTCATTGTCACCTGCGTTGTCCGTGCTGCCCTCCTGATGGGTGTGCTGAGGCTTCTGGAGGTTCTGTAAGATGTGGTCCACCTCCGAGTCACAAAGAAAATCTGGGGCTGCTTCCTCAGCCAGGAAGCGCTGGTAGCTTTCCTTGCCCTCTTCAGTAAGCACGTCCAGAGCCAAGCGGTAATACTCCTTGTAATGGGGGGGAAGGTAGTTGGGGTCAAGGGGATTGTCCCCCTGGGAGGAGCTTTGGGATCGACGAGCCATGAGGGGAGGGAGAGCTGCAAGAAAGGAAGAAACAACAGTGAGCGCAGGTTCAGTCCAGTCACACGTCACAGAATCACGGAATGACCTGAGTTGGAAGGGACTGACTCCTGTCCCTGTACAAAACATCATAACCGGTGAGAGCTGGGAGTTTGCAGCAGCATCAGGATTCTACGAAAAATTCCAGAACCCAAATTAGGCAACAAGGGAACAAATCCCAACTTCTCTGCAGCACCAGCCCTCCAGCTGTGGGTAAATTAAATATAAATAAAGCGCAAGCAAACTACAACCAGGGGAGCAATTCAGGTGCCTACGTGCAGGTGTTTAATGTCACTTGAGATGCCCTAAGGTCTCTTGCTTGGCCTCCAGCTGTTGGACGAATAGAGTGCGAGTCCTTTGAAGGGCTTGCGTCACATCTTCTGCTTTTTAAATACCCCATGGTACCTAAAATGACACCAAACCCCTCAGTTTAGGAAGCAGGGTTGCTCCTCATGGGTCATAAGGGACATCATAGCCCACCCAGTCTCACTCCAGCCATGAGCAAGGACACCAAGGACTCTGGTTGCTCCAAGCCCCATCCAGTCTGCCCTTGAACCCCTCTGGGGATGGGGTAGCCACCACCACAGCCAGGGACTGGGAATGATTCCTTCATGGAAAGAGTAGTGAAGCCCTGGCAGAGGCTGCCCAGGGCAAGGGGGCAGTCCCCAGCCCTGGAAGGGTTAAAAAAGTGTGGAGACACAGCAAATCGGGATTGGGTTCAGGCAGCGTTTGAGGGGAAAGGGGTGTTGATGGTTGGATTTCATGATCTCAGAAGTCTTTACCAACCTTAAAGCTCCGTGATTCTCTGAAGGGTCTCTGTAAACAAACACTACCTTCATTCTTTAGTGACCTTCTCAGTAATCAAGTACCTGAAGGTTTTATCCCAAGTGGGTTTTTTATCATCGATAAAAATATTAACAGGATAAAACATAACACAGAACTTGGAGCAAATCTGTTAAACACAAACCTGTTCAAGGTCAGTTGGATGGGGCTTGGAGCCCCTGATCCAGGTGGAGATGTCCCTGCCTAGGGCAGGAGGTGGAACTGGGTGGGCTTTGAGGTTCCTCCTAACCCAAACCATTCTAGGATTCTGTTTTTTGAAACAAGACTTCTCTAACAGTTTAAAGCACCTATTTTCATTTGGAGCTGGTGTCTAGCATCGATCACAGCTGCTTTTTGAAAGATTAACAGTGCGTGAAGGGGATTATCAAACCACCTGGTGTGATACTGCAAACGATAGAATCATAGAATCACCAGGTTGGAAGAGACCTGTCGGATCATGGAGTCCAACCATTAATAAACGATGCAGCGAGTGTCAGGTTTGTGTGCTGCAACTCAGCCTTTCACCCCCTTCTGCCTGCAGGTGTTGTCACTGGGTGAAGGAAGGAAGATGAAAAACCCAAAATGCATTTATCCCACCTCCCCCCTCACAGGAGAACGTTTCTCCGCACAATCTCATCTCCATCTCCCCTCTTCCAGCTCAAAGCTGCTCCCCCCCGTCCCATCCCTGCACTCCCTGATACCAAGTTTGTGATAATTTTGTGCAGACTTGGTTTACTTCCCAGTAACTGGATCACAACTCAGTTCGATAAACATGCTGATATCGTTCCAGGGAGTGAAAGCGCGTTTACTTTCAAAGGGTCACAGACCTCTCACGCTGTTTACAGAAAATAAGTGGTAATAAACACTGAAATTATTAAATCCAGAGGTAATTGCAGGGAACTCTGGAAAAAAACACTAACCAGGAGAGCTGGAAGGCCATGATAACACAAGTAAAACCCTGTGCTGCCAGTCCAGGGGAGTTTAGACAAAGGACAAACCTGATTTCATCGCATTCCCTCTGGATTTCAGGTGAATACACAGTGGGGCAGGAGGGGTGAAGATCTATGTACTATTCTTATAATAAGCTTTGGGTTCTCCAAATCATCTAAAAAAATTTTTGTTGAAATGTGACTAAAATATTGTGCTAAATTAACGAGTCTGGCATTAGGCTGTTAATAAAATAGTCATTTATTAGTCTCGATCATTAAAGAAAAGATATTAACTACGTTCAGTTTATCAGATTTAGCAGCAACTGAGCTTTTCTCCAGGGCTGCTCAGGAGTTCAGTAAAATATTCCCTTACTCAGTAGAGACTCTGGCAAAGTTCGAGGAGATCATAAAGCTTGAGAGAACAGTAAATATCATTATTTGTAAGCAGTATCGTTACTAATTTTAATCAGATTATAATCTGATTAAACATGTTTGGTGAAATGTAATGGTTTAAAACTAAAAGAGGGGAGATTCAGGATGGATAGAAGGAAGGAATTGTTGACTCTGAGGGTGAGGAGGCCCTGGAACAGGTTGCCCAGAGCAGGGGTGGCTGCCCCATCCCTGGAGGGGTTCAAGGAGGTTTGGGATGGAGCTCGGAGCCCCTGATCCCGTGGGAGGTGTCCTGCCCATGGCAGAGGGTGGGACTGGGTGGGCTTTGAGGTCCCTTCCCACACAAACCATTCCACAATTCTATGATTCCATCATTTCACAAGTCACCACTGGCTCCCACCTTCTCCACACAAGCCCTGCCGCACTTTCCATTTGCTGTTGCTTTGATTTCCCAGTCCCTCTGAACTGGTGTTTCGTGAAGGAAAGAAAAGCACCACAGCATCTTCTCTCCGCGCGTTCGAGGAGGCTGCTATCACTGCTTGGCTTTTCATCCAGGTCTCTGCTGGCCTAAGCAGTAATTTCATCAAATCACATCCATAAATTTAGAAGAACCAGGAGCACCAGCTACAATCAGAACCACACCAAACGAGAGAATCAACCTTAAAACTTAGTTCCTTCACAAGAAATCCTCCCCCTGAGCAGAGCAGACAGGACAATGGTGAACACAGGTACAGAAAGAAGCAAGTCTTCAGTTCAGTAGCGCTTCAGAACTTGCTTTTGAACATGATAATGTGGGAGAGTTGTTTTTTCCAGGAGGAAGCTGAAGGGGAGAAGGAAGGCAGGTACTGTGGGTGTTTATGAGTGACTCCTCCCATGCTTAGGGGCAGCGGACAAAGGAGAGCACGAAGGAGCTTGTTGAAAACATAACAAGAGGGAGATGAAGGCTGATATAATGGGCTGATGAGAGGCAGGATTCAGTGTCTCAGCGGCAAAGGTCTCCTCCGCCCGTCTGCCTGGGCTTTCCCAAAGACTCTTTTGGGGTTGGCGGCTGCGCCAGCGCATCTCTGCGCAGCGAGAACTGATGCAATCGCTCCCCTCCTCAGCCAAAAAAACCTTAGCAGGGGAGGAACAGGAGGAGAGAAAGGAGTCTGCAATTCAAGTGCAATTATCCCTGCTTGTCTGAGGGAGTCTCCCACAGAAATTTCCCTTTCCCTTGGCCTGAAGTCTGCTTCTATCCAAACTGGTGTAACTGGGAGCGACTTTGATAGCTCTGACTCTTATCACGAGGCTTTGTGATTCACAAAGGCTATCAGACCTTCTTAATGCTGGGAAGAGCGAGCATTGATGTGATTACAGCCTACGACTCCCTCCGCAGAGGAACATGTTCAACCATAGGGAAATATTTAATCATAGAATCATAGAACAACCAGGTTGGAAGAGACCCATTGGATCTTCTAGTCCAACCATTCCTATCAAACACTAAACCAAGTCCCTCAAGAGGCAGAAGAGGGAAAAGTAACCAACAGATGAAAATGCTGAATGTGAAACTCTCGCACCCTGATCCTGCGGGAGGTGCCCCTGCCCGTGGCAGAGGCTGGACCTGGATGGGCTTTGTGGTCCCTTGCAACCCAAGCCGTTCCATGATTCCATAATTTTATGATTCCACGATTCTATAGAATCCTCCCTTTACCTCTAGATTAACTGTAAGAGCAGAAAATAGAACCATTATGGACCTGTGGGCTTGGGCATCCTTTGCTGCCTGTCCTGTTTATATCCCATTTCAATAGATTTAACCTCTTTTAAAAAGAGCAGCATGGAATTCAGGTTCCGGCTGTGCTGAATGGATGGTCACCACAAAGCTCTACAGTTTAAAATGAAAAATAAGACGACCTGCCTTTCTCTTGCTTCTTCGAGCCAGGTGTGAATCAAGAGAGATGGACTCTGGTGTTTATCCAGTCTAAGCAAAAAGCAACTGGCTGAGTGTTTTCCCCTCCCTCTCATCTGCTGCTGCCTGGTGATGTCTCAGCACCTCAGGCCGGCTCTATCTCCCTTCCCAGTGCTGACTCCAGTGCTTGTTATGACGTGTTCTGCCTGCACAGCAAGTTCCCAGGCTGCCTCTCTCAGATGATCACTTCCCCGGCCGGACCTGCTTCTCTGCTTCAGGACACTCCCAAAACCGAGGCCTCAGTCTGTCCGTGTGCAGCAGCAGCGGGAATCGCCGCAGAGGAACCATGACGGCGTCACTCTGGTCACAAAGGGCTTGGAAGACGCGCTCAGTGCCCGAGACCCTGTGCTTGTGCGCAAGGGTAGGCACCATTGGCTGGACTGGGACACCTCGTCTGCTCATTGCCCTGGGGACCAGCAAGAAAAGGAAGGCAGCACCAACAGAAGACTCCCCTTCAGCCTGCGGACCCCACGTCCAGCCATAAACCCTCGGAGCTATCGGTGTTGGCAGGACTTCCAGTCCCTAGTCAAGAAATGGAAGCGATTTTGAGGGTCAGAGAAAAAGCATATGGTAGAGCCAAGAGGAAAATGTAAAACAGCAGTTTCCAAATGCTCATCCATCAGGCCAGAGCACGTGGTCCAGAGCTGCCCTGACACTGTGCTCAGCGACCGCTGGCATCTATCTCACGGTGGGCTGTGAAAAATGCTCAGCTTTCCAAAATCACAGAGTCATGGAATGATTTGGGCTGGAGGGAACCTCAAAGCCCACCCAGTTCCACTCCTGTCATGGGCAGGGACACCTCCCACGGGATCAGGGGCTCCCAGCCCCATCCAGCCTGACCTTGAGCCCCTCCAGGGATGGGGCAGCCACGGCTTCTCTGGAGGTATTGAGGGACTTGGTTTAGTGTTAGATAGGAATGGTTGGACTAGAAGATCCTATGGGTCCCTTCCAACCTGGTTGTTCTGTGATTCTGTTCTGTGAAACCTCATCTAGGGCCTCCTTACCCTCCCAGGAGAATGTTTCTCCCCAAGATCTCATCCCAATCTCCCCTCTTTCAGCTCAAAACCGTTCCCCTCATCCTCTCCCTTTTCTCCTTGATCCAGAGACCCTCCCCAGCTCTCCTGGAGCCCCTTTCCCTACTGGAAGGCTGCTCTAAGGTCTTAAATGTCTAGAATCACAGAATCACCAGGTTGGAAGAGACCCACTGGATCATCGAGTCCAGCCCCTGAAGCTTAGAAGTCAATTGGTTAAAAAAACTGGTCTGATGAAATAGGGACGGAGATATGAAAAGAGATTACTGCTATTCTAGGGAGAGTCGGTTTCACAAGAAGACTGTGATGCCGAAGGTGAAAATCCTTCAGCAGAGATTGTGACAATACGACATGGGAAACGCTGCTTTGCTCTCAAAAAAACGCTGTGTGAGATAAGCTGTTTGGAGAGGGATCTGTCTCCTGGAATATGGTTTAAGGCGTGTTTAATTCTGCATCAGGTGATCGAGGAACAACTCGTGTCCTATAAATCTGCTGCAGAAGGCTCTTCATGAGCGAGTGCAGGGGTAGGACGAGGGAAATGATTTTTCAGCTGAAAGAGGGGAGATCAGGATGAGGTCTCAGGCAGGAACATTAGCAGTGACAGATACACTCATCCTTTCCGGAAAGGACTCCAACATGTGCCACTGTTCTTTACTAAGGATGAACTCCTACTGAGAAAGGATCTCTCAATTCAGGACCTCTCACTTGCTCACCTGTTTTTCCTCTTAATTTTCATAGAAATCATAGAATCACAGAATCATGGGATGGTCTGGGTTGGAAGGGACCTCAAAACCCACCCAGTTCCACTCCTGCCATGGGCAGGGACACCTCCCTCTGGATCAGGGGCTCCAAGCCCCATCCAACCTGCCCTTGAACCCCTCCAGGGGTGGCTACCCCTTCCCCGGGCAACCTGGGCCAGTGCCTCAACACCTTCGTCATGAAGAATTTCTTCCTGATGCCTAATCTAAATCTTCCTCCTTCCAATTTAAAGCCCTTCCAGTTTTTCTGTCTGCATTTGTTACTGCTGCTTCTCTGTGTTCTTATTCTCCGCGTTCTCTCAGTTTTAGGCTCCAAGCCTGGGTTGCTGTTAGAACTTCTCATCTGAGTGAATGTGGATCCCATTCTTTCCTCTAGATGCTCTCACACAGATCTTGGTCACCATGATTAAAACCAACGTTGTGTTAGACTGCTGTGCTCCACGAGTTCCACTTCATCCGAAGTCAGGGTCACCAGACGAGAAATTGCTTTGATTAAAACTTAATCAGCTCATTCATAGTATCATAGAATCATAGAACCACCAGGTTGGAAGAGACCCATCGGATCATCGAGTCCAACCATTCGTTGCCGTTCCAGAGATTACACATTTATCTTCTGTATTACATAAGTTTTCATCTGTTCCTAAGAACTGGTGTGATCAACTCTTTGTGGGTCCAAGGTGAGCTGCAAACACGCTGAGCACAGAGAACCAGAGCCTGGTCATCCACTCAGAACATCTACCCAACTCCTGCTCACCTCTGCTCCAGGATCCCACAGAATATCTTTTGCTGGAGAATCAGGAAAACAGAGGGACATTCATAATGTCCAGGGGATCTCCCTGCAGGCCAGCGAAAGGGGAAAGTGGCAGAGAAATTACACATCGTAATTTCCCTTGCGAAGCGGTTACTGCGTCAGCCTGTTGGTCCTAACTGTCCTCTGCAATGAGAGGTGTGGATTGGCTTGTGTGGATCCAACCTGGAGAGTGTCACCACGGCACAACCTGGTGATTACAGCTACAGAAACACGAATTGTGACCCTGTGTGCCGACGGGACCTCTGACAGAGAGCGAGTTCCCTGAAGAGATGGAATCATTAAAGCTGGAAAAGACTTCTAAGGTCATCCAGTCCAACCATCGACACAACATCCCCATGTCCACTAAACCGTGGGACTCCACTCTATGTGTTTTCTGAATACCTCCAGGGATGGGGAGTCCCCCGCTGCCCTGGGCAGCCTCTTCCAGTGCTTCACCAATCTTTCAGTAAAGGAATTCTTCCTAATATCTGACCTAAATCTCCCCTGGTGCAACTTGAGGCTGTTTACTCTGGTCCACAGAATCCTTCAGGTTGGAAAAGGCCATAAAGGTCACTGAACCCAACCATGAACCTGGCAATGCCAACTCGAAACCTCTAAACCGTGTCCCTAAGCACCACATCTATGGAAGCAACGCTCATGCCAAGCCTACTCTCCTTCTATCAATCCTTTCCTTGGCTTTTTATTCACTAGGTTGCAGGTTCCCAGAAGTCTAAAACAGAGAACGTCAAGGAAAGGTCCAGCCACGCAAGGTTTAATCTGGAGAACTGCACGTCACCCTTGACTTTTATTTTCCCACATGGATTTTATAAATGTGCTCAAGAAATGCCTCTTCCTCATTAGGGCCACAGAAATCCACCCAAAGGGGGGCCTGATAAGTGGTCCCAAATTGTTCCGTTTAACCACAGAATATAAAGAAATCCCATCCTGCAAGGCCTGGAGATGAATTTCGGTTGCTTAGAAAGCTGCGATGGCCTGAAAAAGTACATCTAGAGCACAGGGAGGTCTGTCCTCAGCCACCACACTGCTCAGGGTCAGGCACCCAGACTGAGGTGTGTGACACGTTCAGCTCACCCTTTGAGATGCCATTTTCCCTACAACCACACAAAAAGTGTGACTTCTTCTGCCTCAAGAGTGCTGCTGCTTCCACTGACAGCAAACACGACTCTCCCTTAGTTCCTCCAATACAACCCTAAAGCCTCTCAGACGAATGGGAGTGAAGCTAAAATGAAAAAAAAAAAAAAAAACCAAAAAACCAAAAACTTTCTGTCCTCAAACTGCGGCTCTTCTGTTGTGTGGAGGGTGTAGGCTTTATGTTTTCTGCCTGCCTGGCTCTTTGTGCAGTGACAACAGCGCAGGCCGTGCCAAGGGATCCTGGGCCACCACGATCCACGCTGCCGCCTTTGTCACCACTGGCTTTGGGGCTGGTTGGTTGTTTGGCGTCGTTACTCACGCACGTTTGGCCTCCACCACAGCTGAGCTCATGGCAGCGTCCATCTCTAGTGGGAGGAGAACACTACAGGCACTTCTGTCCCTTTACGAGCACCTCCTCCCCTCTAACTGTTCTGGAAGATGGGGAACCTTGGTCCCCAGGCCAGAGAAAAGCCATAAGTGTCCTCTACTGACCTGACTCAAGTTGGAGCCACGGGAAGAGGAGACTTTCCCCTTCCGCACACGCAGCCCCTGAGCTCTGTCAGACAGACTCACACCCTTGGAAAAACTGAGTGGCTGTGCGCGTGTGCCAGGGCACGCCTGTGTCCACACGCATCTCTCCATGTTTTTTGCATGTACGAGCACGAACATCCGTGTCGCTGCTTGCCGGTCATGCCGGCAGACGGCCGCAGCGCCGGGCGTGCAGAGCGAGGTCACGGCAAGTCGAGGCGCGGTGGCCTCCGCAGCCGAGGCCTGGCTCTGAGCCTGCGGCAGACCTCGGCCTTGCCAGCGCGACCACCAGCAAAGTCCTTGTAGTCCCAGTCTCTTGGCCACATCCCTACTGCGCTGCCTGCCCCAGGAGACCAGCTCAGGCTCTATCATGGGGAGCTGAGTCAGGCTGTGCAATCTCTTCCCAAAGACAGGGATGACTTTGGAAACACCCTCTCCTTGGGGCTTTCTCAAGGGAAACGGTGGAGTGTTCACTAAGCACTTTTGATCAAGCTACCCCAAGTCTCTTTCCTCACCAGACATTCTCCCTCCCACATTTTCTGTCCTGTCTCCTCCTAGGACTCTTCTTTCTGCCATGGGGGAAGCCATGGTGTGGATAGGAGCTCCCACAACAAGTTATTCCAGAGGACTCTACACCCTGTCGGGAAGTTACGGTGTAGATGGGAGCTCCTGCAACTGGAGCCTTCCCAGAGGGCCCTCAACCATGGGGAAGCCATGGTGTGGCTGGGAGCTCCTGCCACCCGAGCTTCCGCCTCGAAGCAGCCGTCTCCCGCCTGCTGATGTCCCTGTCCCAGATCCCAATCACGTCAAGGAGCGGGATGGGACCTCCCCAGCCCTCGCCCACCATTCTGGTCCCCTGGAAGCTGCCCGTGTGTCTCCTACCTTGCCAGGTGAGCCAGGGCAGGTGGTGGGTCACGCTCTCCGGCTCTCCGCTCCCCTGGACGTGCCTGTTCCCTGATCCACGGTCACCTGGGAGCCAGGGCAGGCGGTGGGTCACGCTCTCCGGCTCTCTGTTGCCCTGGGTGCGTCTACACCTTGATCCACGGTCACCTCCAGGCCAGGGCAGGTGGTGGGTCACACTCTCTGTCTCTTCACTCCCCTGGACGTGTCTACACCCTGATCCTCGGTCACCTCCAGGCCAGGGCAGGCGGTGGGTCGTGCTTTCCGGCTCTGCGCTCCCCTGGAAGTGCCTGCACCCTGTTCCACAGGCACCTCGGAGCCAGGGAGAGCCAAGCTCCACCCAGGACAGAGGGTGAGTAAGAGCGAGAGAAAGGCAAACTCTGGAGAGTTATTCCCTGCCCAGGATTGCAGGGGAGCCAGAGATAAGGGCTGCACATTCCTGAGCCGCAGGCAGCCTCTCCCTTCCCGTCTGCCCCGAGCTGGTCAGACCAGCTCCAGCCTGGCAGCTGCTGCATGTGGGCACGGACGCTGCCCAGGGCTGGGGCTCAGCCTGGCACAGCAGCACCCAGGGCTGGGGATGCCCCAGGGGTCCCGTCTGGGACACAGCAGGGAGCACCCACCAGGGGTGGCCGAGGTGCAGGGCTCCCAGCAGGAGGATGGGAAGGGTTCCCCGTCCCCCCGGGGTGCTGGGCAGAGGGGATCGGGTCGTACCCCTGAGGTGCTGTGCAAACAGGATCAGGCCGTAATCATCCCCCCACCCACGACTCCCTGGGGTGCTGGGCAGAGGGCATCTTATACAATCACAGAATCACCAGGTTGGAAAAGGCCTCTTAGATGACCGAGTCCAACCATCCTTATCTGCCTCTAAACTGTGTCCTCGAGGATCTGAGGCCAGACCAGAGCCACCCACATCCCTGGGGATCCCACGCAGAGGGGATCAGGCTGTACCCCTGGTCTCTCCCATCTCCTTAGGGATCCCATGAAGAGGGGATCTGAGGCCCTGCACCCCTGCCCCCTATATCCTAGCCGTACCGGGAGAGGGGATCGGGCTGTACCCCGGTCTCCCCTGTTGTGCCATGCAGAGGAGATCAACCTGCTCCCCTGGGATGCTGCACAGCGAAGATCTGAGTTGAGACCCAGAGAGCATAGAATCATAGCATCATAGAACAACCAGGTTGGAAGGGACCCATCGGATCTTCTAGTCCAACCATTCCTATCAAACACTAAAACATGTCCCTCAGGACCTTGTCCACTTGTGCCTTAAACACCTCCAGGGAAGGTGAATCAACCCCCTCCCTGGGCAGCCTATTCCAATGCCCAATCACCCTTTCTGTGAAAAACCTCCTCCTGATCTCCTGCCTAAATCTTCCCTGGTGGAGCTTGAGGTCATTCCCTCTTGTCCTGTCCCCTGTCCCTTGGGAGAAGAGCCCAGCTCCCTCCTCTCTACAACCTCCCTTTAGGTAGTTGTAGAGAGTAATGAGGTCACCCAGATGGGATGTCACCCAGAGGGACCTGGACAGGCTGGAGACGTGGGGCTCTGAGACCCTCCTGAGGTTCAACGAGGCCAAGTGCAAGGTCCTACACCTGAGTTGGGCCAATTGCCGCTTTCAGTACACGACAGGAGATGATGTGATGGAGAGTTGAGAGAAGGACCTAGGGGTGCTGAACGATGAGAAGCTGGACATGGGAGCTGGGCTCTTCTCCCAAGGGACAGGGGACAGGATGAGAGGGAATGACCTCAAGCTCCACCAGGGGAGATTTAGGCTGGAGATTAGGAGGAAGTTTTTCACACAGAGGGTCATTGGGCATTGGAATAGGCTGCCCAGGGAGGGGGTTGATTCCCCTTCCCTGGAGGTGTTTAAGGGACGGGTGGATGAGGTCTTGAGGGACTTGGTTTAGTGTTTGATAGGAATGGTTGGACTAGAAGATCCGATGGGTCTCTTCCAACCTGGTTGTTCTATGATTCTATGAGAGGGCCCAGAAGGCCAAGTGTGTCCTGGGCTGTATCAAAAGCAGCTTGGCCAGGAGGGCAAGGGTGGGGATTCTGCCCCTCTGCTGAGAGCTCAGCTGGAGAACTGTGACCAGTTCTGGAATCCTCAACATGAGAAGGAGATGGAGCTGTGGGAACGAGTCCAGAGGAGGCTACAAGGATGATCTGAGGGCTGGAGAACCTCCAGTAAGAGGACAGGTAGAGAGAGGTGGGCTTGTGGAGAAGAGAAGGCTCCGAGGAGACCTTAGAGGGACCTTCTAGTCCCTGAAGGGGCTCCAGGAAAGCTGGGGAGGGACTGATCATAGAGATTTAGAGGGATAGGATGAGAGGGAATGAGGTAAAGTGGAGAGGGGCAGAGTTAGCCTGGACACAAGGAGGAATTTCTTCACCGTGAGGGTTGGGGATGCCCTGGAGCAAGTTGCCCAGAGCAACTGCGGCTGCCCCGTCCCTGGAGGGGCTCAGGGCCAGGCTGGATGGGGCTGGGAGCCCCTGATCCCGTGGGAGGGGTCCCTGCCCGTGGCAGGAGGTGGCACCGGGTGATCTTTAAGGTCTCTGCCAACCCAAACCACTCTATGAATCCTCGGTAACCGGAGCCCCGGGAGCCGGTGCGGGAAGGGTTAAGCGAGAGCGGCGGCGGCTCCGGGTGTGGCGGCTCCTGCTCTCTCGCCTTTCACGTTCGGTAGCTCGCTCGGCGGCAGAGGGGGCGGGGCTGGGAGGGGGGGCGGTGACTCACATCGGCGGCAACCGGGGGGGGCGGGCACAGTACTGGGGGGAACGGGGCTGGGGGGGGAACGGTACCTGGGGGGAACGGGAACGGGGGGAACCGGGGAATGGGGAGGGGGGAACAGTACCGGGGGGGAACGGGGCTGGGGGGGGAACGGTACCTGGGGGGAACGGGAACGGGGGGAACCGGGGAATGGGGAGGGGGGAACAGTACCAGGGGGGGGAACGGGGGCAGGACTCAGACCTCTGAGAGGGTGAGGGGGCGAGGGGAGAGGGTGAGGGGTGAGAAGTGAGGGGTAACAAGTGAGAGGTAAGAAGTGAGAGGTAAGAGGTGAGGGGTGAAGGGTGAGGGGTAAGAACTGAGGGGTAAGAAGTGAGGGGTAAGAAGTGAGTAAGAAGTGAGGGGTAAGAAGTGAAGGGTAAGGAGTGAGGGGTAAGAAGTGAGGGGTAAGAAGTGAGGGGTAAGAAGTGAGGGGTAAGACGTGAGGTGTGAAGGGTAAGAAGTGAGGAGTGAAATGTAAGAAGTGAGAGGTAAGAAGTGAGAGGTAAGAAGTGAGGGGTGAAGGGTGAGGGGTAAGAAGTGAAGGGTAAGGAGTGAGGGGTAAGAAGTGAGTAAGAAGTGAAGGGTAAGGAGTGAAGGGTAAGGAGTGAGGGGTAAGAAGTGAGGGGTAAGAAGTGAGGCGTGAGAAGTGAGAGGTAAGAAGTGAAGGGTGAGAAGTGAGTAAGAAGTGAGGGGTGAAGGGTAAGTGAGAGGTAAGAAGTGAGAAGTAAGAATTGAGTAAGCAGTGAGGGGTGAGAAGTGAGGGGTAAGAAGTGAGAGGTAAGTGAGGAGTAAGAAGTGAAGGGTGAGAAGTGAAGGGTAAGAAGGGAGTAAGAAGTGAGGGGTGAAGGGTAAGTGAGGGGTAAGAAGTGAGAAGTAAGAATTGAGTAAGAAGTGAGGGGTAAGAAGTGAGAGGCAAGAATTGAGAGGCAAGAAGTGAGGGGTGAGAAGTGAGAGGTAAGAAATGAGTAAGAAGTGAGGGGTAAGAAATGAGAGGTGAGAAGTGAGGGGTGAGAAGTGAGGAGTAAGAAGTGAGGAGTAAGAATTGAGAGGTAAGAAGTGAGGAGTAAGAAGTGAGGGGTAAGAAGTGAGAGGTGAGACGTGAGGGATGAAGGGTAAGTGAGGGGTAAGAAGTGAGAGGTAAGAAGTGAGGAGTAAGAAGTGAGGGATGAAGGGTAAGTGAGGGGTAAGAAGTGAGAGGTAAAAGTGAAGGGTAAGAAGTGAGAGGTAAGAAGTGAGGGATGAAGGGTAAGTGAGGGGTAAGAAGTGAGGAGTAAGAAGTGAGGGGTAAGAAGTGAGAGGTAAAAGTGAAGGGTAAGAAGTGAGAGGTAAGAAGTGAGGGGTAAGAAGTGAAGGGTAAGAAGTGAGAGGTAAAAGTGAAGGGTAAGACTTGAGGGGTAAGATGTGAGGGGGAGGCTGAGGGTAGAGGAGTTGGGGGGGCAGGGGGTGCCAAGGAATGGGGGTAGGAGAAGATGGGGGGCAGAGGGATGAGAGGTGAGAGGGATGAGGGGCCAGAGGAGAGGGATGGAGGCAAGAGGCTGACAGGTGAGAGGGATGAGGGGCAAAGGGCTGAGGGGAAGAGGGTTGGGGGACAAGGGGCTGAGGGGCAAGAGGAGAGGGAGGGCTCAGGGTTGAGGGTTAAGGACTGAAGGGCAAGGGGAGAAGGACAAGGTGCAGGAGGGGCTGGGATGGGGGATGTGGCTCAGGGGTAAAGGGCAAAAAGACACTAGAGTTTGGGATACTCAGGTCTGAGTTTGGCTTTCAAGCACTTGAAGGCAGACAGCAATGCTTTGTCCTGCAGTGCAGCTCCTGCCTAGATTTCTTTTGTTTTGTTTGACTGCTGTGTCTTTACTCTCTACAACTACCTGAAGGGAGGTTGTAGAGAGGAGGGAGCTGGGCTCTTCTCCCAAGGGACAGGGGACAGGACGAGAGGGAATGGCCTCAAGCTCCACCAGGGGAGGTTTAGGCCGGAGATTAGGAGGAAGTTTTTCACACAGAGGGTCATTGGGCATTGGAATAGGCTGCCCAGGGAGGGGGTTGATTCCCCTTCCCTGGAGGTGTTTAAGGGACGGGTGGATGAGGTCTTGAGGGACTTGGTTTAGTGTTTGATAGGAATGGTTGGACTAGAAGATCCGATGGGTCCCTTCCAACCTGGTTGTTCTATGATTCTATGATTCTAAATTTCTTCGTCCTGGTGCAGGAAGCTAGAAAATGGATCTGCAGGGAAGGAAGGCACCACCTGAAGGGCAGCACACTGCAGGGGAGCAGGACACGTGGGGGGGAGACCAGCCTGACCAGAGAGCTCTAGCTGGACCTCTGGGGGGAAAGGAGAGTTCATAGCTTTTGGAAGAAGAGGCAGCGACTCAGGAGGACTGCAAGGATGTCATGAAGGTAAGCAGGGAGAAACTTGCATGGACCAAAGCCCAACCAGAGCGTGATCTGGCTCTGCTCCATATATCAGCAGCAAAAGGAGGCTGAGAAGAACCTCCATCCTTTATTGGATGGGGGGGAACTGTGACAAAGGATGAGGGAAACGCTGAGGAACATTCACCTCTGTCATTAACAGTCAGACCAGTTCTTCTCCGGGTACCCAACCCCCCGAGCAGGAAGAGGGAGCAGAATGGAGACCCCAAAATCCAAGAGGGAATGGTGAGCAACCTCCTACCCGACCTGGACATGCGTAAGGCTGGATGGGATACACCCAGCAGGTCCTTTAAACTGCATTTGTGGACTTTTTTTTGTTCCAGCTTTGCAAAATTAACTTAAATCTGATTATTGAACTGGCTTTCACTTTCAGGTCCAGGAGTGCCTCAAATTCATCGCCCGAACTCTGGTGCTGCTCCAAGCTCTGTGAACTTTGTGAGAGTAGATTTGGCATCTCCCAAGAGAATTTTCGTTGGACTTGAGTGACAATTATCCAGGATGCTGATTTCCAGAAGGTCCTGATGGTCTCTGTCACACGTGGCCTCCGTGTTTGCTGTTGGAGCGATGGTGTTTCCTTCGTCTTTCCGGTTGTTAATTAACAACAAGTTTTGCTGCTTTTTTAATTCTGCAGGCTGGCTGTGCTTTATTTTTATTTACTCTTTCCAAGATAATATTGGTTATTTTTAAAGAGTCCTCAGCCGTTGCATTCGTTTATACGTTTTGTTTGCTTTTTTTTGCTAATTACAGCCTGCATCGTTGTACCGGATTAGTTTAGTAACGCATTGAGCTAATTACAGTTTGTAACGAACGTCTTTACCAGGGCTCTTTTATGCCAACTGCCTTCAAACAAAAGGGCCAGGAGTGAGGAGACACTTGGTGCCCCAGATTGGCTCTAATCTGGGTTAATGACACGATGTGACGAGGGGGGTTAAAGCCGAGAGGTGATCAGAGACGAGTGGACCTGGTTCCAGATCCTTGTGGCTGCTGGAGTTCATGGAATCATGGGATGGGTTGGGTTGGACGGGACCTCAAAGCACATCCAGTTCAAGCCCTGCCATGGGCAGGGACACCTCCCACCGGATCAGGGGCTCCGAGCCCCATCCCACCTGCACTTGAACCCCTCCAGGGATGGGGCAGCCACCCCTGCTCTGGGCAACCTGGGCCAGGGCCTCCCTACCCTCCCAGGAGAACATTTCTCCCCAAGATCTCATCCCCATCTCCCCTCTTTCACCTCAAAACCGTTCCCCTCATCCTGTCCCTGCTCTCCCTGATCCAGAGCCCCTCCCCAGCTTTCCTGGAGCCCCTTTCCATCCTGGAAGCTGCTCTAAGGTCTCCTCGGACCCTTCTCTTCTCCAGGCTGAACAACCCCAACTCTCTCAGTCCTCATACAGGAGGTTCTCCAGCCCTTGGATCATCCCCGTGGCCTCGTCTGGTCCAACAGCTCCGCGTCCTTCCCGTGCTGAGGATCCCAGCCCTGGCTGCAGGTCTCCAGGTAGGTCTCACCAGAGCAGAGCAGAGCAGAGCAGAGGGGCAGGATCCCCACCTCTCCCTGCTGGCCCCACAGCTTTGGAAGGAGCCGTGTTTGCTTCTGCCACTCCTGGGTTTGATCTGTTCCAGACACTTTATTTGTACGTACGGGGTGATCTGGGTTAAGGGCAGCTGCGCTTTCTCCTGTCGCTCTATCTAGTCTTGAGTGGTTTAACCAGATCTTCCTGTTTTCGTTCCAGCTCAGTATCAAGAAGTCGCAGGTACCGACTGGCTCTCAGCATTGAAGTTATTTTTTGTGCGGCACACGCATGCTCCGTCGGTCCCTGAGGAACACACGGGCTCGAGGGTTTGGTTGCTCTGCCTTGCTCTGCAGACAGACCTGAAGAAGCCTCTTCAGAAACTCACCTTCATTTTCTTCACCATGAAGGTGACGAGACTCTGGAGCAGGTTTCCCAGGAAAGCTGTGGATGTCCCATCCCTGGAGGTGCCAGGTTGGATGGGGCTCCGAGCCCCTGATCCAGTGGGAGGGATGGAACTGGGAGGGCTTTGAGGTCCCTTCCAGCCCAAACCATTCCGTGATTCCCCTCCCAGTTCTTCACAGCAATTCCTTGTATTCAATAACTTATTCTTTCCCTGAAATGTGACTGTGGAGGAGTTCAACATTATTACAATGACCAGGACTGAGATTGAAATGGATTTACGGGTTGGGAACATGACTGGCGTCTTGCATAGTTATTATGCTCACAAGTTGTTTGAGGTTTTAAATGAAAACTGCCTTAAATTTTGGGGCTAAACGGGGGATAACAGGCGAGTTGTCAGCATTTAGTGTCTGGCAGCATTTTTGGATGCCAACACAGTTTATTGGGTGGTTTTTTTTCCCTTAGCAGAGTGTTCAGCTGCTGCTGGTGATATTTGTTCCCTCTGGGAGAAAAAAAATGAAGGCTCCAATGATCGGATAACTTGGCCTTGAGCTGTGACAGGTCCTGTAACAGTGGCCTCCGTGCTCCACATGGCTAAACATCCACTGTGATCCACTGTGAACATTTCTCCCCAAGATCTCATCCCAATCTCCCCTCTTTCAGCTCGAAAACATTTCCCTCATCCTCTCCCTGCTCTCCCGTCCCTCCCCAGCTTTCCTGGAGCTCCTTTCCATACTGGAAGCTGCTCTAAGGTCTCCTTGGAGCCTTCTCCAGGCTGGACAACCCCAGCTCTCCCAGCCTGGTGTCAGATGGGAGGTTCTCTAGGCCCTGGATCATCTCCGTGGCCTCCTCTGGACCCACTCCAATGGTTCCATCTCCTTATGCTTGGGATTCTGGAACTGGATGCAGGAGTCCAAGGGGCAGGATCCCTTCCTACAAGGAAAGTGAATCCAGGCATCTCCTTACGCGCGCACACACACACACACACACACACACACACACGTTTCCATGCGCACACGCAGGTGCACGTGCATTTCCCAGCATTCCTAACACACCATCACACCTTCCAAAACACAAAGTTCCTCCCAGAGAGCTTAGGATGGAGCCAAGAGGGACAGTTTGGATTCTGCCTCCCCTTTCAACCTCAAGGCCAGGTTTCCCCCAGATTCACAACAGCAGCACTTATTCACCTTGATATTCCCGCAGCTGACATCCATTTATGTGATCATTTAGATTAGCATTGATTAATTTCCTCCAGCTGGAGGCCAGTGACAAGTGGGGTTCCCCAGGGCTCAGTGCTGGGTCCAGACTGGTTCAATGTCTTCATCAATGACCTGGATGAAGGCATCGAGTGCTCCCTTAGCAAGTTTGCAGATGACACTGAGCTGTGTGCAAGTGTGGATCTGCTGGAGGGTCGGGAGGCTCTGCAAAGGGACCTGAACAGGCTGGATCCATGGGCTGAGACCAATGGCATGAGGTTTAACACGGCCAAATGGCAGGTCCTGCACTTGGGGCACAACAACCCTGAGCAGAGCTCCAGACTGGGAGAAGCCTGGCTGGAAAACTGCCAGGAGGAGAGGGACCTGGGGGTGTTGGTCGACAGCCGACTGACCATGAGCCAACAGTGTGCCCAGGGGGCCAAGAAGGCCAAGGGCATCCAGGCTTGTTTCAGAAATGGTGTGACCAGCAGGTCCAGGGAGGTGATTCTCCCTCTGGATTCAGCACTGGTGAGGCCGCTCCTTCAATCCTGTGTTGAGTTGTGGGCCCCTCAGCACAAGAAGGATGTTGAGGCTCTGGAGAGAGTCCAGAGAAGAGCCACGAAGCTGGGGAAGGGGCTGGAGAACAGGCCCTATGAGGAGCGGCTGAGAGAGCTGGGGGTGTTTATCCTGGAGAAGAGGAGGTTGAGGGGAGACCTCATTGCTCTCTACAACTACCTGAAAGGAGGTTGTGGAGAGGAGGGAGCTGGGCTCTTCTCCCAAGGGACAGGGGACAGGACAAGAGGGAATGGCCTCAAGCTCCTCCAGGGGAGATTTAGGCTGGAGATTAGGAGGAAGTTTTTCACAGAAAGGGTCATTGGGCATTGGAATAGGCTGCCCAGGAAGGTGGTTGATTCCCCTTCCCTGGAGGTGTTTAAGGGACGGGTGGATGAGGTCCTGAGGGACTTGGTTTCGTGTTAGATAGGAATGGTTGGACTAGAAGATCCGATGGGTCTCTTCCAACCTAGTTATTCTATGATTCTATGAATTTAGGTTATCACTAATTAAAGTTATCGCTCAGGTTCTCGTTGATTCATTTTCTCAATAATTTCTGCCTCAAACCCCCGGACGTCACTGGTGCTGAGCTGGGAGGGTGACAACAGTGTGACCTGAAGTGTTGATGGAGAAACTGCAGCCTCAACAAAGGCTCTAAAATGTAAAGTAAACTTTATTATCCTTGAACCACAAAATAGATTTCTTTGGTTGTACAAATTTCACTAGTTACAGTCTTGATTGCTAATTGTCCCTCAGAGTCTCCCAGGAGAGAACCCAGAGCCGGGCACCAGGTACCGCAAAGGGAAAGGAAAAGAAGAATCACAAGTTAGTCACCAAAAAAAAACCAATCCAGGATTGTTTCCAAAATCGCTGTTGTTAAAAAGCAAACGCTAAAATTAGAGTTAAAAAGGAGGAAAAAAAAAAAAAAAAAAGCTCAAATTGCTGATGACGGAAGCAGCCGGAGCTGCTGTCTGAGATTATCGGAGTTTCCCCCTCCAAGGCTCTGGAAAATCAAAATGTACGGAGTCAGTTACAGTGATTCGCTGGGATTTGGCAGGAAGGGAGATTCTCAACTAAAAGAAACCGCGTCGGGTTCCTTCACTCAGCAAATTCACACGCAGGAGCTCCTGTTGTGCCCGAGACGGTGGCAGCGAAGCTCGAGGTCTGGTTCCAGCCTCACTGCGGGAGGGTTCAGAGAGAGCACCAGGGCAGGCAGAGCGGCTCCTGTTGGGCTCCGACGCCTTCCTCCTCCCAAGAGGCATTAAAAACAAAAAAAAAAAAAAAAAAAAAAAAAGGAGGAGGAAAGGGCTGCCTCGCTTGGGTGATGCCAGCGAGGCCCGAGCCCTGTGAGCAGCACTGCTCTGCTCCACAGCCGCAGAGCTCACGGCACGGAACCTGCTCACAGCCCTCATTCTGCTGACGGAACCCGGGGATCGCTCCCCTGCTCTCTCTTCATTTCCACTTCTCCCTCTTGCGTGGGCAAACACAGATTTGTTTCCCTGTTCTGCGTGGGAAGGAGCCTGGAGCCAAGATGCTGGTGGAGGGGCCTGTGCGGTGACTGCAAGGAGAGGGCCAGGCCCGGCCGCTCCTCCTCCTGCCTGCGAGACCCCTGAGTCCTACCCTGACCCCAGCGACGCTTCCCGTCCCCGTTTCCTCAATCCTAACCCACTATCCTACCTGCTTTTACACCTCCTACCTCTGCCACGTATCCTAACCTCAGCTACTCCGCTCTCTATTGCCTTCACACATGCAGCCGCTACCCTCCTCCCGCCTCCCTTCCCGGTTCCGACCCTCCCGACACCGGGACCCGGCACCCGTAGAGCAGGTCGCAAGCTCCACACGCTCCTCTTGCATCCTGGTAGGAATGGTCCTCCCGGAATGGCACGTCTCCCTGCACGGGGCATCGCGGAGGCCGGCGGCATGATGCTCCTGCTCACGGTGCCGTCTCTGCCGAGCGCCCCACGGTTGGTGTCGGAGGCAGGCACTTTGCTGAAATCCAGGTTTGTTTTTTTTATGCCTCCGAGCTGCCTATTCCCGCATCCTCCCGCGTGGAAGCGAGCGACGCTGTGCAGGAGGAGACGCAGCCCAACGGGAGCGAAGGCAGGACGGGCCTTGCCCCTAATCCACCCCAGAAGCTGCCCCGTTAACCACGACAAATCCCAGTGGAGGAAAGGGCGGCAGGAGCCCGGTGCCCTCGCACACCTCCCCGCTCTCCCCCGTCCCCCACACTATTTACAGGCTAAGAAGCCGCGGCTGTCGTCGTCCTCCCCGCGCCGCCTCTCCGCTCACCACCAAGAAGTCAAGAGTCGTCCCGCTCTGTCCGGGACGCGCCCAGTGCATCGTCGGGTGAGAAAAGGGGGCGTTTCACAGCCTTGAAAGAAGTGGAGTTGCCCACAGCGCTGGCCGGGTGCTCCCTTCCCAGCCAGAGCCCGGAGGCAGCAGTGTGGGCACATCCAGCGCTGTCCCTGGGGAGCTGGAGAGTCGCCCAGGTGCCTCCGGTCCTCTACGTGGGGACGGCAGCCTCCAAGCTACGGCGGCCGTGCCGGAGTTTGCGCTTGCTGCTGTACAGGGCCATGTCTTCAAGTGCTGATGGAGTCGGGGTGGAGGAATCGCGCGTGGGCAGCAGCTCCTCCTCCTCCGCCGGCCGCCCGTCCTGCTCCTGCGGAGCTGCTGGACAAGGACACCAGAGGTTAGCGGAGAAAGGAAGGGGATGGGGGTGAACCCTGGTGCTGGAGTCTCAGGGCGTCGCAGCAACGCTGCGCCCAGAACTTTTGGGTGACCACGTTTGGGTGAGCATGGATTCCAGGATGGAAGCCACGTGCGTGAGAAACCTGCCCCTAACTCCCCCTGTTCCTAAAAAAATCAGTGGAAGTGCTGAGCCTCAGGGGAAACCAAGTGCAGTGAAAGGACTCGTGGAACGAGTCCAAATGAAATAGAATCCTGGAATGGTTTGGGTGCGAAGGGAACCTCAAAACCCATCCAGTTCCAACCCAGGGGCAGGGACACCTCCTGCTGGATCAGGAGCTCCAAGCTCCATCCAACCCGGCCTTGAGGCCCTCCAGGGATGGAACAGCCACCACTTCCCTGGGCTACCCGGCCCGGGGTATGTGTGTAGAAAGGAAAACGTTTCCCAAAACCACAGACTTTTCCCTCAAGTGCAACCCAGCTCCTTGGAAGCCTCTCCAGAGGCTGTGACCACAGCAGGGAACCTCAAATAGCAGCACAGCTCAGCTCCAAGGTGCCGAGTGGTCCCCAGCACCTGCCCTCTGCTCCCCAGGACACGACATTCCCCACATTACGGCATCTGAGCAGAAGCTGCTGCAACCCAGAATCCTTCCTGAGCTCCTCATCACGGCATCGAGCTGCTGTTTGGGAATATCTCGGAGCTGAACGGAGGTGAAAAATCTTATAATTGTGGGGAGGTTTGGGGTTGGAAGGGACCTCGAAGCCCATCCAGTCCTACCTCCGGCCACAGGCAGGGACATCTCCCACTGGCTCAGGGGCTCCAAGCCCCATCCAGCCTGCCCTTGAGCCCCTCCAGGGATGGGGCAGCCACGGCTCCTCTGGGCAGCCTGTCCCACTGCCTCCCCTCTGATGGCTCCAAAGGGATTGGGAAGCACATTCCTGACCTCCAAACACAGCAAAGCAGGATAAAAGGAAGGCAGGAGCACATGCAGGAACACTCCAGATGGAGGGGTCGGGGGCAGGGGGGGAAATCCACGTGGATGTGGGGAAAGTCACTCCTTTAGAGTCGCTTGGAGCTCTCAGACATGCAGGTTAAACGATCTCGGAACCTCCCAACTGAGGTCTGGTTGTTCCTCAGGGAAGGAGAGACGAGGTGGCTCAGCCCTACGTGGTCAGGGCAGGGACAAGGGACTTGGCTACAAGGGGAATTTGGGATTTATGGAGGGGACCAGGCTGGGATGTGGAAGGCGACAGTCGCCGCAGGCTTGAACAGGCCCAGGAAGGAGTCAACTCCGGAAGGAGCAGCCCTCGGCTCAGGAACTGCCAACACATGGATCGCAGGAGCCTTGGAAGAGATCACTTCAAGCTTTTCTTCTCCTGTGTTCTCCTCTTGCATCCCCAGCAGCTCACGTTGGACACTATCTGACCAGCCAGGGCCTCGTGTGACGTTGTTCTTTTACGCTCCTGGGTGATGCTTAAGCTCAATAAAATAATTCCGATGGCCTATGAACCTTAAACTGAGATGATTCTATAGCACTGGGGCAGCTCTCTGAAGGCACCAGAGCAGAGGAGCAGAACACAAGTGGCTCGAGGCAGCTGAATGGGCGATCGTGGAAAACTGGGAATGTGCATCTGGGCAAGTTCATTTCTTCTGTTTCTAAGAGTTTTTCCCTAAAAGTCACTCCTGGCCAAAGACACTGGTGTCTGCTGGAGCATTCGAGCCTCCCTGACCTGCTCTCTGCCCTGTGAGGGGGATCACAAGTCAGTGGAAGAGCAGCCGGTTTGAGTCTGAAATCCAGACGTTTTCCAACCTGACGATTCGATGATTCTATCCAAGGGGCAGGAGGGAATTGATGTTCTTGGAAAGATGTGCAGGAGAGAGATAGGTTAGGGCTCTCCTGCAGCCGGGAGGGGTCCTCGAGGTTCCATTAACACTCTTCCAGTATAAAGTCTAGGAACTGCCTGTGAGTTCTCCATATGATGGAGGAGCCACAATTCCATGATCAAGGATAATTCTGGTTCGAACCCCAGTGTGGGCAGAGGGGAGCAGAGAAGAGGTGTTAGAAAACAGAGTGATTCGAGCTTGAGAGCTGGATGTGAGGAAGAATGAGCCAGAGGTGAGGGGGAAATCTAAAAAGCTCTTGAGAGTTTTGTCCCAGACCAAAGGATCTCGGCTGCATCTTCAGGTGATGCTCTCAGGGCAGCAAGTTCTTCATCAGTATCTCTGAGGTGGAACCTCCTCCTGGAAACGGAGGGTGCAGGGATCTTTGTTCACAGATTCCCCAAGACAAAAGTGAGAGAGAAACGGTTCCTTGGATAAAATAAATGAGGGGAAAAAGGCAAAAGAGGTAGAAGAAACCCCGTATCAAGTGTTGAAGTAAATGAAAGCAGAGCCAAGGAGCAGGCGGGACCTGTGAGCTCCACACTCCGGCTACAGCCGCCCAGAACAACGCGGGAGACGACCTGAGCCTGTCGGGTACAGCCAAGGACAGGAGGACATCAAGGTGAGGAGGTCTGAGGAGACGGAGCAGTCACAGCTCTGGTCACTGTTTATTTTGCTGACCATGAACTTGGACCCGTGAGCTGGGGAGTCACCCGGGTCCTCAAGCACCCAAATGCTCTCAGGGCTTCAACCAGGATGGATTTCTCTGAGGGCCGTGAGATTCTCTGCTGAGAACAAGGTGGAGCCTTTTTGACTATTTCCTGAGATAAAACACAGTTTTATTTCTTCTTGGATGCTGTTGAAAAGCTTCCCTTGTGCAGGGTATAGGACTTGCAGAAGAAATTTAGTTTAAACTCAAGTGCTAACTAGTTAAGTTAAATGATTTTTTTTTTAAATACTCACGTTGTCATAGGAAATTGGTGTCATTGCAGGAAAATAGCTCTGTTAATTTTGTTTTAATGTTAGGGTCAGAAGGAGACAGAAAAAAAAAAAGTAACATTTTAGGTTTTTCTTTACAAAAGAGATTTTCTTGCATCTCAAGAAGTTGGCTCATAAATTCTGAAGAGGTGTGAAGCAGTGGGAAATAACAGACCCCTCTGAACACAGACGTGAGACGTACTCTATAACCAACGGAAAAACAAAGAAGTGGGAGTAACCAGTGTGTGCCCTACTATGGTTAGGACTCAATGGTTGGACTTGATGATCTGGTGGGTCTCTTCCAACCTGGTGATTCTATGATTCTATGATCTCATCACCACAAGGCCAGAACGTTCCCCTCCACGTCCGCTCTTTGCCCCAGAACACAAAACCAGGAGCAAACTGGGCATGCTGGTTACCATCGCAGCAAAATTAGTCACCACGAGCGCACAATGCAAGTGTCCTACCCAAACCCGAGCGCCGAGAGGTCAGAGGGGTCATTCTAGAACGAACAGAACAGGACACGGCTTCAAGCACCAAGAGTTGACGTCCTCAGGGTGGATTCCAGCAGGAGGAGGCCGAGGGGAACCCTGGGGAACCGCGTGGGGAAGGCAGGAGTGCAAAGACGACTCCTCCGGCTGGGATCTTACCTGAGTTATTTCTGTCATCCACGTATCTGAGGTCGTCGGCGGCATCGGGTGACTGGAAGAGAACAGAAGACGTGAGAATCCACCGCAGCGACCTCGCTGCCAGCCTTCCAGAACCTTCTGCCCTCAGAGGGCCGGTCACACCACGGCTGGGGTGTCCCCCTCTTGTTTCACGGGCGTTTGGAGGAGAGGACGGGAAGCGAAAGGCAGAGAGCAGAAAGCAGAAAACGAGGAGAAACGTGGGAGGAGAGCAAAGGCACAAACTGCGCTTCCTGGAGAGTCCTGGATCCCAATCCTGCAGCTGCACAGCTCCCAGGCCTGACCTCCGACCCCAAAATTAACTCTCTTCTCTCTCTTGAGGTGTGTCTAGAGAACTGGTGTGGGACGGCGGCAGCTTCGTCCCCACGGGCAGCTCCGGAGGAATCGCTAAGTGATGGAACTCCACCAGTTCCAGCTCATCGTGAAGCCTTGGGGAGGGCCCACCCCACAAACCAGAGGTGTCCACAGCTCACTGGACATCACTCAACATCACAAAAACCAGCTCTGGTTCTGGGACAAAGCACCATCCGTGAAACTGGGATCTAAATTCAGGAGGGAGAACCTTGGTGCTCACCCCCTTGATGCTCCCTCCCTGCAGGACGACTCTTCAGTTCCTCTACAGCAGAGACACAACGTGGGGGTTGTCACCACAGCTGCTCCTAGAGCTTTTCCTTCCCTCCTCTCTCTCATCTTTCACTCTGAATATTCCATGAGTTAAGGGGAAGGTGACGTTTGCAAAGCCTTTGCCATTAAGCCACCTGGAGCAACATTTTCATGACTGATTTCTCCCTTCAAGCCTCCGTTACCGGCACGGATGGTGGATTTCTCCACGGAGAGGACTGCCCAGGCCAGTCCACCCTGCTCTGAAGGTCACAGGATCACAGAATGGTTTGGGTTGGAAGGGCCCTCACAGTTCCACCCCTGCCAAGGGGGTTCGGGGTTCTCCAAGCCCCATCCAACCAGGCCTCGAAGCCCTCCAGGGATGGAACGGACGTGACTTCTCTGGGCAGCCTGGGCCAGGGCCTCCCCGACCTCCCAGGAGAACGTTTCTCCCTAAGATCTCATCTCCATCTCCCCAATTCCAGCTCCAAACCATCCGCCTGGTCCTGTCAGTGCCTGGAGTGCAGGCCCCGGCCCACGGACGGGGGTGGTTCCGCATGCAGTTTATACCTGGATTTCGTAAACAGGTTTGGAGGAAGGAATAGCAGCAAATTCCCGGTAGTCAAACTTCTTTTCAGACAAGGACTGGAAGGGACAGCCAGAGAGAAGAAAGAGAGAAGAGAGGATAAGGGGAGAGAATCGGGTGAGGGAGCAGCAGCAGCACACACAGCAGAGCATCCTCCCCAGTCAGGGCCGAGATGAAGTCTCTGAGAGGAGGCACCAGGGCTCTGTGGCTCCTCTGGAGCTGGGAAGAGTGTTCCAGTTTGAGAAGAAACCATTAGGAGCTCCAGTAAAACACACACACGTGTCAAGGAAACAAGGGGCCAAGGTCTCTGGCAGGAAAGGGCTTTCTGAGCATGGAGATGGAGCAAAAGGAATAAGAGAATCGGAGAATCTCTAGGTTGGAAAAGATCTTTGAGATCTTCAAATCCAACTGTCCCTGTGCAGAGAACCTCATCTCCCCACCTTTCAAACCCCTCAGGGATGGGGATCCCACCACCCTCCTGGGCATCTCTGCCAGGGCCTGAGAGCCCTCACAGGAAGGAAATTTTTCCTCATGTCCAATCTGATCCTGCTCTGACGCAGCTTGAGGCCATTCCCTCTGTCCCTTGGGAGAAGAGCCCAGCTCCCTCCTCTCCACAACCTCCTCTCAGGGAGTTGGAGAGAGCAATGAGGTCTCCCCTCAGCCTCCTCTTCTCCAGGATAAACCCCCCCAGGGCCCTCAGCCGCCTCTCACACCCCTTGTTCTCCAGCCCCTTCTCCAGCTTCATTCCCTTCTCTGGACTCCCTCCAGTCCCTCCACGTCTTTCTCGCACTGAGGGGCCCAGAACTGAACCAGGATTCGAGGTGCAGCCTCACCAGTGCCGAGTACCCGGTCCTGCTGCCCACTTCTGCTCTAAGCCAAGATGCCATCGGCTTTCTCAGCCACTTGGGCCACCGCTGGCTCACGTTCAGCCACTCTCAATCAACCCCCCCCAGATCCTTCTCCTCCAGCCACTTTCCCGTTGCTCTTCCCCAGCCCTGGAGCTGCTCGGGGTTGTTGTGTCCCAAGCCTGGTTGAACCTCATCCCTCTGCCCTCAGCCCATGGATCCAGCCTGACCAGATCCTTCTCCAGAACCTCCTGAACCTCTAGGATCAACCCTTCCTCCCAGCTTAGAGTCACCCCCAAACCTCCTCAGGGTCCACTCAAAGCCCATCATCCAGTTCACAGATAAAGAACTGGACCAGCACTGAGACCCAAGGGACACCAGGTTGGAAAAGACCCACCGGATCATGGAGTCCAACCATTCCCATCAATCTCTAACCCATGTCCCTCAGCGTCTCGTCCACCCCTTAAACCCTCCAGGGAAGGGGACTCAACCCCCTCCCTCTTCCAGTGCCCAGTGACCCTTTCTGTGAAAATTCTTTCCTACTGTTCAGCCTGACCCTCCCCTGGTGGAGCCTGAGGCCATTCCAAAGGCAGCAGAAGGGGTTCCTACCAGCCTCCCTGGAGAAGTGACGTTCCTGGGGCTGTAATCTGCGAAAGAGGAGAGAGGAGCACAGCTCAGCCACCTGCTGGATCAAAGCTTCCCGAATCCGCCACTTCCACCCAGCAGCGTTTAACCCCCAGGAGAGATGCGGCCTTCACAGGACAAACCCTTCTTTCCTCTCCTTTTAGAATCATAGAACAACCAGGTTGGAAGAGACCCATTGGATCATCGAGTCCAACTGTTTGGTTTCTTCCCTGGATCTGCACCCCAGATGTTCCCCCCCCCAGTTTCTAGAGACCAGGCTGAGATGCCTCCTCCTCCCCACAGGATCCTGAAGAAGCTGCTTCCCGCAGGCCCTCGGGAAGCATTAACTCTTTCCCTCGTGCTGTTCCGTACCTTCCAGAGGCGTCGGCGATGGGGTGGGAGCGGGCGAGGGCGACTCCGCCAGCTGCTCCAATGTGCTGCGCTTCTTGCCCTCCTTGGACTTGGCAATCACCATCTGGGCTTTCAGAGCGTCCTGCTCCAGCGACTTCATCCTAACACAGAGAAGAGAGAGGAAGAAGAGAACATCAGACGTGGCCTCCAGGGTGGGAGAAGACGCCACGTCCCGTGCCCAGTGGGCAGAGCAGGCGCCGGGTTGGGAGCAGGAGGTGGCATCGGGCAGCCCTGCTGAGAGAGCTGGGGGTGTTTATCCTGGAGAAGAGGAGGCTGAGGGGAGACCTCATTGCTCCCTCCAACTACCTGAGAGGAGGTTGTGGAGAGGAGGGAGCTGGGCTCTTCTCCCAAGGGACAGGGGACAGGACAAGAGGGAATGACCTCAAGCTCCACCAGGGGAGATTTAGGCTGGAGATTAGGAGGAAGTTTTTCACACAGAGGGTCATTGGGCATTGGAATAGGCTGCCCAGGGAGGGGGTTGATTCCCCTTCCCTGGAGGTGTTTAAGGGATGGGTGGATGAGGTCCTGAGGGACTTGGTTTAGTGTTTGATAGGAATGGTTGGACTAGAAGATCCGATGGGTCCTTCCAACCTGGTTGTTCTATGATTCTATGATTCCCCGAGGCAGCCGGAGCTCCCGGCAGGACTGGAGGACGGCTCCGTTTGCTGTCACCCCGGAACACGCAGGACACCGTGTGGCGAAGAGCAGAGCCCTGAGCTCAGCCCCAACGCACCCAGAAGACCTTCCCGAGGCGCCACACGCGACGGGAGAGGAACCCAAGCTGGGGACGGAGCTGCAGGAGCTCAAAGGAGTCAGATCAGGGCTTTTTGCTCCTCCACGCTCTCAGCGCGTCGGTTCTTAACCTTTCTCAGCCATCGGGAGGTGATGGAACCGCTCGGGAAGGGCGAGCTCAGCCCTCGGGGACTCCTGCTCCCCACTAAGCGTCCCTGAGAGTGCTGGCATCCGTGGGAGCTCGGGGAAAGGAACCAGTGGCAGGAGCTGGTGCTGGGATGAGGGAGCCGGAGCGGTGGCGCATGCAGCTGTCGGGGAGGGGGCTGTGCACACCTGGATTGGCTTCCTGCCCCGGGGAGCCTCGAGGAGCCACTCTGCACTGGGCTAGACAGCTGAGCTGGCCCGGCCCCTGCGGCCGCTGCCCGATGGCGGGACGCGTACAGCCGCCGCGCAAGGTCCTGCTCGTACTGCTTAACACTCTCTTCAAGAGCTGAGGAGCTGAGGAGGACGGGGAGGAAGACAAGGAGGAGGAAGCAGAGGAAAAGGAGGAGGAGAAGGAGGAGAAGGAGGAAGAGAAGGAGGAGGAGAAGAAGGAGTAGGAGAAGGAGGAGGAGGATAAGGAGAAGGAGGAGGAAGAGGAGAAGGATAAGGAGAAGGAGGAGAAGGAGAAGGAAGAGGAGAAGGATAAGGATGCAGAGAAGGAGGAGGAGAAGGAGAAGGGGAAGGGAAGGAGAAGGAGAAGCAGAAGAAGAAGGAGGATAAGGATAAGGATAAGGAGAAGGAGAAGGAGGAGGAGAAGGAGAAGGAGAAGGGGAAGGAGGAGGGGAAGGAGGAGGGGAAGGGGAAGGGGGAGGGGAAGGAGGAGGGGAAGGGGAAGGGGGAGGGGAAGGGAAGGAGAAGGCGAAGGAGAAGGAGGATAAGGAGAGGGAGAAGGAGAAGGAGAAGGAGGAGGAGAAGAAGGAGTAGGAGAAGGAGGATAAGGATAAGGATAAGCAGAAGGAGAAGGATAAGGAGGAGGAGAAGGATAAGGATGAGGAGGAGGAGAAGGAGAAGGGGAAGGGGAAGGGAAGGAGAAGGAGAAGGCGAAGGAGAAGCAGAAGGAGAAGAAGGAGTAGGAGAAGGAGAAGGAGGATAAGGATAAGGATAAGGAGAAGGAGGAGGAGAAGGATAAGGATGAGGAGGAGGAGAAGGAGAAGGAGAAGGGGAAGGAGAAGGAGAAGGAGAAGCAGAAGGAGAAGGAGAAGGCGAAGGAGAAGGCGAAGGAGGAGAAGCAGAAGGAGAAGGAGGATAAGGATAAGGATAAGAAGAAGGAGAAGCAGAAGGAGAAGGAGGAGAAGGAGAAGGAGGAGGAGAAGGAGAAGGAGAAGGAGAAGGAGAAAGAGAAAGAGAAGGAGAAGGAGGAGTAGGAGAAAAAGGAGTAGGAGAAGGAGGAGGAGGATAAGGATAAGGATAAGGATAAGGATAAAGATAAGGATAAGGAGAAGAAGGAGGAGAAGGAGGAGAAGGAAGAGGAAAAGGAGAAGGATAAGGATGGGGAGAAGGAGGAGGAGAAGGAGAAGGGGAAGGAGAAGGAGAAGCAGAAGGAGAAGGAGGATAAGGAGAAGGAGAAGGGAGGAGGAGAAGCAGAAGGAGAAGGAGGATAAGGATGGGGAGAAGGAGAAGGAGGAGAAGAAGGAGGAGGAGAAGGAGGAGGAGAAGGAGATGATGGTGATGAACATCGCAGTGGACAAGCACAGGGACAGAAAGAAACAGATCCAGGAACAGCCTGAGCGAAGGGGCAATAAGGGTCTCAGAGCAGGGTGACCTTGGTTCAAACGAGCTCCTGTCTCCTACGATAAGGAGGTGGCTGAGTGATTCCTGCTGATCCCACAAGAAGCTCTAACCCTGCTCAAGGCATCGCCAGGCACTTCTCCATGAGCTGGAGAAAGAGAAGCAGCTCGGGATTTGAAGCAAAGCAGAGCTGAGGACTTGGTGTGCAGGATCTGATAAACAAAACCCGAGGCAGCTTCTCCACGTCGTGTGTCCTCACCTTGGAGAGGCTCCCCCTGCACCAGGTCAGTTCCCAGGAGCCAAACATGCTCCCAAGGGAAGAGATGGAAGGGTTGGAACAGAGATTCCCCTCCTCCCCATAACCTGGCTCCACCAACCAGCCCTTTGAAGTGTGATCAATGACCTGGATGAGGGCATTGAGGGTACCCTTAGCAAGTTTGCAGATGACACTGAGCTGTGTGCAAGTGTGGATCTGCTGGAGGGTCGGGAGGCTCCAAAGGGACCTGAACAGGCTGGATCCATGGGCTGAGTCCAGTGGGATGAGGTTTAACACGGCCAAATGCCGAGTCCTGCACTTGGGGCACAACAACCCTATGCAGAGCTCCAGACTGGGAGAAGTCTGGCTGGAAAACTGCCAGGAGGAGAGGGACCTGGGGGGGTTGGTCGACAGCGACTGACCATGAGCCAGCAGTGTGCCCAGGGGGCCAAGAAGGCCAATGGCATCTTGGCTTGGATCAGAAATGGTGTGACCAGCAGGGCCAGGGAGGGGATTCTCCCTCTGGACTCAGCACTGGTGAGGCTACTCCTTGAATATTGTGTCCAGTTGTGGGCCCCTCAGCACAAGAAGGATGTTGAGGCTCTGGAGAGAGTCCAGAGAAGAGCAACGAGGCTGGTGAAGGGGCTGGAGAACAGAACCTATGAGGAGCGGCTGAGAGAGCTGGGGGGGTTTACCCTGGAGAAGAAGAGGCTGAGAGGAGACCTCATTGCTCTCTACAACTACCTGAAAGGAGGTTGTGGAGAGGAGGGAGCTGGGCTCTTCTCCCAAGGGACAGGGGACAGGACAAGAGGGAATGGCCTCAAGCTCCACCAGGGGAGATTTAGGCTGGAGATTAGGAGGAGGTTTTTCACAGAAAGGGTGATTGGGCATTGGAATAGGCTGCCCAGGGAGGGGGTTGATTCCCCTTCCCTGGAGGTGTTTAAGGGACGGGTGGATGAGGTCTTGAGGGACTTGGTTTAGTGTTTGATAGGAATGGTTGGACTAGAAGATCCGATGGGTCTCTTCCAACCTGGTTGTTCTATGATTCTATGATTCTCCTCCCCCAGCACCCAAGTCCTTCTCCTCAGCGCTTCCAACCACCTTGTCCTCAATCCTGCATCAAAACCATGGACCAACCCAGGAGGAGAACCTTGCACTTGGCCTTGTTGAACCCCATGAGGCTCACACAGTCTCACTCTTCCTCAACCCGTCCAGGTTCCTTCACTCTCAGAGCCTCCCCAGACGACAGCAGCACTCTTACTGCCCAAGCTGGGTCACCATCAGCCCTGCTCCTCCAAAATCCCTCACTCCAGCCCCTAGAGAGGCTGTTTCCATCGTCCTCTGACTGTTCCTACAGGAACATCGCGGCGACGACACAACCACAGGGAACAGGAGCAGCCTGACTGATTTCTGAAAGGGACTGGATGACACTAACCACCTGGACAACCTTCGAGCATTGAGGTAGGATGTTCTCTGCTTCTCATCCCTCCAGCCTCAAGCACTCTCTCCTGTGCCTCCAGACCTGAGCTCTGCCTCCATCCCTCCATTCCTAAGTGCTGCCTCCATCACTCCATCTCCAGGAGCTGCCTCCGTGCTTCCACCTCCGAGCTCTGGCTCCCATCCCTCCATCCCCAAGCACTGTCTCTCTTGCCTCCATCCCCCAAGTTCTGCCTCCGTGCTTCCACCCCCGAGCTCTGCATCCCATCCCTCCATCCCCCAAGCGCTGCCTCCGTCCCTCCAGACCCAAGCTCTCCATACATCCCCAAGCACTCTCTCCCATCCCTCCATCCCTGAGCTCTGCCTCCATCCCTAAGTGCTGACTCCAGCCCTCCAGCCCCATGCTCTTCCTCCATCCCCAAACACTGTCTCCCATCCCTCTGTCCCCAAGCTCTCCCTCCATCCCTCTGTCCCCAAGCGCTGTCTCCCATCCCTCCATCCCTAAGTGCTGCCTCCATCACTCCATCTCCAGGTGCTGCCTCTCATCCCTCCATCCCCAAGCTCTCCCTCCATCCCTCCGTCCCCAAGCACTGCCTCTATCCCCCAAGTGATGTCTCCATCCCCAAGCTCTCCCTCCATCCCTCTGTCCCCAAGCGCTGTCTCCCATCCCTCCCTCCCTGAGCGCTTCCTCCATCCCCAAGCGCTGTTTCCATCACCAAATGCCACTTCCATCCCTCCATCCCCAAGCGCTGCCTCGAGCACATCCCTCCCTTTCCGTGGGGCTGAGAGGCAGGGAAACATAGACTGTCTTGTGCTGGAAGAGATCCACGTGGATTGTTGAGCCTAGTTCCTGTCTCTGCACAGGACAACCCCAACATTCATACCCTGTGTCAGAGAGAATTGGCCAAATGCGTCTCGTATGAGCTCCAACAAGGCCAAGTGCTGTGTCCTGCACTGGGGACATAACTTCATGCAAAAGCTGCCCAGGGAGGGGGTTGATTCCCCTTCCCTGGAGGTGTTTAAGGGACGGGCGGACGAGGTTCTGAGGGACTTGGTTTAGTGTTAGATAGGAATGGTTGGACTTGATGATCCAGTGGGTGTCTTCCAACCTGGTTGTTCTATGATTCTACGATTCAAAAAGAATCTAATCCCTTTCCTGGTTGATGGAACAGCTCAAGGGAGCAGGAATGTCCTTGCTCCTGCTCAATCCTTGGCTTCAGCCGAGCTCAGCTCGGCCGTGAGGTGCTTTGCACTGTTGGGGCATCACCTCCCCTACGTCTGCCTTGGGGAGACTCTTATTCCTCATTTTTAATACCAAATTCCCCATTTTTTAATCCCAAAGGCCTGCAGGAGGCCTCTTGAGGGACTTGGTTTAGTGTTTGATAGGAATGGTTGGACTAGAGGATCCGATGGGTCTCTTCCAACCTGGTTGTTCTGTGATTCTATGAGTCTATAAGAGGTCCCTTTGTCTCCTAGCGAAGGGAATCATCCCGAAGGGAATCACGAAGGGAATCGCGAAGGGAATGGCGAAGGTCTTTGTGTCTCACCGTGCCGCCCTCCACATGGCGCGTTTCTCGGCCTCCAGCGCCCGACGTTCTGCCGGAGAGAGCTCCTTCTCCTGGACGCTGAGCAGCTCTGGGCTCTGCATGCGCAGCCGCTCCTGGTGCCGCCGTTCGGCTTTGGCCGTCCGCACCGGAGCCACCGGATCCCCGGGGCCCAGATAGGATGGACTCAATCTGCACAGAGAGAGAGAGAGAGAGAGAGACACGGTGAGAGGCTGGGCTGGGGCTCCACAACTCACACTCACGTGTTCCCAAGACAAAAAGGGTGGTGACCACTTCCAGGGACAGAGCTGAGCTCTGACTAAGACGTCGGTTGTGACCACACCTTCCCTTTATCTTCTCCTCAAACCCTTCCCTTTACACCCTGGATCTGCTGAAATGGTGAAGCCACCTGCTCCACCGCAGAACCAGAGTCGTTTGGAACAAAGGAATCGTGGAATCACTTAGAACAGACCTTTACCATCGAGTCCTGCTGGTGTGTTGGAAAAGAGCATTAAGATCATAGAATCGTAGAACAAGCAGGTTGGAAGAGAACCCCAGGATCATGGAGTCCAACCATTCCTATCAAACACTAACCCATGTCCCTCAGTACCTCGTCCACATGTCCCTTAAACCCTCCAGGGAAGGGGACTCAAGTCCCTCCTTGAGCAGGTTCTACCAGCTCCCAGTGACCTTTTCCATGAAGATTTTTTCCTCATGTCCATGCTGACCCTCCCCTGGTGCAGCTTGAGGCCATTCCCTCTCGTCCTGTCCCTTGGGAGAAGAGCCCAGCTCCCTCCTCTCCGCAACCTCCTCTCAGGCAGTTGCAGAGAGCAATGAGGTCTCCTCTCAGCCTCCTCTTCTCCAGGATAAACCCCCCCAGCTCTCTCAGACACTCCTCATAGGGCCTGTTCTCCAGCCCCTTCACCAGCCTCGTTGCTCCTCTCTGGACTCGCTCCACAGCCTCAACATCCTCCTTGTGCTGAGGGGCCCACAACTCAACACAGGACTGGAGGTTGGGTCTCCCCAGAGGGAGAAGAACCTCCCTGGCCCTGCTGGCCACACCGTGTCTGCTCTGAGCCAAGATGCCCTTGACCTCCTTGGCCACCTGGGCCCCTCAAGGCTCCTCTTCAACCAACCCCCCCCAGTTCCTTCTCCTCCAGACACTTTGCAGCTGCTCTTCTCCTAGGCTGGAGCTGCTCAGGGTTGTTGTGCTCCAAGTGCAGGATCCACCGTTTGGCCTCGTTAACCCTCATCCCGTTGTTCTCAGCCCATGGATCCAGCCTGTTCTGATCCCTTTGGAGCCTCCTGACCCTCCAGCAGATCCTCCCAGCTCAGGGTCACCCCCAGAGTCGCTCAGGGAGCACTCGATGCCTTTATCCAGGTCATCATCGTGTCAAACCATTCACCCTCCCCCAGTGCCAACTCCACCACTGACCCACGTTCCCTGAGCACCACATCCACTCGGATTTCAAATCCCTCCAGGGACGGGGACTCTGCCACTGCCCTCCTGTGATGTCTGACAGCCCTTTCCTTGAAGGAATCGCCCTCCTGCAATGCTCAACAGCGCTTTCCATGAAGGAACCACTCCTGCTTTCCAATCCAAGCCCAGGAACCTCCTGGACTGTTAACTCTCTGCTGTGTTGAGCTCCCAGCAGACACCCAAGGAGCTGAAGTCCTCCCGAGGACAAGGACTCACAGTTGTGCCGCTTCACCCAGCGATTCCGCTGCCTCCTCATCCTGGCCGGGAGGCCTCCAGCAGGTTTCCCACCGTGACACCCACCTCGTGGCCTTCCCCTTGGTTCTGACCCAAGAAAACCCAACCCCAGTGTCACCATCATGGAGCTCCACGCAATCCAAACCCTTCTCACACACACCCACCACCTCTCCTTCCTTGCCTTTCCCTTCGGAAGAGCTCGTAGCCATCCACGGCCTCCCCCCTGGCTCTGCGAGTCGTCTAATCATAGAACAACCAGGTTGGAAGAGACCCACCGGATCATCGAGTCCAACCATTCCTATCAAACACTAAACCAAGTCCCTCAGGACCTCATCAGGAGTCATCAGATCACAGTTCTGTGATGGCAACTCCATCAGTTTTCCTGCTTCCAACTCCTCCTGGTTGCTGCTCGCGCTGTGTGAGGAATCAATCCCTTGGTGGATCCCAGACCCTGCGGATCCACTTACCCAGATGTAGAGTTGGTTCTCTGCTCCGGCTTGATCCCCTCTTCCAGTGAATTCTGCTGCAAACTGCTATTCTCACCGACCTCGGAGGGCCTAGAGCAAAACGAGCTGGTCAGCCCAGAGTCCCAGGGGCTGCGTTCCCGAGAAAGGCTCCGAACGGATCCAACCCCCAAACGGATCCAGCCCCGAGAGCGTGAACGAGCTCAGGTTGAACACAACCTTTAGGCATGGAATTGCAGAAGGGTTTGGGCTGAAAGGGACCTCAAAGCCCATCCAGTTCCACCCCTGCCAGGAGCAGGGACACCTCCCACGGGATCAGGGGCTTCCAGCCCCATCCAGCCTGACCCTGAGCCCCTTCAGGGATGGAGCAGCCACGGATTCTCTGGGAAACCTGTTCCAGGGCCTCCCAACCCTCCCAGGAGAACATTTCTCCTTAAGATCTCATCTCACTCTCCCCTCTTGCTGCTTAACCCTGTTCTATCCCAGCTCTCCCTGATCCCGACCTCCTCCGCAGCTTTCCTGGAGCCCCTTTTCATACCGGAAGCTCCTCTAAGGTCTCCCCAAAGCCTTATGAGCCTCATGCCCCAGCTCTGTGCCCCAGAATTAGAAAATCACCTGGAGGAGAAGTCCAGGAGAGCCAAGAAACAAAAGCCTAAACCCCCATCCCCAGGTTCATCTTGGTGCCGGAGAGGAAGAACAGCCCAGCCCCATTCCCAAGAAATTTATGGATAACGGGACACGTGAGAGAGCAGAGAGCTCCCTTCTTACCGAGCGGCTGGGGCCGCGACGCTCCTCCCGTTGAGCCTCTCGATCTTGTACTCCACCCCCTCGATGATGATGCTGGACTGGGAGCTCATGGCGGGAGCCTCCTTGGCCACCTCCTCCTCTTCCACCTCCTCCTCCTCCAGCAGGAGAGCTCGTTTCTGCTGCAGCTTCCGAGCTGCCGAAGAGAGACGGAGTCATCGTCAACCTTCAGCCCCGGAATCCCCAGCGTAAGGAGGACACGGAGCTCTTGGGGGATGCCCAGAGGAGCTCAGCAAGATGACCCAGGGCTGGAGAACCTCCTGTAGGAGGACAGGCTGGGAGAGCTGGGGTCGTTCTCCGAGGAGGTCTCAGAGCGACCTTCCACTACGGAAAAGGACTCCAGGAACTTTCTCCAAAGGTCTGGAGTGACAGGACAAGAGGGGAAAGCTTTAAACCGGAGAGGGGAAGGTTTAGACTGGACATGAGGAAGAAATTCTTCACAAGGAGGGTGGTGAGGCCCCCAGGTGGCCCAGAGAAGTGATCTAGACAAACTCCGTGTTGTTCTCTCCTCCCACCTTCCCTAAAATCCCCTCCTGGACCACTCACAGATCCCAGCACTTCGTCCAGCTGAGTGCGGCCAACCACAGCTTGGAAGCTGCTCACGGCCTCTCCTTCCCCAGCAGGGAAATCAATCTCCTCCCCACGTAGCAAAGCTCAAAACTCACTGAAATTCAAGTCTGAACTGTCCTTACTCTCTAGTTTCCCCTTCCGGACTCTACATCTCGATCTCTGTCTCCTACATCTTGATCTCTGTCTCCTACATCTCTCCTTCAGCCAACGCTGAGAGCCCAACACACCCAGAGAGCTTCTCGTGGAGGATTTGGGGCTCTTCTGGCCACACTGCACTCAAGAACCCCAAAACGAGGAGCTGAGGAACCTCAAAATGAACTGAGGAACCCAAAAATGAGCTGAGAAACCCCAAAATGAGGAGCCGAGGAACCTCAAAATGAGCTGAGGAACCCAAAAATGAGCCGAGAAACCCCAAAATGAGGAGTTGAGAAACTCCAAAAGAAGGAGCTGCAGCTGCTTTTTCTGACCTCCCTTTCCATCTTAGTTTGAGTTGGAAGGGACCTTAAAGATCATCGAGTGATCCTGAGCTCACTCTCTCACAACCCTTGTTCTGCAGCCCCTTCTCCAGCTCCATTTCCTTCTCCGGACGCTCTCCAGTCCCTCAAGGTCCTTCTTGGAGCAAGGGGCCCAGAACTGAACCAGGATTGGAGGTGCAGCCTCCCCGATTCCGAGTCCTTGCCGGGGGGTTCCAACCCACCTTCCTCCTCCTTCATCTTCTTCAGGTCGTCCTCCCCGACCAGGGACACGCGCTTGGGCGGCTTCTCCGTCTGCTGCTGCTTCACCTCCATCTCAAAGTACTTCTGCCTCTCGCGGAAGGACCTCTGCTCCGGGCTGTGCAGCCCCGAGGAGCCGAGCACCGACACCTGCGGGAGACACACGGGGCTGAGACGGAGCCACCAGGAGAACCTGGATCCCTACATGGACCTGGAGCCACCAGGAGAATCCAGCTCCTCCCACAGACCTGGAGCCACCATGCAGCCACCAGGAGAAGCCGTCTCCCCACACCAACCCACCCGCAACCCCCCAAGGCTGATCCTCAGGGAGTGCCCCCAGCACACTCCTCACCTCCGGGGTCGCTCGGGGATTCTCGAGGCTGCTCTGGCCGAGTGGCTCCTGAAAGCAGAGAAAGGAGCATGTTCTGAGCCAGTTTCCAGTGTGATCCCGGAGGGAACGGCTCAGGGAACAGCCGCGATTCTGAGCCAGAGCCACTTCAAGCTTCCCAATCCCGAGGGATAAGGGATAACGATAAATCAAGGGAATCAGAGAATCATAGAACAACCAGGTTAGAAGAGACCTACCAGATCATCGAGTTCAACCGTTCCTATCAAACACTAAACCATGTCCCTCGGCACTTTGTCCACCCATGCCAAGAGAGGCCTAAACTTGTCTTTTCCTTCCTTCTTTTCCTTCCTTGTCTTTCCTCCTGTCTCTGCCCCCTTTGTCAAGGCAGAGAGTTGGGTGGTACCAGTGTAGGTGGACAAGGTGCCAAAGTGGAGAAGAGGCCCAAACACTCCCACCTTCTATCAAGAAAACACTTCAACATATCATAGAATCATAGAACAACCAGGATGGAAGGGACCCATCGGATCATCGAGTCCAACCATTCCTATCAAACACTAAACCAAGTCCCTCAAGACCTCATCCACCCGTCCCTTAAACACCTCCAGGGAAGGGGAATCAACCAACTCCCTGGGCAGCCTATTCCAATGCCCAATGACCCTCTGTGTGAAAAACCTCCTCCTAATCTCCAGCCTAAATCTCCCCTGGTGGAGCTTGAGGCCATTCCCTCTCGTCCTGTCCCCTGTCCCTTGGGAGAAGAGCCCAGCTCCCTCCTCTCCACAACCTCCTTTCAGGTAGTTGGAGAGAGTAATGAGGTCTCCTCTCAGCCTCCTCTTCTCCAGGATAAACCCCCCCAGCTCTCTCAGACGCTCCTCATAGGGCCTGTTCTCCAGCCCCTTCACCAGCCTCGTTGCTCTTCTCTGGACTCGCTCCAGAGCCTCAATATCCTTCTTGTGCTGAGGGGCCCAGAACTCAACACAGGATTCAAGGAGCAGCCTCACCAGTGCTGAGTCCAGAGGGAGAATCACCTCCCTGGCCCTGCTGGTCACACCATTTCTGATCCAAGCCAGGATGCCACTGGCCTTTTTTTTTAAAGCCATTCCTGTGGAAGGATCAAGCTTTGGTTTAAGATTTTTCAATACCGATCCACGTAAAAATCCTCTGCTACCCAGGTCTGCTCGGTCAGAAGTTAAACCCAGCGCATGAGCCAACCTGCCAGTGCACTCCTTCCCACCACCACCTAAGTCGGGCTCCTCTCCAACATCGTCTTGGACTTGGTTTAGTGTTTGATAGGAATGGGTGGACTAGAAGATCTGATGGGTCCTTCCAACCTGGTTGTTCTGTGATTCTATGGTCAGTTCAGGCTGCAAAATCTTTGAGATATAGGTACTCAGTGGGTTACACCAGCAGGAGTTCCAGATTTGAGTCATTTTCAAAGGTGCAGGACAGTTTCTGATAGGGGAGTAATGATTTTCAGAGACAGAAACGGAGACAAATTTTTTGCTTTTAAAAGGGCAAATCCCGAAAACCTTGGGAATGGGTGAGGAAGGAGCAGAGCGCCTGGCAGAGGAGGCTCAGATGTGCTGTAAAGCCAGGAGGCAGCTATGGAAAATCATCCCCAGGAAAGAAAGGATTCCCTGTTTGCCAGGAACAGGGAAAGCAATCCCCAAAATCCGCCTGTGAGGCAGAAATCAGGAATTGCACACGGAAAACGAGACCTGCTGAGGTCACTGAAAGGGTTTAGTTATCCACATGGAAAGGAATCGCGGGAAGAGGGATGGACTCAATGATCCGATGGGTCTCTTCCAACCTGGTTGTTCTATGATTCTAAGAGAGCACAGAGAGGACCTTCAGCTCGACTTCAGGACCTCACGTTGTGCCATGTGGGGGTTGGATTGGATATGGGGAATAATTCCTGCTGGGACAGGGCAGGGGAGCCCTGGCAGAGGCTGCTCAGGCCTCGGAGGTGGATTCCTGTCCCTGGAGGGACTCGGAAAACAGAGACACTTGGGGATGGAGTCCAGTCAACCCAAGGAGGTTGGACTGGATGAGCCTCGAGGCTTTTGCAGCTTCACCGATTCCATCATTCCATGATTTAATCAAACAGATTGCGAAAACAAATGGGAAGGAGGAAGCAAATAATGGAGAGGGGGAAGCAGCAAAGGAAAAACGCTCCTGGTTAAAAGGAGAACATCTGGAAACACCAATTATTGCTGCTAAGAGAGAGGAGAACCTCAGAGATCCACCTGCTCAATGGAATGAGTGGAAGGACCTGGGAAACTGTGAGTCTGGGTGGAAATTCAGGACTGAAAAAGGCCTTTTCCAACCAAATGCTTCTAGGATTCCATGATTTTTTTAACTGATGTTCAACCTGAAGCTGCCCTGATGCAGGTCAGACTTGTCAGAGGGGAGGAGAAGGGACAATCTGAGAAGAAACTCAAGTAAAAGACACAGAAAATGCCTCTTCACGACAGATCCAGTCACACGTGGAAGCCCCTTGTCCACAGGGACCTCGGGATCTCCGTTTCTCGAAACCCAGACCTCCCTGAGGCTGGGCCTGAGGGTCTCCTGCCCCTGTTTGGTGCCAGATCCTCCTCCCAGGAGCCGTTACCTGTGCCTCGAGCAGAGGGTGGGACAGGGGCACCGCGGCAAAGGTCTTGTAGGCCTGTTTGACGTTGATGGGGATCTCGTCGGGAGAGGGCGGCGAGGGCGGCTTTGGCTGTGGGGACAGAGCAGGGCACAACGATCAACACAGATGCCATGAAACCCGAACACAGGGGGACACGGTGCGGCCCTCGGAGCCTGGAGAGTGGAACACGTACAGGGCAGCTCCTGCCACATGTGCCGGACACGGCAGCACATGGATTATCCCTCTCATCCCATCACTTTTTCCTTGGGAGAGGAGACCCACACCTCACCTCACTCTTCCCGGAGCTGCACAGAGCTGGGAGGTCTCTCCTCACCTTCTTCTTCTCCCGCAGCTCCAGGTCCCTCACTGCTCCCACAAACCCTGAGTTCCAGACCCTTCCCAGAGCTGCACAGAGCTGGGAGGTCTCTCCTCACCTTCCTCTTCTCCTGCAGCTCCAGGTCCCTCACTGCTCCCACAAATCCTGAGCTCCAGACCCTTCCCAGAGCTGCAAGGTTTCTCCTCAGCCTCGTCTTCTCCCGCAGCTCCAGGTCCCTCACTGCTCCCACAGTCCCTGCTCTCCAGACCCTTCCCAGCTCTGTTCCCTTCTCCAGATCCTCCCCTGCTCACTCGTGTTCAGCCACTTTCATCCAGCAGCCCAGGTCCTCCTCCTCTAGGCAGTTTTCCAGCTGCTCTTCCCCAAACCTGGAGCCGCTCCTGGTTTTTGTGACCCAAATGCAGGATCGAGCCTGGTTGAGAGCCAAGTGAGGCCCAACTGTGTTATGAAAACCACGAGATGCTCCAACCAGGGCTCTGCTGGCCGTGAGGACAGGTTCCTACCTGAGGCATCCAGGCTCACAGAATCATAGAACCAGGTTGGAAGTGACCCATCGGATAATCAAGTCCAACCATTCCCATCAAACACTAACCCATGTCCCTCAGCACCTCGTCCACCCGTCCCTTAAGCCCTCCAGGGAAGGGGACTCAACCACCTCCCTCTTCCAGCACCCAGCGACCCTTCCCATGAAGATTTTTTCTTAATTTTCATCCTAAACCTCCCGTGGTGGAGCTTGAGGCCATTCCCTCTTGTCCTGTCCCTTGGGAGAAGAGCCCAGCTCCCTCCTCTCCACAACCTCCTCTCAGGTAGTTGCAGAGAGCAATGAGGTCTCCCCTCAGCCTCCTCTTCTACAAGAGAAACACCCCCAGGGCCCTCAGCTGCTCCTCTTCTTCTCCAGCCCCTTCACCAGCTTCCTTGCTCTTCTCTGGACTCACTCCAGAGCCTCAACATCCTCCTTGCGCTGAGGGGCCCACAACTGACCCCAGGATTGGAGGTTGGGTCTCCTCAGAGGGAGAAGAACCTCCCTGGCCCTGCTGGCCACACCGTGTCTCCTCCAAGCCCAGATGCCCTTGGCCTCCTTGGCCACCTGGGCCCCTCAAGGCTCCTCTTCACCCAACCCCCCCAGGTCCTTCTCCTCCAGCCACTTTCCAGCCAGACTTCTCCTCGGCTGGAGCTGCTCAGGGTTGTTGTGCCCCAAGTGCAGGCTCCTCACACTGGAACATCCGCCCCACGAGCTCAGGACCCTCCACCCCAGCAGGAAGAGCAGCTCCCGGAGGTCTCGTTGGGCTGCCCCGACAGGCAGAGAAGCACCAGGCAGAGAGAGCTCAGCATGAAGAAACCGCAGGACACTTACAGGGGTCTGTGCGATGAGCTCGGGCGGCTGGAAGGGGTTGGGGCTGTCCCCATCCTCCACGTGCTGTGCGGCCACGTTCTGTCGCACTCGGGCAAGAGGCTGGATGACGCCCGGCTTGGTCTGAGACAGGGAGAGGAGGAGGAGGAGGGAGAGAGAGGAGAGAAAGGAGCAGTGAGACACCTCAGCCATGCAAGCAAGAGAAAGCAGTGAGCGCTGAGCCTGCGTGGAAGAGCTGCCAATGCCACCAACGCTCTTCTCCTGCCCTCGGAGCAGCTCCAGGCTTGGGAAGAGCAGCTGGAAAGTGGCTGGAGGAGAAGGAGCTGGGGGGGTTGGTTGAAGAGGAGCCAGCAGGGCCCAGGGGGCCAAGAAGGCCAAGGGCAGCTTGGTTTGGAGCAGACACGGTGTGACCAGCAGGGCCAGGGAGGTTCTTCTCCCTCTGGACTCGGCACTGGGGAGACCGAACCTCGAATCTGGGCTTCAGTTTTGGGCCCCTCACTATGAGAAGGACCTTAAGGGGCTGTAGCAAGTCCAGAGGAGGGAAGAGAGCTGGGAAGGGGCTGGAGAACAAGGGTTGTGAGGAGCAGCTGAGGCTCCTGAGCGTGTTCATCCTGGAGAAGAGAAGGTTGAGGGGTGACCCCACTGCTCTCTGCAACTGCCTGAAATGAGGTTGTGGAGAGGTGTGTGCTGGTTTCTCCTCCCACGTGATGGAAACAGCCTCAGACTACATTGGGGCAGGTTCAGATTGGACATCAGGGAAAAATTCTTCATGGAAAAGGCTCTCAGGCCCTGGCAGAGGAGTCCAAGGAGGTGCTGGAGTCCCCATCCCCAGAGGGGTTCAAGAGCCAGGGAGATGAGGGGCTCAGGGATCATAGAATCATAGAACAACCAGGTTGGAAGAGACCCAGCGGATCTTCTAGTCCAACCATTCCTATCAAACACTAAACCAAGTCCCTCAAGACCTCATCCACCCGTCCCTTAAACACCTCCAGGGAAGGGGAATCAACCCCCTCCCTGGGCAGCCTATTCCAATGCCCAATGACCCTCTGTGTGAAAAACTTCCTCCTAATCTCCAGCCTAAATCTCCCCTGGTGGAGCTTGAGGCCATTCCCTCTCGTCCTGTCCCCTGTCCCTTGGCAGAAGAGCCCAGCTCCCTCCTCTACACAACCTCCTCTCAGGGAGTTGGAGAGAGCAATGAGGTCTCCTCTCAGCCTCCTCTTCTCCAGGATAAACCCCCCCAGCTCTCTCAGCTGCTCCTCATAGGGCCTGTTCTCCAGCCCCTTCACCAGCTTTGTTGCTCTTCTCTGGACTCTCTCCAGAGCCTCAACATCCTTGTGCTGAGGGGCCCACAACTCAACACAGGATTCAAGGAGCAGCCTCCCCAGTGCTGAGTCCAGAGGGAGAATCACCTCCCTGGCCCTGCTGCTCACACCATTTCTGATCCAAGCCAGGATGCCCTTGGCCTTCTTGGCCCCCTGGGCACACTGCTGCCTCATGGTCAGTCGCTGTCGACCAACACCCCCAGGTCCCTCTCCTCCTGGCAGTTTTCCAGCCAGACTTCTCCCAGTCTGGAGCTCTGCTCAGGGTTGTTGTGCCCCAAGTGCAGGACTCGGCATTTGGCCGTGTTAAACCTCATCCCATTGGACTCAGCCCATGGATCCAGCCTGTTCAGGTCCCTTTGCAGAGCCTCCCGACCCTCCAGCAGATCCACACTTCCACACAGCTCAGTGTCATCTGCAAACTCGCTAAGGGGATCATACAGTGAGTGACGGCCTGAAGGTGACGCAGCCCTAAAATCCACCAGGGAGACTGGAGGAGGGAGAGGGGAGCTCTGAGTGCCCAAGGAGGGAGAGGGGAGCTCCAAGTGCCCAAGGAGGCACTGGGACATGGCACCGGGATCTGGTGGGGGAAGCACTCACCGATTTGCTGTCATCCTGAGAGCTGAGGAAGGAGATGGAGGCCTGAGAAGAGAGAAAAAAACAAACCAGGGTGAACGTGGAGACCGCAGAGGAAACCGTCAACTCACTCTGCTCTGTACAAAGCGAAACACACAGCGGCCAAGGCCAACCGGCACACGGCAAAGCTCCCCGAGCCCTCGTTGATGCCTGCAGCCCTCCTCTTTCCCTTACAGAACCGTCCAGAGCCTCCCACAGGAGCATCTTCAAATTCAGAGCAGCCCAGAGCCCTCTCATGGCAGCTTCTTCACACCAGGAGCCATCCAGAGCCTCCCACAGGAGCATCTTCACACCAGGAGCCATCCAGGACCTCCCACAGCAGCTTCTTCAAATTCAGAGCAGCCCAGAGCCCTCTCACGGCAGCTTCTTCACACCAGGAGCCATCCAGGACCTCCCACAGGAGCTTCTTCACACCAAGAATCATCCAGAACCTCTCAGAGGAGCTTCTTCACACCAGGAGCCGTCCAGAGCCTCCCACAGGAGCATCTTCACACCAAGAATCATCCAGAGCCTCTCATAGGAGCTTCTTCACATCAGGCGCCATCCAGGACCTCCCACAGGAGCTTCGTCACACCAGGAGCCATCCAGGACCTCCTATGGGAGCTTCTTCATACCAATAATCATCCAGAGCCTCACACAGAACCTTCTTCACACCAAGAATCATCCAGAGCCTCTCGCAGGAGCTTCTTCACACCAAGAATCATCCAGAGCCCTCTCACAGGAGCCTCTTCACACCAAGAATCATCCAGAACCCTCTCACAGGAGCCTCTTCACACCAAGAATCATCCAGAGCCCTCTCACAGGAGCCTCTTCACACCAGGAGCCGTTCAGAGCTTCCCATGGGATCTTCTTGCTCCCAGCCCTGCAGATCCTGGGCCCCAACCCTCCCGCTCCAGCTCCTGGTTCCCACCCCCTCTGCTCGTGAGGTCCAGCAAAGCCACCAGCACCGCAGCTTCTCTGCCAGGAAGCGCTCGGGGACACCAGCAGGATCGGGGATGGAGCCCTCGGAGCCCAGATGGAGCCCTCGGAGCTGGGGATCGGCAAGGGAGCTGGGGAGGAGGGATGGAGCCCTTGGAATGTGCCAAATGTGGGAGCCAGGGAGTGGGGATGGACCTGGGGATCAGGGATGAGGGATGGAGCTCTTGGAATGTGCCCCTGGAGCCCAGGAGCTGGGGATGAGGGATGGAGATGGGGATGAGGGATGGAGCCCTCGGAGTGTGCTGAGGCGGGAGATAGGGACGAGGGATGGAGCTGGGACGAGGGATGGAGCCCTTGAACTGTGCTCAGCCTGGGAGCTGGGATCAGGGATAGAGCTGGGGATGAGGGATGGAGCTCTCAGAGTGTGCTGAGGTTGGGAGCTGGGATCAGGGGTGGAGCTGGGATGAGGGATGGAGCCCTTGAACTGTGCTCAGCCTGGGAGCTGGGATCAGGGGTAGAGCTGGGGATGAGGGATGGAGCTCTCAGAGTGTGCTGAGGTTGGGAGCTGGGATCAGGGATGGAGTTGGGGATGAGGGATGGAGCCCTCGGAGCATGCAGAGCTCAGGAGCTGGGATCAGGGGTGGAAACCTTGGATTGTGCTGAGCCTGGGAGCTGGGATGAGGGATGGAAACCTCAGATTGCGCTGAGCTCTGGAGCTGGGTTCAGGGGTGGAAACCTCGGATTGTGCTGAGCTTGGGAGCTAGGATGAGGGATGAAGCCCTCAGAGCGTGACAAGCTCGGGAGCCGGGATCAGGGATGGAGCCAGGGATGAGGGATGGAGCCCTTGAACCGTGCTCAGCCTGGGAGCTGGGATCAGGGATGGAGCTATCAGAGTGTGCTGAGGTGGGAGCTGGGGATGAGGGATGGAGCTGGGGATAAGGGATGGAGCTGGGGATAAGGGATGGAGTCCTTGAATTGTGCTCAGCCTGGGAGCTGGGATCAGGGATGGAAACCTTGGATTGTGCCAAACCCAGGAGCTGGGATGAGGGATGGAGCCCTCAGAGCGTGACGAGCTCAGGAGCTGGGATGAGGGATGGAGCCCTCGGAGTGTGCAGAGCCCGGGCTGAGGGGTGGTGCAGCCGGAGGAAGGGTCACCGGAGGAAGCAGCGTTGCCGGCGTGGGGAGCAGCGTTGCACACAGCACCCAGAGGCACTTACGAAGCGCGTCTCCCTCCCTGCCAGGTGAGTGGGACGAGGGGCCTGCGGAGGGGGCGGCGCACGGAGCCGTCGGCACACGGGAAGAGAGAAAACGGAGAGACCCAGAGTCGCCCCCAGCCCAGAGAGAGCCCTGAGCCCACCCCAGCCCACGCGCAACCACAGCTGACGCCGCCTGACGGCCTCATCCCCTTCGGAATCGCGCGGGATGCCAGGCCTGGACATCAACGCCGGCCTCTAGGCACAATTCCGCTCCTCTCGGAGATGCTCCGAGGGCTCCGGGATGAGCCAAGAGCTCCAGCTTTTCTAAAGACGTCAAATCCAAAAGGACTGACGTGAAAACAAGGCAGGGGAAGGGAAAGAGAAACGCGATTCCTTGGAATTCCTGCTCTGGAGCAACAACCTGAAGGTCTTGGAGAGGGAAGCAGCGAGAGGAGCTGCTGAAGACCTGAAAAGGCTGAAAAGGAGGAGATGAAGGTCGGACTCGGTGACCTCAAAGGTCTTCACCGACCTCGGGATTCGATGGAATTGGCTGGAAACACTTTCAGAAATGAACCAAACCCCTCTGAGCAGGGCAGAAAAACAGGAGGACGTTTAGATCATCCAGTGGGTTCTTCTGTGCAGAATCCATGGAATAGTCAGGGTTGGAAGGGACTTTAAGGGTCACCTAGTTCTCTCCAGCTTTCCTGGAGCCCCTTTCAGGGACTGGAAGCTGCTCCAAGGTCTCCTCGGAGCCTTCTCTTCTCCAGCTGAACAACCCAAACTCTCTCAGTTAACTCCAAACACAAAACCCTGAAGTGATGGAACAAAACCCAAGTTAGAGCAGGGGCTGCCAGGATCTAGGGAGACGCAGATTTCCCATTTCTAGAGGTGCCCAGAGTTTAACTGGACACAGTTTTGGGGAAACCTGATCCAATCGGATCTGTTCTGAGTGTGGTTTGGGAGAAGGCCTCCCAACCTCAATCATTCCACAAGCAGCTGCACCATCGGCCGCTGGGACTGGGGCTTCTTCTTCAACTGAGAGGCCTTAAAGACCAAGGAAAGTGATACCTGCATCTCTTCTTGTTGTAGGATGAGGAGAATCATCCCCACTCCATCCCTTTTAGGCAGAAAGAACCCAAATCCCAAGGAAAATCTGCACTCGTGGTCTCCTGCTCGCTGCTCCGGGGAGTCAGCTCTGACTGTCCCTCACCCCACGGGGACGGGATCCACCTCACGGAGCTCAACTGACTTTGGAGAACTGGCTTGACTCTGCAGAAGAGCTGGAAAGAGCCAGAGGAAGCAGGACCGAGCAGCTGGAGAGCAGCTGGAACAGGCCCCAAAGGGCCGAGGAGGCTCCAAGTGCCACTTCCAGCCCCTGGGGGTGGTTGGACTCGGGGATCTCGGAGCTGCGAAGGGCTTTTTCCCTTCCCTTTAAGGGGTTTTAACCTCTCAAAGCTCAGTTTGTGAGATGTCCTGCTGGAAAAGGGAGATCAAAGACCGAATGAGACGTAACTGAAAGGATCAGAGCCGACACGAAAGGCCGGGAGAGCAGGGAACGCTCACCAAACACCTCCAACTCCCCAAAGTTACAAGAAATAAAGAAATTTCTCTTTCAGAGCGAGAGCTGCCTCTCAACAAAGCATTTTCGATCGTTCCTAAGGGCAGGAGAACCTCTGCTTGAGAGCTGAGGGACCCTGCGGGTCATCCCAGAGGTGGGGTGGGTGCCGGATCCTCCGGATCTGACCCTTTCTCCTCACAAACCAAGCGCTGGGATCACTCTAAGAAGCCAACGGCCACTCCACGGTCACTCCTGGTGCTCCCTGAGAGTTAAATTCCCCCTTGGAGCAGTAAAAAGCAGTAAAAACTCCCGAGTTTCTGAGCAGCTGATCACACTCCTGGGTCTCTGACATGTTGTGGAAGAGCAGAGTCCTTCCCGTGGTCCTCTCGCCCTGGATGCTGCCTCCCTCCCCTCCTTCCATCCCCACGTCCCCCGTCCCCGTCTCACCTGCTGGTTCCCAGGAGAAAAGGGACCTTCCCGCCTGGAATTCCCTGTCCCAGCGTCACCCAGGGGCGCCTGGAAGAAAGGAGACGGAGCCGGGTGAGTCCTGTGTGGCTGCCGGGAGGGCACGGAGGCCGCGGCACCGCGAGAGTGTTAGCGTCAGGCCCAGCCGGAGCCGGCACACAGCACGAAAGTCGCTCCAAGCAGCACAACCAGCGAGGGGACGGCACCAAACGCTGGATCCGAGATGGCAGCCCCACGCCCGGCAAGGTTAAAGCCTCCCAAGCTGGAAGATTCCCAGGAATCCTCCGCCCCGGCTTCTCTTCCGCCCCCGACACCCACAGGCCTGAGCTCTGGTTGCACAGAAACCGAGTGCAAGAAGCTGAGCAGAGCTGGGGTCCCTCCCCAGGCCGACTGGAGAGAGCTTTCCGAGGAAAGGATCCCATCCCACAGGAATCCACGGCCACCAGGCCTTGGTTGAGCCAGCCTGGAGCCACCCGACAGCAGAGCCCAGCGACGGCCCCGGAGATCCAGGAGCACAACTCTGAAGGGCTCGAGATGCCTGAAGATGGAAAGAAGTCGCTTGGGATGTCGGGAACGGCTCAAGCAAATCTAGGGATCTGCTTCCCCAGCCTGTGGAACCATGTTTGTTGGATTCCAGTTGTCCTTGGGCCGCAGTGTCCTGACCGAGCAAACCCAGAGACGTGACCCGAGGTTGGTTTTGGAGCCCAGGAAGGATCTGATCCTTCTTGGCACTGAGGGTTCTCCCTCTGTGCCTCCCTTGCTCATCCCACTCCTGGTTGGAGAGATCCAGGCGCTCCCTGTGGCAGCAAGAGCCAAACCTCGAAGGAGGAGACGCTCGACATCGCGGCTCTTCAGGGATTTTGGCTCCATTCCTGGTGCCAGCAGGGACCCCTTCCAACCCCTCCGAGGGGTTAGAGCCGCCCTGCTCGGCTGCGACTCCGTGTTCACCCTGATCCGGCACCACCTCCACCTCTGGGAAGGGTCAGAGCTCTGGAACTACTGATTCTGGGATCTTCTGAGCTCAAAAGTTGGATTAAATGACCCACCACAGCTTCCCTGGTGGGTTTGAGGGACGGGTGGATGAGGTGCTGAGGGACATGGGTTAGTGATTGATGGGAAGGGTTGGACTCCATGATCCGGAGGGTCTTTTCCAACCTGCTGCTTCCATGATTCTACGATTTAAGGGGTTACGGAGACCCAACCGCTCGCCTGGCACTACCCAGATCTCCGTGAAAAACACCCTAATGAAGGAAACCGGTGAAAACTTCTACGAGAACCACAGCCGAGGGAACCATCCCTGCCCTCCCCGATCCACAGCCCCTCCCAAGCTTCCCTGGAGCCTCTTTCCCTACTGGAAGCTGCTCTAAGGTCTCCTCAGAGCCTTCTCTTCTCCAGGCTGAACAACCCCAACTCCCTCAGTCCTCATACAGGAGCTGCTCCAGCCCTCGGATTATCTCCGTGGCCTCCTCTGAGCCTCTTCCAACAGCTCCAAGTCCCTCCTGCTCCTCCAGTCAGGGGCTCCTGCCTCTCTCTCTCTCTCTCCCACCTGGAGCTCAAGGCTGGGTCAGACAAGGCTCGGAGCCCCTGCTCCTGCGGGAGGTGTCCCACGGCCAGGATGGGCCTGGATGAGCTTGGAGCTCTTTTCCACACCAAACCACTCCACAATCCAATGGGATGAGGTTCAACACGGCCAAATGCCGGGTCCTGCACTTGGGGCACAACAACCCTGAGCAGAGCTCCAGACTGGGAGAAGCCTGGCTGGAAAACTGCCAGGAGGAGAGGGACCTGGGGGGGTTGGTCGACAGCGACTGACCATGAGCCAGCAGTGTGCCCAGGGGGCCAAGAAGGCCAAGGGCATCCTGGCTTGGATCAGAAATGGTGTGACCAGCAGGGCCAGGGAGGTGATTCTCCCTCTGGACTCAGCACTGGGGAGGCTGCTCCTTGAATCCTGTGTCCAGCTCTGGGCCCCTCAGCACAAGAAGGATGTTGAGGCTCTGGAGAGAGTCCAGAGAAGAGCAACGAGGCTGGTGAAGGGGCTGGAGAACAGGCCCTATGAGGAGCGGCTGAGAGAGCTGGGGGGGTTTATCCTGGAGAAGAGGAGGCTGAGGGGAGACCTCATTACTCTCTACTACTACCTGAGAGGAGGTTGTGGAGAGGAGGGAGCTGGGCTCTTCTCCCAAGGGACAGGGGACAGGACGAGAGGGAATGGCCTCAAGCTCCACCAGGGGAGATTTAGGCTGGAGATTAGGAGGAGGTTTTTCACACAGAGGGTCATTGGGCATTGGAATAGGCTGCCCAGGGAGGGGGTTGATTCCCCTTCCCTGGAGGTGTTTAAGGGACGGGTGGATGAGGTCTTGAGGGACTTGGTTTAGTGTTTGATAGGAATGGTTGGACTAGAAGATCCGATGGGTCTCTTCCAACCTGGTTGTTCCGTGATTGTATGATTCTATGACCGTGTCGGTGCCTGGGCTGCAATTCCCTGGCAGGACACAAACACACACACACACACACACACACACACACACGTGTTAGGAGGATGCTGCATGCGAGTGGGTTTAGTGGGAGCCGCCCGGGCGAGCACACAGGCCACGTGCCGCTTGCCTTGGAGTAGAGGTTGGTCTGCAGGATGCCCCCCGAGCCGTAGCCCAGGGGAGGGCCGCCCAGGCAGCCCCCGCCGGCCGCCTTGCCGCGGCGGTTGGCCACCACGAAGGGGTTCTGGCTGAAGAGGATGGGCTGCGAGTCGATCAGGCACTCCTGCTCCTCCTGGGACGCCCCAGCGGGATCCGGCCGGGGCGGCTCAGCCCCCATCGCCCGCTCGGGCCCAGGAGACGCGGGGTCCCCAGAGAGGCCGGAGGCGCTGCCGACGGTCGGACCTGCAGCCGCGGCCGGGCACGGATCCGGGTCCCGAGCCGCCCGCGGGGACAGCGCAGAGAGGTCGCCCTCCATTCCGGAGCTGGGCTTATCAGACTGGACAGGCAGAGAGGAAAACACAAGCATGAGAGAGAGATAAGAAGAAGGGAGAGTGGGAGAGGAGAGGGAAACAGAGCAGGTGCCGAAGGGCACGGGAGAGAAGACCCGGACTAAGCCCTCACGCCCATCCCTTCCACTCCACCATTGCTCCCGTGATCCCGAAGGCTGCTTCCCGGAGGCCCTCGGCAGGCAGTTCGCCTCGAGGAGCTGAGGCACGAGGAGCTCCCGGCGCTTTCCCGGCTCTCACCTCAATTCCCGGGAATTCTGCCGCTTTCCAGCAGCACCGACTGCCCTGAGCTCACGGCCTCTCCCACCTCCTCGCAGCACACGGAACGGTTTGGGTCGGAAAAGACCTCAAAGCCCCCCCAGAACGGGGGCTCCAAGCCCCATCCAGCCCAACCTCGAATCCCTTCAGGGATGGAGCAGCCGCGGCTTCTCTGGGCAACCCCGGCCAGGCTCTCAGCACCTTCCACCCACTTCCAAGTCATTCCAGCTCCTCCATATGGAAACCCAGCCCTCCCCTCACTCCCCTACGGCCACAGCCATCCCCACGTCCCTGAGCTCAGGTGCTTCCATCACACTAACACACTTCTACGTCACCAGCTCCACCTCACGGAGGAACCGAGAGCGGAGCAGCCGCCTCCGGAGCCCAGATGGGACCGAAACGGAGCTCCAGCTCCTCCCGGGCTCCGCTCCTCCCGTCCCACATCGAGCACCGACCTTGCCTCTTCCAGCGCCGCGACAGGGCCGGTTACCCTGCTCCAAGATTCCCTCAGGGACGCGGAGATAACCGGAGAGCGGCGACGGGACCTCCTCCCGGGGAGCGGAAGGAGCTGTCGGGCTCCGAGCACGTTCCCCAGCTCCTGCGTCACGGCAGAGCTTCCCCAAAATAGCTCTGGGGGTGACCAGAGCGGCAGCTGGGAGGCTGAGGAATTCCGGAGGCCCCCCCGGCCCAGCCTGGCCCAGCCTGGCTCCCTATCGGATTTCCACCGGCAGCGACGTCTGTGCCCCCAGAGAGATTCCAGCGTCGGAGCTGCGTGACTCTCTGAGGCATCAAAGCCTCCCAAGGAGCCAAACCAACCCCAGATTCCCATCCAGAGCACCACGAGCCACACGAGCTACGGCCGCACACAGAGTTATGCAGGAAAACTGCTTCCAGGGACACCCTGAGTTCCTCAGGACTCTGGAATGGAGCTGCTGCCTCCCCCAGATGAGCCGAAGGTGCAAATATGGACCGAGCGGGTTCCGGGTGAATCACAGAATGAGTTGGAAGAGACCTTAAAGATCATCCAATTCCACCTCCTGTGGGATCAGGGGCTCCAAGGCCCATCCAGGTTGGCCTTGAACCCCTCCAGGGACGGAGCAGCCACCACCCTCTGCTCTCATGGACACGTCTGGGACCTCTCCCACCCCTCATTTTCACCTCCACCTGCTCCCTCTCTGCCCTCCTGGTTATTTTTATCGGACAAGCCACGGTTTCTATTTTGAGGAAGCACATTCCTGGCGATGCCGGCCTCGTCCAGCACACAGGACCATCCCCTTCCACCCTGCATCCAGATGCCCAGGACCATCACCGCGCCTTCGATCCATCCCTTCGCCCCCGGGAGACGAAACAAATCAGATTTCAGCTCTAACGAACAAGTACAGGGAGAGGATGGAAACGGACGAATCAGACCAGAAAGTGCAGATGGTGAATTAACAACCTGTTAAGGAGGAAAGGAAGAGGAGGAGGAAAACTTCTCCGTTTCTTCGTAGGATCATGGAATCAGCAGGGTGGAAAGGATCTATCGGATCACGGAGTCCAACCATTCCCATCAATCTCTAACCCATGTCCCTCAGCACCTTGGCCACCCACACCTTAAACCCTCCAGGGGAGAGGAATCAACCCCCTCCCTGGGCAGATTCTACCACCTCCCAGTGACCTTTTCCATGAAGGATTCCCATCCTGAGCATCCCCTGGTGGAGCTTGAGGCCATTCCCTCTCGTCCTGTCCCTTGGGAGAAGAGCCCAGCTCCCTCCTCTCCACAACCTCCTCTCAGGGAGTTGCAGAGAGCAATGAGCTCTCCCCTCAGCCTCCTCTTCTCCACGAGAAACACCCCCAGGGCCCTCAGGCCTCTTCTCCAGCCTCTTCACCAGTTTCGTTGCTCTTCTCTGGACTCGCTCCAGAGCCTCAACATCCTCCTTGTGCTGAGGGCCCCAGCACTGACCTCAGGATTGGAGGTTGGGTCTCCCCAGAGGGAGAATCACCTCCCTGGCCCTGGTGGCCACACCATGTCTGCTCCAAGCCAAGATACCCTTGGCCTTCTCGGCCACCTGGGCCCCTCAAGGCTCCTCTTCACCCAACCCCCCGCCAGTTCCTTCCCCTCCAGACACTTCCCAGACTCTCACTGTCCCTCACCCCCTGTCTCCCTGTTCTCTGGATTCGAGGAGATGGATTTGCCCAAACGGAGCTTTGGGGCTGACAGGTGGGAGGGAGAGAGGCGGCAGCGCGGGGCCCTTCGTCTCCACGGGACATTTATAGCAGCCGCCCGCACACGGCTTGGCATTCCGGCGGGTCCGGCCCCACATTCCCGGCGTTCCCGAATGCCAGAGCACAGCCGGGGTTCGTGGACCCTTCTCCCCCACCGAGGGGCAAGAAAAATGGGTTCGACCTTGTCCTGACGATGCTTTTCTGCATGAACAGCCAGGAGAGAAACACGGAAAGTGGGAGATGGGGAGGAATGGAACCTGCTGGATCATCGAGTCCAACCTTTCCCGTCAGGATGGGAATGAGAGAGGGAGATGAGGGGATCAGGGATGGTCCCAAAGCCACAGAGGCAGCAGGGATGGAGGGGAGGGCCGGGAAGGGTCCAGCGGAAACAGTGGATGCAGGAAAACACCACCCAAGGGAGTCAGGAGGGAGACGTGAGGTGGGATTATAAACACCGGAGAGACAGACAACTCCAAATTCCATGAAATTGGTGGAATTTGCTTTTCCCTTCCCTGCAGATCAGGGACTGACCTGTCAGGCACGAGGACAGAGGTGTCCCAGGTGGGATCAGGGGCCACTGGGCACAGGGGTGTCCGAGGCCGGATCAGGGCTGAGTCGGGACACCCAATCGCTGCTGTTTTGCCTTTCGCTCTCCCAGCTGGATCCTGCTTTTCTTTCAGTCCTTCCGGCAACGCATCCTCCTTCCCAAACACCTTCCAGTGGATTTAGAGCCAGGCTAATGCTGCCGCCATCCTCGGCCCTTCCCTTCCCTCCTCAGCTGCTTCCCTCTCATCCCTCTGTGTCCGTCTGTCCTGCCTCCTCTGAGACGCTTCCCTCTGCATCTTGGCAACCACAGAGGCCAATTCCCTTTGCATAATGGGAATCGCTCTCTGCGACTCGTGTTCCTGTCGTGGTCGCCTCCCGCTTCAGGCAGCACCGATCCCAGCGCCGCTTCCCAGCTTTCCAGCTCCGCTGGGAACGGGAACAGCTCTCCAAGCGCAGGATCCAACCCCCCACCCACCCTCGGCCCCGACTTACGCTGCGGTTGCCTCTCTGCAGGCCAGTGCTGGGCAAGGCTGCCAGGGTCCGGTAGTCCAGGCGCAAGGGCTCGCTGGAGGCATTCTGCAAGCACAAACATTGGGAGATCAGGATATAGAATCACAGAACAACCAGGTTGGAAGGACCCATCGGATCTTCTAGTCCAATAATTCCTATCAAACACTAAACCAAGTCCCTCAAGACCTCATCCACCCACACCTTAAACACCTCCAGGGAAGGGGAATCAACCCCCTCCCTGGGCAGCCTATTCCAATGCCCAATGACCCTCTGCATGAAAAACCTCCTCCTAATCTCCAGCCTAAATCTCCCCTGGTGGAGCTTGAGGCCATTCCCTCTCGTCCTGTCCCCTGTCCTTTGGGAGAAGAGCCCAGCTCCCTCCTCTCCACAACCTCCTCTCAGGTAGTTGGAGAGAGCAATGAGGTCTCCTCTCAGCCTCTTCTTCTCCAGGATAAACACCCCCAGCTCTCTCAGCCGCTCCTCATCAGGCCTGTTCTCCAGCCCCTTCACCAGCCTCGTTGCTCTTCTCTGGACTCTCTCCAGAGCCTCAACATCCTTCTTGTGCTGAGGGGCCCACAACTCAACACAGGATTCGAGGAGCAGCCTCCCCAGTGCTGAGTCCAGAGGGAGAATCACCTCCCTGGCCCTGCTGGTCACACCGTTTCTGATCCAAGCCAGGATGCCCTTGGCCTTCTTGGCCCCCTGGGCACACTGCTGCCTCATGGTCAGTCGCTGTCGACCAACCCCCCCAGGTCCCTCTCCTCCTGGCAGTTTTCCAGCCAGACTTCTCCCAGTCTGGAGCTCTGCTCAGGGTTGTTGTGCCCCAAGTGCAGGACTCGGCATTTGGCCGTGTTAAACCTCATCCCATTGGACTCAGCCCATGGATCCAGCCTATTTAGGTCCCTTTGGAGCCTCCCGACCCTCCAGCAGATCCACACTTCCACACAGCTCAGTGTCATCTGCAAACTTGCTAAGGGAGCACTCGATGCCCTCATCCAGGTCATTGATGAAGACATTGAACAGGGCTGGACCCACTCGGAAGAGCGATCTGGGGGGAACCCATCCCTAGGAAATCCAAGGCGGCACCTCCAAGGTCTCTATGTTGTCACCTCCAAGGCACCGTCCCCTCCGAACTCTCCCAAGAGAGAGTTCCCAGAGCCTGGAGACGAACGTGGAATCATTCCGAATGTGGAATCATTGCGAACGCATCCACAGGGCCCCACGAGAGGCTGAGCATGAGGAATGCTGCGGAGAACCGACGGCTCTGAGTCCTCATCAGATCCCACCTCCCGCATCCTTCTCAGGCCGAGAGGGGAACGCAAGGCGCCAGCTCTCTCCGAAGAGCATCCGGAGGGGCTTCCAGCCTGGATTCGGAGGCTCCCGAGGGCGTAAAACGACTGTGTCCTGTCTCAGCCTGAACTCACACTCACTGTCTGACTCTGATCCTGCTTCCCATTCGTATCTACCTGACTCTCTAATTCTAGATGGTGGTTTCCACCATTTCTCTTAATTTATCCTAATTCCTGGTGTCTCCTCCTATCCCCAAAGGTCCTTTTTGGGGAGAAGCTCCAGGGACCGAAAGCTTTTTGAGCCCTGAGCCCTTCCCTGTGCCGCTCGGGCCCTCCCGCCCTGCTCCTCACCTCCGGCTCCTCCTCAAGCTGCCGCGAGGCTGCTTCCCGCTCCCTGCGCATCCGATCCTTCCGCAGGGCACGACAGGGACAGGGCAGCATCCGAGCAGCAGAGGCAAAGAGAGAGAGGGAAAGGGGTCAGGATCATGCCAGGAGAGAGGAGGAGAGGCCGAGGAGAACCCCCTGGAGATCTCCAGCCCTGTCAGAGCTGGAATCACGAGCAAAACGATGGGAAGACACCCACAGGAGGAGGTGAAAGAGCTCAAAGGTGTCACGAAGGAGGAGAAAAGAGCTCTGAGATGCCCAGTGGGGCCGATCCCGGGAGAGGAGCAGAGAGCTGGAGCCCTCAGGCCACGGCTGGAAGAGCCCCTGGCAGAGCACAAGCTGGGAAAACAAATCTACAGAGCACAGGGATGGTTGTCCCGAAGGAAAAAGACCTAAAACCATTGCACGGCCTTGAGGAGCAGCACAGCCGAGGGATGGCAGGTGGAGAGAGAAAGCAGAGAGGCACCAGGAGGACACGGCAGCGACCAGGGACTCATCCCGCAAGCTCCAGGACGGACTTGTTTCTGAGCTGCGAGAAGGCGGAGACGCCTTCCTGGTCCGACGGAGCAATCCCAGGGCACGAAAACCTTGCCCAATACAGCAAAGCGAGGATAAAAGGCATCGTTCTGGGGCCTGGTGCGCATGGTGAGCCTGTCTGCGCCTCCCAAACAGCCACCGGAGGGTCTGGGAGTCCCCAGGTTGGAGGGATGGGAGGCGGAAGGCATCTGGGAAACACAGAGGGAGCAAATGGAGAAGTCGGAGAGGCGGCCGGGCCCTTCTCCTCCGGAGCTTGAGCACATTGGGACTGGAAAATAATCCCTGTCCCACCTCACGGCCTCGACCTCCAGGCAGCAGTGAGCAATGTGAGGAGACACCAACGCTCTGGAGGGTCTCAAGATCCAAAGGGATTGTTCAGGGATGTCAGGGGACACCTCCCACGGGATCAGGGGCTCCAACCTGGCCTGGAATCCCTCCAGGGATGGAGCAGCTGGGCCAGGGCCTCCCAACACTCAAGGTCTCATCTCAATCTCCCCTCCTGCAGCTCAAAAACGTTCCCTTCGTCCCGTCCCTGCACTCCCTGATCCAGAGCTCCTCCCCAGCTTTCCTGGAGCCCCTTTCCCTACTGGAAGCTGCTCTAAGGTCTCTCCTCCAGGCTGGATAACCCCAACTCTCCCAGTTTGTCCTCATACGGGAGATTCTCCAGCCCTCGGATCATCTCCGTGGCCTCCTCTGGACTCAATAATCATGGAAATCAAGCAGCTCGTGCTGGATCCACAGCACTTTTCAAGTTCAGGGCTGAATGAGAGTTGTCTTTTCTCATCTTTGCTGACAAGAGCACCTCCAGGCTGCAGGCGCCTCACGGAGAGGTCGGAATGCCGATAACGGCATCTTTCTCCCAAAGCTGCAGCCTGGCCAGAGGGGCCAGAAGAATCATAGAACAACCAGGTTGGAAGAGACCCAGCGGATCTTCTAGTCCAACCATTCCTATCAAACACTAAACCAAGTCCCTCAGGACCTCATCCACCCGTCCCTTAAACACCTCCAGGGAAGGGGAATCAACCCCCTCCCTGGGCAGCCTATTCCAATGCCCAATGACCCTCTGTGTGAAAAACCTCCTCCTAATCTCCAGCCTAAATCTCCCCTGGTGGAGCTTGAGGCCATTCCCTCTGGTCCTGTCCCTTGGGAGAAGAGCCCAGCTCCCTCCTCTCCACAACCTCCTCTCAGGGAGTTGTAGAGAGCAATGAGGTCTCCTCTCAGCCTCCTCTTCTCCAGGATAAACACCCCCAGCTCTCTCAGCCGCTCCTCATAAGGCCTGTTCTCCAGCCCCTTCACCAGCCTCGTTGTTCTTCTCTGGACTCACTCCAGAGCCTCAACATCCTTCTTGTGCTGAGGGGCCCACAACTCAACACAGGATTCAAGGAGCAGCCTCCCCAGTGCTGAGTCCAGAGGGAGAATCACCTCCCTGGCCCTGCTGGTCACACCATTTCTGATCCAAGCCAGGATGCCCTTGGCCTTCTTGGCCCCCTGGGCACACTGCTGGCTCATGGTCAGTCGCTGTCGACCAACACCCCCAGGTCCCTCTCCTCCTGGCAGTTTTCCAGCCAGACTTCTCCCAGTCTGGAGCTCTGCTCAGGGTTGTTGTGCCCCAAGTGCAGGACCCGGCATTTGGCCGTGTTAAACCTCATCCCATTGGACTCAGCCCATGGATCCAGCCTGTTCAGGTCCCTTTGCAGAGCCTCCCGACCCTCCAGCAGATCCACACTTGCACACAGCTCAGTGTCAGCTGCAAACTTGCTGAGGGAGCACTCGATGCCCTCATCCAGGTCATTGATGAAGACATTGACCAGGGCTGGACCCAGCACTGAGCCCTGGGAACCCCACTTGTCACTGGCCTCCAGCTGGACTTAACTCCATTTCCCACCATTCGTCCCAGAGGAGGAGAGGAGCACAGGGAGCGAGAAGCAGCCGGAGCAACGGAGCAGGACGCTAGGGAGCGAGGAGGCCAGAGGCCCCAGGGCACAAGAGACAATCCAGGAGCAGATTCTCTACTCGGAAAACCTCTCACCACTTTCTCCGTCTCTTCTCTCTCCCACTGAGCTGCTTCTCTCACCATTTCCACCTCCTAGGAGAGAGCAGAATTAGAGGCCGGAGCTCTGCGCCCTCTCAGGGCCTCCTGGATTGCCTGGAGATGTCGGGGTCCCCCCTCACGGATCCCATGGAAAGCAATTCCACTACGTTCCTCGCACCGAGGAGGCCACTGGAGCCCTGCGGAGACGTTTTTCCACCTCCTAATTCACACTCACCTTCTGCAGCATCTCCAGCTCCTCGGGGCTCAGATCCCGATCGATGGACGAGATGCTTTCCAGGCTGTTCTTGCGGCCGATGCCGGCGGCAAAAGGGTTTGCGATGATCCCCGGAGACATCTAGAAACCAGAAAGGGATCACAGAACGATGGAAAAGGCAGGAAAAGACCTCTAAGATCTGACCCATCGAGCTCAGGGGATGCCGGATAAAACATTCTGAGTTCCTGGATGCAGCTGATCCTGGGGAGTCAGGACACTTCCAGCCTGAAACCTCGTTTCATCGGCATTAAACCCACGGAACGGGAGGTCTAAGAGGGTCTCGTGTAAATTGAAACAGGTTCGGGAATGGGATAAGGCACCAGGTATGTATCTCAGGAGAGAATGAATGAGTTTCCATCCTAAAATTTTAGGAAAGACGCGTGGCCACTTCCTTAAAGGAAGGAAAGGGCAGTGGCCACGCGTCTTTCCTAAAATTTTAGGATGGAAACTTGAAGAGAAAGGGCTGGGATGGCCGTGGGTGTCTTTCCCTGCTGGGAAAGGCAAACCCCAACGAACAATTTACTTATAACGTTGGTCTGGGACCTCAGCCCGAAGCCAAGAGCGAGAGGTCGGGCAAACCCCTCACCTCGATGGCAGCCGCGGCCTTGGGGTCGAAGCCGTCGCAGACGAGGACGAGGAGCGCGTCGCCCACGCCGCGGAGGATCTGTACGGCCTCCGTGTGCGTCATTCCCAGCAGGCTCTGGTGATTCACCTCCAGGATCCGCATCCCCACCTTCAGGCGGCCGTCCCGGGCTGCCGCCCCCGAGGAGCTCACCTGAAACGGAGACAGGGTCAGGGAGGAGATCGGATGCTCTGGGAAGGAGCTACGGAAACTGTCACTTCTAGCCTGGACAGGCCACGCTCTCCTGGGTGGAAAACTGGTTGGATGAAGGGCCCAGAGAGTGGTGGGCGATGGAGTTAACTCCAGCTGGAGGCCAGTGACAAGTGGTGTCCCCAGGGCTCAGCGCTGGGTCCTGCTCAATGTCTTCATCAATGAGCTGGATGAAGGCATCGAGGGCTCCCTGAGCGACTCTGGGGGTGACCCTGAGCTGGGTGGAGCTGCTGGAGGGTCAGGAGGCTCCAAAGGGATCGGAACAGGCTGGATCCATGTGCTGAGACCAACGGGATGAGGGTTAACGAGGCCAAAGCAGATCCTGCACTTGGGGCACAACAACCCTGAGCAGCTCCAGCCTAGGAGAAGAGCAGCTGCAAAGTGCCTGGAGGAGAAGGACCTGGGGGTGTGGGTTGATAGAGGTGCCAGTGCTGGCCCAGGTGGCCAAGAAGGCCAAGGGCATCTTGGCTTGGGGCAGACACGGTGTGACCAGCAGGGCCAGGGAGGTGATTCTCCCTCTGGACTCAGCACTGGGGAGGCTGCTCCTTGAATCCTGTGTTCAGTTGTGGGCCCCTCAGCACAAGAAGGATGTTGAGGCTCTGGAGAGAGTCCAGAGAAGAGCAACGAGGCTGGTGAAGGGGCTGGAGAACAGGCCTGATGAGGAGCGGCTGAGAGAGCTGGGGGGGTTTATCCTGGAGAAGAGGAGGCTGAGGGGAGACCTCATTGCTCTCTACAACTTCCTGAGAGGAGGTTGTGGAGAGGAGGGAGCTGGGCTCTTCTCCCAAGGGACAGGACGAGAGGGAATGGCCTCAAGCTGCACCAGGGGAGGCTCAGGATGGACATTAGGATGAAATTTTTCATGGAAATGGTCACTGGGCGCTGGAAGAGGGAGGGGGTTGAGTCCCCTTCCCTGAAGGGTTTAAGGGGCATGTGGACGAGGTGCTGAGGGACATGGGTTAGTGTTTGATGGGAATGGTTGGACTCGATGATCCGGTGGGTCTCTTCCAACCTGGTGATTCTGTGATTCCATGATTCTATCCACCATCCCGCACGGAGCTCTAGATGCTCAGGAGCAGAGGTTCTACCCTCCTGCATCGGCTGGAGAGGGACCCAGCACCGTTTATGAACACCCAACGTGCACATGAGAGTGAAAGTTTCAAAGGAAAGATCCAAACTGCAGAGGGAAGGCGAGAGCTCCATCCGAAGGGAACGCCGGGTGGAGAGGGCAGGGAGCCACCAGCGCCCGGGGGAAGCAATGGGAACGGAGAGGAAAGGAAAAGAAGGGGAAGAAAAAACACAAAGCAAAATAAAAGCAAAAGAAGGGAATGAAAGCAGGAATCCTGCAGCTGTTAGAGAGGAGGAAATAGGGAAGGGAAGAGATTCTCCTCCTGCAGCTGGAGAAGGGATGATCCCAGGGAAAAGAGGGGAGAGAGCATGGAGAGTCCTCCAGGCATCGCCCTGCTGCTCGGCTGTGCCGCTCGCGGGTACCTTGGAGATGAAGATGCCTTCGTCCGTGGGGTCGAAGGGGTTTCCAGCATGGCCCTTGGCTCCCCCTCGGATGCTGATGCCGAGCTTCTCCCCTGGAGCCTTCTCGATGCAGATTTCCTGCAGACACAGAAAAGGTTTCCTCATTTCTGGGCCACGTTTGGGTCAGAGCCCTTGAAGAGAAGCTCCTGTAGGTTCTAAGCTCCGTGAAGAACTCCATGGGTTCTAAACATCCCACAAGGACCCGAATCAGACCTAAGATCTCATCTCAATCTCCCCTCTTTCGGCTCAAAACTGTTCCCCTCATCCTCTCCCTGATCCAGAGCCCTTTGCGAGCTTTCCTGAAGCCTCTTTCCCTGCTGGAAGCTGCTCTCAGCTCTGCCCAGATTCCTTCCTCCCGTCCAGGTCTGGTTCTCACAGAATCACAGACAAGATGGGGTTGGACGGGACCTTCGAGATCACCCAGTTCCGGAACCTTAGAGATCACCCAGTTCCGGAACCTTAGAGATCACCCAGTTCTGGAACCTTAGAGATCACCCAGTTCCAGAACCTTAGAGATCACCCAGTTCCGGAACCTTAAAGATCACCCAGTTCCGGAACCTTAGAGATCACCCAGTTCCGGAACCTTAGAGATCACCCAGTTCCGGAACCTTAAAGATCACCCAGTTCCGGAACCTTAAAGATCACCCAGTTCCGGAACCTTAGAGATCACCCAGTTCCGGAACCTTAGAGATCACCCAGTTCCGGAACCTTAGAGATCACCCAGTTCCAGAACCTTAGAGATCACCCAGTTCCGGAACCTTAGAGATCACCCAGTTCCGGAACCTTAAAGATCACCCAGTTCCAGAACCTTAAAGATCACCCAGTTCCGGAACTTTAAAGATCATCCAGTTCCGGAACTTTAAAGATCACCCAGTTCCAGAACCTTAAAGATCACCCAGTTCCGACCTCCGGCCAAGGGCAGGGACACCCTGCAGGGGATCAGGCTGCTGAATCCAGGAATTCTCCGATGGCAACATCCCCAGGGCCACGGCAGGAGACCCTGAACGGCCTCGGACTCAACGTTTACGCACATGAGACCGGATTGATCCACAAGAGAAGGGAATTCCAGCCAGAAGCCTGGTTGTGTCCCACTCCCGGCCTCTCAGCTGCTCCCCAGAGGGACTTTTTCGTACCTGCATCCCCGGGGGCGGCGGATCCCTGCGCACCAGCATGCTCAGCTCCTGCGAGTTGGAGAGCAGAGCGTTCACCGCCTCCTGGTGGGTGGCGTGGCGCAGGTCGATGCCGTTCACCTCCAGGATCCGGTCCCCCACGCGGAGGCCGCTGCGCGACGCCAGCCCCCGCGGAATCACCTGCCGAGAGCACGGAGGTCACCAGAAAGGAAGGGAACTCCTGGTTGTGATCCTGGGGATTCCCTTCACCAGCTGGTTTGGGCTTCACCATCTGCAATTAAACCTCCCCAAGAGGTGACGTGACCATGAAAACCAACAGAAAACACGGAGAGAGGTGCTTGAAGGTGTCGTTGGAACTCAGGATCCAAAGGGATGTTCCTGGATCAGGCTGCCCCAACCTGGCCTTGAGCCCCTCCAGGGATGGAGCAGCCACCTCTTCCCTGGGAAACCTCATCCAGGGCCTCCCCACCCTCCCAGGAGAACGTTTCTCCCTAAGATCTCATCCCAAGCTCTCCTCTTTCAGCTCAAAACTGCTCTTGAGAGGGCACAGAAGAGCTGGAAAAGCTCAGGAGGGGACAGGAAGGTCACAGTTCCTGAGTGTGAAGGGGAATGTGATGTTGAGGCTCTGGAGCGAGTCCAGAGAAGAGAACAGAGCTGGGGAAGGGGTTGGAGAAGAAGTTTGAGGGCCCTGGGGGTGTTTCTCCTGGAGAAGAAGAGGCTGAGAGGAGACCTCATTGCTCTCTGCAACTCCCTGAGAGGAGGTTGTGGAGAGGAGGGAGCTGGGCTCTTCTCCCAAGGGACAGGACGAGAGGGAATGGCCTCAAGCTCCACCAGGGGAGGCTCAGGATGAAAATTAGGAAAAAATCTTCATGGAAAGGGTCGTTGGGTGCTGGGAGAGGGAGGGGGTTGATTCCCCTTCCCTGGAGGTGTTTAAGGGACGGGTGGACGAGGTGCTGAGGGACTTGGGTTAGTGTTTGATGGGAATGGTTGGACTCCAGGATCCGTTGGGTCTTTTCCAACCTGGTGATTCTACGATTCTGTGATTCCGAATCACTCAGCTTCCCAGGCTTTTCCTGCTGTTGAGGTTTCAGCAGCCAGTGCCCTAAATCCTTTGCTCTTCACACGCTCTCAGGCATCCATCCCCATCCCTTCTTTTCAAACCTGCTGTGCTTCCAGGCTCCAGCACCAAAACCTTTCCCTTTATTCCCGATAACGGAGCTGCACACCGGACTCTACCTTGGAGATGAAGACTCCAGGCTCATGGATCCCGAAGGGATGGCTCGAATGGTCACTGCCCCCGACGATGCTGAGCCCCAGCGGCCCTCCCGCTTTCACCAGGTGGATTTCCTGCAGGGAGCAAGAAGCCGAGTCAGAGAATCAGAGAATCACAGAACAACCAGGTTGGAAGAGACCCATCGGATCTTCTAGTCCAACCATTCCTATCAAACACTAAACCAAGTCCCTCAAGACCTCATCCACCCGTCCCTTAAACACCTCCAGGGAAGGGGAATCAACCCCCTCCCTGGGCAGCCTATTCCAATGCCCAATGACCCTCTGTGTGAAAAACTTCCTCCTAATCTCCAGCCTAAATCTCCCCTGGTGGAGCTTGAGGCCATTCCCTCTCGTCCTGTCCCCTGTCCCTTGGGAGAAGAGCCCAGCTCCCTCCTCTCCACAACCTCCTTTCAGGTAGTTGGAGAGAGTAATGAGGTCTCCTCTCAGCCTCCTCTTCTTCAGGATAAACCCCCCCAGCTCTCTCAGCCGCTCCTCATAGGGCCTGTTCTCCAGCCCCTTCACCAGCCTCGTTGCTCTTCTCTGGACTCTCTCCAGAGCCTCAACATCCTTCTTGTGCTGAGGGGCCCACAACTCAACACAGGATTCAAGGAGCAGCCTCCCCAGTGCTGAGTCCAGAGGGAGAATCACCTCCCTGGCCCTGCTGGTCACACCATGTCTGATCCAAGCCAGGACGCCCTTGGCCTTCTTGGCCCCCTGGGCACACTGCTGGCTCATGGTCAGTCGCTGTCGACCAACCCCCCCAGGTCCCTCTCCTCCTGGCAGTTTTCCAGCCAGGCTTCTCCCAGTCTGGAGCTCTGCTCAGGGTTGTTGTGCCCCAAGTGCAGGACCCGGCATTTGGCCGTGTTAAACCTCATGCCGTTGGACTCTGCCTAGAGGCCCAGCCTGTTTAGGCCTTTTAAGAGCCTCATGACCCTCCAGCAGATCCACACTTCCACACAGCTTAGTATCATCTGCAAACTTGCTAAGAGTCAAAGAGAATGTGGATCATAAATATCACAAAATGAGGAGACAGGAATGTTTTATGTGGGACACGGGGGATCCCCAAACCCCAAGAACATAGCAGGTCCCTCAGACCTCGAAACGTTGACGCAAAACCCACCCACGACCACATTTTCCGACGTCCTCACCTCGATGGGATACTGATCCTCCAGGCCCTTGGCCAGCAGGCTCCTCTGGGGCGCCGGCGTCTCCTCGGCGAGGCCGTCCCCGAGGCCGGGGGCCGGGGGCGGTGGGGAGTGCATGCGGCCGCGCGGGGTGGCCGTGGCGTCTCCCTCGCCGGGCGGCTCCGCTCCCTCTCTCTCGACCAGCAGCGCGATGGTGGGGGAGGCAGCCGTAAGCAGCGCGACCGCCTGATCATGCCTGGCTTCTGTCATCTCTACCCCATTGATCTACAACAACCCGCAAACCGCGTGTCAGAGCGGGGACCCCCCCCAGTGCCGCCCCGAGACGCTCACGGAGCCCTCTGGGAGCCCTTGGCCTGCTCCGAGGTCTGGTCTCTGCTCTGAGGACTGGTCCCTGCTCTGAGGTCTGGTCCCTACTCTGAGGTCTGGTCCCTGCTCCAAAGCCTGGTCCCTGCTCTGAGGTCTGGTCCCTGCTCTGAGGTCTGGTCCCTGCTCCGAGGTCTGGTCTCTGCTCTGAGGACTGGTCCCTGCTCTGAGGTCTGGTCCCTGCTCCGAGGTCTGGTCTCTGCTCTGAGGACTGGTCCCTGCTCTGAGGTCTGGTCCCTGCTCCGAGGTCTGGTCCCTACTCTGAGGTCTGGTCCCTGATTTGAGGTCTGGTCCCTGCTCTGAGGTCTGGTCTCTGCTCTGAGGACTGGTCCCTGCTCTGAGGTCTGGTCCCTGCTCCGAGGTCTGGTCCCTACTCTGAGGTCTGGTCCCTGCTCCAAAGCCTGGTTCCTGCTCCCAGGTCTGGTTCCTGCTCCGAGGACTAGTCCCTGCTCTGAGGTCTAGTCCCTGCTCTGAGGTCTGGTCCCTGCTCTGAGGTCTGGTCCCTACTCTGAGGTCTGGTCCCTGCTCCGAGGTCTGGTCCCTGCTCCAAGGACTGGTCCCTGCTCCAAGGACTGGTCCCTGCTCCGAGGTCTGGTCCCTACTCCGAGGTCTGGTCCCTGCTCCTTCCTACCCGGCACAGACACCTCTCCGTTCCCACAACCAGCTCCCCGGCCCCTTTCCCATTGTGTAATCATGGAACGAGGAGGGTTGGAAGGGATCTCCAAGCCCATCCAGACTCTTCCCACTGGATTCCAAGCCTGGTCTGGAGCCCCTCCCGGGATGCAGCAGCCACCTAGGCTCCAGGAAACCTGTTCCTGGTCCTCCTCACCCTTCCAGGAGAACGTTTCTGCCTAAGATCCCATCTCAAGCTCCCCTCTTCCAGCTCCAGGCTCTTTCTCTCATCCTATCGCTGCATTCCCTGACGATGAAGACATCCCCCTGAGCTCTCCCGGAGCCCCTTTCCCACGTTCTCAGCACACCCCAAAGCTCCAGCAGCATTCGTGATGCTCCAGGAGACCACGAGGTCAGAGAATGCAGCTCCAGGAGCACCACAAACCGACCCAGAGAGCAAATCCTGCTCCTTCCAGGCTTTTTGTTTCAGCTTCCCTGCTGGGTCAGTAGTGGCTGCGTTAAAGAACGAGTCCGAGGACCTCGATATGGGGAGAAGGCGACACAGCGAGTCCCAGGAGGGACCTCCCAGCGCACGGAGCTGCCTCCCACAGCTCTGAGCCATGAGAAGGGAAACACAGGTAGAAAAAGACTTGGAAGCGGAGATGGAGACCCCAGTGAGCACAGAGACTGAGACTCAGTGAGCAGAGAAACCAAGACCCAGTGAGCACAGAGACCGAGACCCAGTGAGCACAGAGACTGAGACTCAGTGAGCAGAGAGGCCGAGACCCAGTGAGCAGAGAGGCCGAGAGCCTGGTGAGCACAGAGATCAAGTGGCTGGAACCTTTCTGGACAAGGAAACATCACACAAGATGCTACAGCAAGAAATTCCAGGAGGGCCACCCTCAACCTTGCTGTGGGGCCGGGGACACCGGATAGAGGCATCTCCAGAGCCCACGGAGAAGGAGCAACTCTTCATGGAGAGAACTGGTCTGAGGAGCTGGGAGCGATTGTCATCCTTCTCCCACACACAAATGATCTTGGGTAGGTGAGGTGACCTTCCAACCCAAACCATCCCAAGATGTGCAGAGAAACATGACTCCGAGAGGCAGGAGAGCAGGAGGCCTTTCCAGAGAAACTACGGATTAAACCATCCCGGCTAGAAAATCCAAGGATGTGAGGGACAGAAGGGCTGAGAGGAGAGCGAAGGGGGAAGGAGGGAGAAACTCACTGGGAAAAAGGCTGAAATGGAAAGGTTTCTGTCCCTGGGGTCAGGAAAAGCTCCCAAAATGAGCAACGGGAGTTTCCTCGCTGCCCGATACCTAGGAAAGGAATCAGATCCTTCCAAGGAAGCGGCTTTGGGACAACCTTGGGATGAGCACAGAGGGGATGAGCAGGAGGAGGAGAAGCAAATCTGCTCAGAGAGTTTCTCCAAAGGAATTTGCAGGTGGAGGAGAAGCTCCTCCTGCTCAGAGAGTTTTTCCAGAGGGATTCCAGCCACAGGGGATGAGCAGGAGGAGAAGCTCCTCTGCTCGGAGAGTTTCTCCAAAGGAACTTGCAGGGGGAGGAGAAGCTCCTCCTGCTTGGAGAGTTTCTCCAGAGGGTCTCCAGCCACAGGGGATGAGCAGGAGGAGGAGGAGAAGAAACTCCTCCACTCGGAGAGTTTCTCCAGAGGGTCTCCAGCCACAAGGGATAAGCAGGAGGAGGAGATCCTCTGCTCAGAGAGTTTCTCCAAAGGGATTCCAGCCACAGGGGATGAGCAGGAGAAGCTCCTCTGCTCGGAGAGTTTCTCCAAAGCTCCTCAGGGGACCAGGGAGGAGCAAACCTGCTCCGGGAGGCTTCAAGGGGATTGTGGGGACGTGCGGCACTTGTTCTAGGTTGTCCAGCAGCAGGATCACAGGGAGGAGGGGAGAAGCCAAGGAGGAGAGGGGAGGAACGAGGATGAGAGGACGCAGAGGGCACAGAGGGAAGGAGGAGGATCCCATGCAGCCTCCTGTCCCGTCACCGGCTGCTCCGTGTTTCTGTCCATCCCGGTTCTCATTCCCTGGGCAGGTTTGCTCTCAGTTCTGGGTGCGATTCCCGTTGGAAGTGGGAATCTGGGACGTGGAAGGGCCCAGGGAGGGGAGGAAAGGCTCCGGTCTGACCAAAGAGCCTGAAGAACCTGAGACTCGGCCCAGAGGATGAGGAGCCCCACGGACAACGAAGGAGGCAGCGAAGTGATCCCTGAACCCGACCAGACCAAGGCTCAGGGTGGGTTAAGGTGTTGGTGGGTCCTGCCCTGCACAAACCCACAGCCACATCCGCAGTGTTTCGCCTTCGGAATCTGCACGGAGCCTCCCTGAGGTCCGGAATGAGGAAGAGCAGCAGCCTGGGGCCCAGGGGGGTGGGAAGGGAGGGTCCCCACGTTCCTCCCGTCTGCAAGATACTCCAAGGCCTCCAAGATCCTTCTCCAGAAGAGACGGGAACGTCGGAACCTCATCCTCTCCCTGCCCTCCCTGATCCAGAGCCCCTTCCCAGCTTTCCTGGAGCCCCTTTCCATGCCTGGAGAGCCTTCTCCTCTCCAGGCCGGACACCTTCTACTCTCTCACACGGATTTCCCAGTGTGGCTGAGGAACAAAGACAGTCACAGGGATATAAATAGAGCTGTTCACGCGGGCAGAGGCAGCCTTGGCTTTATCCATGGGATCAGGGCCCTCAAAGCCCACTTTCCATGGGATCAGGGGCTCCGAGGCCCATCCAGCCTGACCTTGAGCCCCTTCAGGGATGGAGCAGCTGCTCCTGCTCTGGATAACCTGCTCCAGGGCCTCCAAACCCTTCCAGGAGAACATTTCTCCCCAAGATCTCATCCCAATCTCCCACCTTGTAGCTCAGAACTGTTCCCCTCATCCTATTCCTGCCCTCCCTGATCCAGAGCTCTTCCCCAGCTTTCCTGGAGCCTCTTTCCCTGCTGGAAGCTGCTCTAAATTTCAACTTCTCGATGGAGTGAGCACCAAAACATAGAATCATAGAATCATAGAACAACCAGGTTGGAAGGACCCATTGGATCTTCTAGTCCAACCATTCCTATCAAACACTAAACCAAGTCCCTCAAGACCTCATCCACCCGTCCCTTAAACACCTCCAGGGAAGGGGAATCAACCCCCTCCCTGGGCAGCCTATTCCAATGCCCAATCACCCTTTCTGTGAAAAACCTCCCCCTAATCTCCAGCCTAAATCTCCCCTGGTGGAGCTTGAGGTCATTCCCTCTTGTCCTGTCCCCTGTCCCTTGGGAGAAGAGCCCAGCTCCCTCCTCTCTATAACCTCCTCTCAGGGAGTTGTAGAGAGCAATGAGGTCTCCTCTCAGCCTCCTCTTCTCCAGGATAAACCCCCCCAGCTCTCTCAGCCGCTCCTCATAGGGCCTGTTCTCCAGCCCCTTCACCAGCTTCGTTGCTCTTCTCTGGACTCTCTCCAGAGCCTCAACATCCTTCTTGTGCTGAGGGGCCCACAACTCAACACAGGATTCAAGGAGCGGCCTCCCCAGTGCTGAGTCCAGAGATCCTCCAGGCAGCCATTGGGATCATGGAATCCCATCTAACAGATCCTCCTGGCAGCAATCAGGATCACAGAATCCCACCTAACGGATCCTCCAGGCAGCAATGGGGATCGGGGCTCGCTGCCAGGAGCAGGGGGAGCTCTGGCAGGGCGGGAGCAGTGCTGGATCCGCTCGAGCAGCCGCCGCAATCCCTGACCCGGAGCTGCGCTGGGACTTGGTGCCGGAGCAGATCCAGCACTGTGGCCACCACCGGGATAGAGCAGACAGAAGCCAGCACTGACGAGGCTGTCCCGGTGCTTACGCGCACTCCGGCTCCGGCTGGAACCACCAGAGCCGGAAGGGAAACCCACCAGCAGCAGCGGGAGGCGAGGAGCAGGCGCTCGGAGGCAGCACGAGGAGTCGGGAAGAGGGGCAGGAGCTCAAAGAGACACGTTAGGCACAGAGACCCGAGTTAGAGGCAGCCAGATCCACCCCCAGCACCCACGGAAGGGACAGGGAAGGAGGATGGAAAAGAAAGCAACGGGAGGGGGAACCCAGGCTGGGACAGCACTGTCACCTCTCTCTGGGACAGCCTGGAACCTCCTCCAGCTCCTGTCACCTCTCTCTGGGACAACCTGGAATCTCCAGCAGCTCCTGTCACCTCTCTGGGACAGTTTGGAACCTCCTCCAGCTCCTGTCACCTCTCTCTGGGACAGTTTAGAATCTCCTCCAGCTCCTAAGGGACTCCAGGCTGGGACAGCACTGTCGCCTCCCTCTGGGACTGTCACCTCCCTCTGGGACAATCTGGAACCTCCTCCAGCTCCTGTCACCTCTCTCATTAGGACAACCTGGAATCTGCACCACCTCCTGAGGGACCCCAGGTTGGGACAGCACTGTCACCTCTCTCTGGGACAGCCTGGAATCTCCTCCAGCTCTTGTCACCTCTCTCTGGGACAGCCTGGCATCTCCTCTAGCTCCTGTCACCTCTCTCTGGGACAGTTTGGAATCTCCTCCAGCTCCAGAGGGTCCCCAGGCTGGGACAGCCCTGTCACCTCTCTCTGGGATAGTTTGGAATCTCCTCCAGCTCTTGTCACCTCTCCCTGGGACAGTTTGGAATCTCCACCAGTTCCCAGAGGGACCCCAGGCTGGGACAGCCCTGTCACCTCTCTCTCCAGCAGATCCAGGGCTTGCAGGTGGCAGCAGGTACAACCACCCGGATCCAACTCCCTCCCAGAAAGCTGAGGGGGTGGGCAAAGGGCCCCCAGGATCCACTCCCAATGACACAAACCCCAGTCCCTGGAGGAGGAAGGGCCGGAGCCCGAGGGACGGCCACACTCACCGAGATGACGCGATCTCCCACGCGCAGGATCCCGTCACGATGGGCTGCGCCGCCCTCCGCGATCCGAGAGATGAAGATCCCCTGGAAAATCAGGAAGGATCAGTGTCTCTCCGCACCTCAGCTCTGCGGAGCCGCTCGGCCCCTGCCCTGGCGCTTCCCAAGGTTCCTGGCTCCGCACAGACCCTCTTTGCCAACCCCTCCCGTGGCCGAGAGCCCGGAATCCGCACCGGGAGGGCAGCAGCTGGATTAAATGTCACTGGAGGGACTGGGAGCCACAGCCCCACCTCCCCCTCAGCTCCTTCTCTGCCTTCAGAGTGGATTCTGCCTCCTGGTCCCACATAAAATCCTAGAATCACGGAACCTCTAGGCTGGAAAAGACCTTTGAGATCATCAAATCCAATCGTCCCTGAGCTCTTCATCATCCTGATCTTTAAACCCCTCAGGGACAGGGATCCCACCACCCCCTGGGCCTGAGAGCACTTTCCGAGAGGAAATTTTTCCTGATGTCCAATCTAATCCTGCTCGGATGGAGCTTGAGGCCATTCCCTCTCATCCTGTCCCTTGGGAGAAGATCCCAGCTCCCTCCTCTCCACAACCTCCTCTCAGGGAGTTGCAGAGAGCAATGAGGTCTCCCCTCAGCCTCCTCTTCTCCAGGATAAACACCCCCAGGGCCCTCAGGCCTCTTCTCCAGCCCCTTCCCCAGCTCCGTTCTCTTCTCTGGACTCACTCCACAGCCTCAACATCCTTCTTGGGGTGAGAACTGACCCCAGGATTGGAGGCTGGTCCTCACCAGAGGGAGAAGAACCTCCCTGGCCCTGCTGGCCACACCGTGGCTGCTCCAAGCCCAGATGCCCTTGGCCTTCTTGGCCACGTGGGCCCCTCAAGGCTCCTCTTCAACCAACCCCCCAGCTCCTTCTCCTCCAGACACTTTCCAGCCAGACTTCTCCTCGGCTGGAGCTGCTCAGGGTTGTTGTGTCCCAAGCCTGGTTGAACCTCATCCCTCTGCCCTCAGCCCACGGATCCAGTCTGGCCAGATCCTCCTCCAGAGCCTCCCGAACCTCTAGGATCAACCTTTCCTCCTAGTTGAGCGTCATCACTCACTACAGGTGACCTCAATCCCCTCCATGACAAAGATCTCGAGGCCCCATGGGCGAGAAGACCCCTCCGGTTGTGCCCAGACTCCGGAATCGAGCCAATTCCCTCGCCGGGAGTCACCACTGACCGTGTCCCCAGCCCGGTATGGCGTGGAGCCTTTTCCGCCGGCGATGCTGAAGCCCAGGCCCTTCTCGTTGCGCATGAGGCAGGTGGCAAACCTCTCGGTGTGCGCGGAGGCCTCGGGCTGCTCGGGGAAGCGCAGGCCCCCGCGTCGCTCGCGAGGGCTGTAGTCGTCCTCGGGCCGCAGCGGCGTCACCGTGATGGCGTTCTCCGGCTCCACCATCCGCTCCCGCAGCACCCTCATGGAGACCGAGCTGCCGGAGCCGCGCAGAGCCTCCACCGCCGTCTGGTGCTCGGCGCAGTGCAGGGAGACGCCGTTCACCTGCCAGAGAGCGCCAGGGGCACATCCCGTTGGGAGCTCGTCCGCCGGGAGCTTTCCCCACGGACACTCCGGCCAGCGGAATGGCCACAACTCACCTGCCGCCCCCAGATTCCCCGAGAAGGTTGGACCTGGGTAGTCTTTAACATCCCTTCCCACCCAAACTGTTCAGCGATTCCACGATTCCAAGACTCCCTGTGCTTTCCCACCACCCTAAAGGCTCTTTCCCAGGAATCCTGCCCCTCCAGGCAGCCCCAGCTGTTCCATCAAGCCTGGAGGCAACCAAATCCCCAAAAATCGTGGAATTACTGAGGTTTGAGAAGCCCTTCGAGCTCATCTAGTCCAACTCCCAGTGCTGACCGATCCCTGTCCCTGAGTGTTCATGGATTTAGAATCATAGAATCATAGAATTTGAGCTCCTCCAGGGCTGAGGACTCACTCCGTGCCCGGTGCAGGCTCGCCCAGGGCTTCACTACTCATTCCCTGAAGGAATTTTTCCCAATATCCAATCACAACCATCCCTGGTGCAGCCTGAGGCTGCTCACAACTGGAGGAGGATCACTCAGCCAGAACCCCAATAAATTTCAGGGCGACTCAGGCTGCCACCACATCTTGTTCTCCTCCAAGAAGAATCCCATCACGGAACCGCGTCCCTGGGCTCCACATCCCCATGGATTTAACTCCCTCCCTGCCCAGGGCAGCCTCCATGGGGATGTGGAGCTCCCAGCGTCGGGAACAAGTCCCAGAGGAGACGCCAAGTGGGGCCCAAGCAGCTGAAGAATCTTCTTTTCCAAGCAGCCACCTCATTCCACACCCCGGGAAGGGCTGCCTGGCTCCGAGCCCGAGAACATCCAGTCCTCGTCTACCTCCTGCACCTCAGGGCATTGAGGGCTCGTGGCCTCAAGGACCGAGCGAGGCCTGAGCAAGAGGTTCTCCTTACGATTCCGAGTCATGATCATGGAATCCAAGCCAAAGCAGCTGGATCATGGAGTCCAACCCTTCCCATCAATCACTAACCCATGTCCCTCAGCACCTCGTCCACCCACACCTTAAACCCTCCAGGGAAGGGGATTCAACTCCCTCCCTCTTCCAGCAGCCAACGACCCTTTTCCATGGAATATTCCATCCTGACGTCCATCCTGAGCCTCCCCTGGTGGAGCTTGAGGCCATTCCCTCTCGTCCTGTCCCTTGGGAGAAGAGCTCAGCTCTTCATAGAATCACAGAACAGTTTGAGTCGGAAAAGGCCTCTCAGACCATCCAGTCCAACCATCTCCTCTTCCTTCTGGTGTTTCACCCGCCCTGCAAACCATCCCGACGCAAACAAACCCCGAACCACGCGAATCCCTTCCCTCCGGAGCCACCAGGAGCTCTCGCTTCTTCATCTCAGCCACGTCCTCACCTCCAGGAGCTTGTCCCCCACGCGGACCCCGGCACGAGCTGCGGGACCTTCTTCGGAAACACGGGAGATGAAGATACCCTGGGAACAAAACCATTGTTCTATGACTCCATCATCATCATCATCATCATCATCCCCACTGCTGCCTTTTAACTGCTTGTTGGAAGAGCTGGAGCCTGTTCCTCATCCCCTCGATGTGCAGAGAGGTCGCTCTGCTTCAGGAAAAGGGGGAAACCCACACCAATCCCACATCTTGGATGTGGGGAGAACCCAGCCATGTCCCCCCAGCTGGGAGTGAGGAGAAAGAGGAGAGAAATCCCAGTCACGGGGAAAGGGAACAGCACTTTAATCTCTTCCTAAACAGGCTGGATCCATGGGCTGAGTCCAATGGGATGAGGTTCAACACGGCCAAATGCCGAGTCCTGCACTTGGGGCACAACAACCCTGAGCAGAGCTCCAGACTGGGAGAAGCCTGGCTGGAAAACTGCCAGGAGGAGAGGGACCTGGGGGGGTTGGTCGACAGTGACTGACCATGAGCCAGCAGTGTGCCCAGGGGGCCAAGAAGGCCAAGGGCATCCTGGCTTGGATCAGAAATGGTGTGACCAGCAGGGCCAGGGAGGTGATTCTCCCTCTGGACTCAGCACTGGTGAGGCTGCTCCTTGAATCCTGTGTTGAGTTGTGGGCCCCTCAGCACAAGAAGGATGTTGAGGCTCTGGAGAGAGTCCAGAGAAGAGCAACGAGGCTGGTGAAGGGGCTGGAGAACAGGCCCTATGAGGAGCAGCTGAGAGAGCTGGGGGTGTTTATCCTGGAGAAGAGGAGGCTGAGAGGAGACCTCATTGCTCTCTCCAACTCCCTGAGAGGAGGTTGTGGAGAGGAGGGAGCTGGGCTCTTCTCCCAAGGGACAGGGGACAGGATGAGAGGGAATGGCCTCAAGCTCCACCAGGGGAGATTTAGGCTGGAGATTAGGAGGAGGTTTTTCACACAGAGGGTCATTGGGCTGCCCAGGGAGGGGGTTGATTCCCCTTCCCTGGAGGTGTTTAAGGGACGGGTGGATGAGGTCTTGAGGGACTTGGGTTAGTGTTTGATAGGAATGGTTGGACTAGAAGATCCAATGGGTCTCTTCCAACCTGCTTGTTCTAAGATTCTACGATTCTAAGACGACCCCTGGGACAGCTCGAGGGCTCTGGGAGAGCCGATCCCTAGGGAGGAGCCCAGGCCTCACCTCGTCGTCGCCCTTGTAGGGTGTGGAGCCCTTTCCGCCCGCGATGCTGATGCCGAGGCCTCCCGTCTGCCGCAGGATGGTCAGTGTCAGCTGCAAGCAGAAGGACAGGGTGACGGCTCTGCCGCCGGCAGGAGAAGCCCCAACACACCTCCGGGAGCATCGAGAGCGACCACGAGGGCTCCATGTGCTCCCGTCTCCCTTCTCTAAGTGCCTCGAAGGCTCCGAGGTCACAGCAGAGAAATCCTGAGCTCTGAGCCGAGACCTGGTGCCGTTTGCCTGCAGCCAACGTCTCAGGGGATGTCGCCACAGAGCAAACTGGTCAGCACTGGGATGGGGCTGGGAATGGGGGCAGCATTCCCATGGCAGCCTGGCTCTCCCAGCAGGCTGCAACCCGCTCCGAGCGCCCAGAGGCCGTGGGTCAGGGATGAGGACGGCAGCTCATCCAGAACTCCGGCTCCAGCGACGGAGCCATCGGCTTCCTCCAGCCGCCTCCAGCCTCTCCCCTGCCTCCCACCTCTCCATAACGAGATTCCGACAGCAAAGCCCGTGTTCCTGGTGAGCTGCAAGTGCCCCCGTGCCGGGCACCAGCCGCACCTGTTCATGCTGCCCCAGGCAGGAGAAGGAAGACAGGACACAGGGAAAGGAGTGGGACAGATGGGGCTCTCGGCACCTCTCGGGGTCAAGGAGCTGGTGAGGTGACTGGTGAGGGATGGAGATGGACGCTCTCCAGGGGTCCCCACACTGGGACCGAGCTCGGAGCAGAGAGCGGCTGCTGCAGAGGTGGAGATCCCGCTGTGCCGAACCCTCCCTCCCACCCTTCATCCTCAAAGCTTTGCGTTCCGCTCACTCCAAACCAAACCCTGAGAAGAAATCCATCAGGATTGACCCCGAAGTAACTGGATTTCCTTCCAGTCTCATCGGATTTTGGTGAAACCCTAAGGATTTACAGCCCTTCTGAGAAGAGAAGAGAAGAGAAGAGAAGAGAAGAGAAGAGAAGAGAAGAGAAGAGAAGAGAAGAGAAGAGAAGAGAAGAGAAGAGAAGAGAAGAGAAGAGAAGAGAAGAGAAGAGAAGAGAAGAGAAGAGAAGAGAAGAGAAGGCTCCGAGGAGACCTTAGAGCAGCTTCCAGCAGGGAAAGGGGTTCCAGGAGAGCTGGGATGGGGCTCTGGATCAGGAAGAACAGGGAGAAGATGAGAAGGAACCAAAGGGATTGGAGAGACCAGAGAGCTCCATGGGGAAGAGCTGCCCTGGACGCGGAGAGGTCGGAACCCTCTGCTCCGGAGCCCTGGGCAGGAGCGAGAGCTCCTCGTGGCAGCCGGAGCTCGGGAGCCAGTGGCTCTGACTCACCGGGAAGGATTAGAAGAGCTAAATCAGTCCGGAGAGGACGCGGGGACAGGCCCAAAATATCCATGAGCGAATGGAACATGAGGGGAAGAGCAGAGAACCAGGGGAGAGGTCCTGGCGCCGATGCTGTCTCCTCCTCGGCTCAGAGGCTAACAGAGCCACCAAGTTCCTCAGGATCGCGGGATGGTTTGGGCTGGAAGGGACCTCGAAGGCCACTCATTGCCACACTTCCCGCTGGATCAGGGGCTCCAAGTCCCTTTCCCACAAGTTGAACCTTCCGAGGTTCCTTCATGTTCCATCGTTAGTTGTTTCACCCACAAATTCCAGAAACAGGGATTGGAGAAGCTCCTCCTGCTCACAACAGGCTCTCAGGTCTCCACAGAGCTGGAAACACCACGAGCAGATCCTAAAAAGAACCTTGGGAGGCAACAGGACCCTCTGGGAAGGAGAACACTTGGCTTCTTAAAGAAAATCAAGCGTTAGACGGAGCCCCCGAGCTGTCCTGGAGCTGGAAACAGGACAGAAACCTGGACAGGGAAGTCCTCCAGATTCAACTGGAACGAGAGACACGGAAACACCGAAGAACTTTTCTCCTTCTTGATTCTTTTTGCTCGGTGAAGCCTCATTTTGCATCATCCAGACTCGATTCCCACCTCGAATCTCCGTTAGACCAATTATTCCTCCCTGCTCTGAAGGGCTGAAAGGAGCAGGGAACTCGCAGCTCTTCTAAAACCCTTCCCAGGGCACCGGATCCCAGGAGGAATCGTCCCTCGTTCCCACCTCGTGCCAAGGAGGGCAGGGAGAGGATGAGGGGAAGGCAGGGAGAGGATGAGGGGGACGGTTTTGAGGTGGAAAAGGAGAGATTGGGATGAGATCTTAGTGAGAAACATCCTCCTGGGAGGGTGAGGAGGCCCTGGCTGCTCAGAGCACTGGTGGCTGCTCCATTCCTGGAGGATTCAAGGACTCTGGATGGAGCTCCTGATCCCGCAGGAGGTGTCTCTGCCCACGGCAGGAGTGGAATGACACGACCTTTAAGGTCCCTTCCCACTCAAACCATTCCACGATCCTCTGGTTTTCCACCACAAGGCCTTGGAACGACTCCAGGCTTCTCCTCCTCCAGATTTTGTGTGATGAACCGAGATCTGGGACCAACATTCCAAAAGCAAAAACCCGAATCGCCGCAGAGCATTTTGTCTAAATCCAGTGCCTCCTCCCTCTCCCTGTTGAAATGTTCCTCTCGCTTCCAGTTCTTCTTGCTGGAGGATGGTGCCGCGTGCCTGGAGCAGCAAGAACCCGCATCCCTAGGGAAAATCCGTCTCTTGTTCATCGCCAGCTCCGTACGGAAGCGCCAGAGCCGATGGATTCGGCAGTGACCGCAATGGAGACAAACAGCCGCTCAAGGAACCTGTCACCGGGTTGGGAATCGCGATGTTGTGCAAGGAGAGGTCCCAGTCCTGCTGGAGGGAGACACGAAGGGCTCCTCAGCTCAGCAGGAAAAGGTCACACGGGGAAAAAAGCTCCGAGATCAGCGAATCCGACCGTCCCTTGTCCATGATTGAATCATTCCTGAGCCTCATCTTCCTGGATATTAAACATCTTCAGAGACGGTGACTCCACCACCTCCCTGGGCAGCATCTACCAGGGCTTCATCGCTCTTGAAACGAAGGAATTTTTCCCCAATATCCAATCTAACCCTCCCCTGGTGGAGCTTGAGGCCATTCCCTCTCGTCCTGTCCCTTGGGAGAAGAGCCCAGAGCTCCCTCCTCTCCACAACCTCCTCTCAGGGAGTTGCAGAGAGCAATGAGGTCTCCCCTCAGCCTCCTCTTCTCCAGGAGAAACCCCCCCAGCTCTCTCAGCCGCTCCTCTTCTTCTCCAGCCCCTTCCCCAGCTCCGTTCTCTTCTCCGGACTCGCTCCAGAGCCTCAACATCCTCCTTGGAGTGAGGGGTCACCCTCTCCAGCCACCTGAGAGAAGCTCCTGGCTCTGCCACAGCCTCAGGTGAGCGTCGGGGGAGCCGAGGACGAGGCAGGGAGGCTGATTCCTGATGCCAGACGGAGGATTCCCAGACCAGGAGGAGCCAGAAAACTCCACGAACGGAAGGTGACATCCAACAACCTCCGGAGGAGGCCAAGAGCTACGTTCGGTTTCGTCTCTGAGTGACCCAAGAGACATGAGAAAGAGAAACGTGAGAGACAGGAACACTTCCCGGAGATCAGGAGCGAATCCTCAGGACACACCAAGAGTGGACGACGTCTGCGCCACCTCAGGTTCCACCCGGAGGGGACAGGATCCATCTGCTCCGTCCCAGAGGGTCTCGCTCCAAAGCCAGGACCTCTCCGGTTCTGTTCTGCAGCCGCGGGAGCAGAGAGGAGCCGAGCGCTGGGACAACCAGGAGGATTCCGAGGTTCTGTCCCGAGGGATGGAGCTTCCAGCCGCTCCCTGGAGCCGCCGCCTGCTCCGAGAACCACAGAGCGAGGAGGGAGCTGATGGTAGCCACGGGATGAGCCTCACGAGGCGCTGAGGACCTCGTGGGCCCTTCCCGACACCCTGAGGGGCGGCAGGAGCTGCGTGGATCGACGGCTCCAGGTCACAGATCCCAAGGAAACACACAGTTAATCCTCCTCCTTCCCCCTAGGGAGCAGATCCCTGAGTTCTGCTCCTTCATCCTAGAGGATCACAGAATCACAGAACAACCGGGTTGGAAGGGACCCATCGGATCTTCTAGTCCAACCATTCCTAGCAAACACTAAACCAGAATCCAGGCTGGAAAAGACCCATCGGATCAGAGTCCAACCATCAAACACTAAACAAACACTCCAGGTTCTCCTTCCTCGACGCTCGGGACGGACCCAGCAGGGTCCACGCTCCTTCCTCTCCCTCCGGATCTGCAGCAGCCGCTCTCACCTCAGGCTCGGAAAATAAGGAAAGGGAGGAGGAGGTGGGAAGGAATCGACCCCGAGGGGTTTGGGAGCCGCCAGGTCCAGGAGGCGCCTCGACCCCGAGAGCTCCGAGCTGCCCCTGGGAAAAGGAAAGGAAGCAGAGGGAAGGATCGGAGGCGGAGAAGGGAAGAGCGGGAGTGGTACCGACCTCTTCCTCCTCAATGCGAGCAGGTTCAATCAGCAGATTATTGGCTTGATCAAACGACACCCCCTGTTAGGACAGGAACCAGCAAAGAGAGGCATGCGGATTAGTGGAGCGTCGCCCCCCGAGCTGCCGCCACCGCCACCACCACCACCACCACAGGCCCCGCTCCGACAACCCCTCTCCGCAGCCTCTCCCGCAACCAGGGCGTCTCCGAGGCCACCGAGAGGGGACACGGGGAGCCGAGCGCCATCCCCCAGCCCTGGGGAGGGAGCAAAGGGAGAAACGACACAGGAGAAGAGCAGGGAGGGACCTCCAGCCGCTGCGCAGAAGGGAAGCGACCCCCATCCCCGACCCCAAACCGCAGCCCAGACCGAGTCAGAGCGTCCTCCTCGCAGAGGAGGTGAAGAGGACACCGTGAGGCACCCGCGGATCCCGCTCCGGACGCAGGGAACAGCAGGATCGCTCTTGGAAACCAATTGGATTTGCCAAAAAAAACTCTGGTCGAAGGACTCGGTGTCCCACACGCCCTGTTCCCACCTCCCTCGAGGCCTGGAGGTGTCCTACACACCCTTTTCCACCTCCTTCAAGGCCTGGAGGTGTCCTACACACCCCATCTCGCCTCCCTCAAGGTGTGGAGGTGTCCCACACACCCTTTTCCACCTCGTTCAAGGCCTGGAGGTGTCCCACACACCCTTTTCCACCTCTTTCAAGGTGTGGAGGTGTCCTAAACACCCTATATCACCTCTTTCAAGGCCTGGAGGTGTCCCACACACCTTATCTCAGCTCTTTCAAGGCCTGGAGGTGTCCTAAACACCTTATCTCACCTCCCTTAACACTTGGAGGTGTCCCAAACACCTTCCCACCTTCCTCAAAGGATGGAGGTGTCCTAAACACCCTTTTCCATCTGCCTCAAGACCTGGAGGTGTCCCACACACCTTATCTCACCTCCCTCAAGGCCTGGAGGTGTCCCAAACACCCTATATCACCTCCCTCAAGGCCTGGAGGTGTCCCACACACCTTTTTCCACCTCCCTCAAGGTCTGGAGGTGTCCCACACCCCTTATCTCACCTCCCTCAAGGTGTGGAGGCAGCAGAGGCGACACAACTCCCCACATTCCCCCCCTCCTGTCCCCACCACGAGGCCCGTCGGGATTTCCAGGCCAAGGGAACCTCTGGCGGCACCAAACTGGTGGTCTCGGTGCCCTTTGCTGATGCGCGAGAGCCTCCTCGGCTCTGGATCTCAGACTAAAAGGAGGATTTTTGGGGTGAGGGCACCTCCCGGGCAAGGCAGGTGGTGGGTGGAGGGGACTCGGGGAGTTTTGTGCCTTCTCGGAGCAGCAGCGGCTCCTCCTCGTTCCGCGAAAAAGAAGGAAGCTCCTCGCCTCATCCCTAGGGAGCGAGACCCTGGTTGCATCCGCGATTTGCTCCTGAAGAAGGATCTGGAGCCAATGTGAGCGCAGGAACCTCCGGAGCGACTCGAGCTCCAGTGTGGACTGGGAATGATCCCAGCAGCCCAGGGACCTCAGCTGGGAGCACTGGGAGCGTCAGGCTGAGACGGAGACGACCAGTCCCCTCCCAACCAGCACCAGTAAGAACTGGTCTGAGCTCCTGCAGGGTCCCTAATCCCACCGGAAGGATCTTCCTCCAGCAGGAACCTCCCTGCCCAAGGACGGCGATTCCACCGCAGAGGGTTGGGAATGTCCCACACAACCGGAACCTCCCATCCCGGCCTCGCGGCCAAACTCCGCAGCAGAAGCCGCCCCAGATGCCCTCAGGCTGGGCTGGAAGCGCAGGGCTGGACTCTGGGGTGTGCAGGAGGCGCTGGGGCAGAGAGCCGAGCACCAGCAGCCTGGGATCGAATCCAGCGGGAATAAGGCTCCAGGAGGCACGACCACCAGGAGGGAAGAATTGGCTCCCGAGGCCCCAGACACCTCGCCCAGGGCAGGATGGGAATGGGATGGAGCACGAGGAGCCGGACGGGAACGAGACGGAACAGCTCCTGGAATTCCAGGAGCAGGAAGTCCAGCTCTCCCGCTCTCCTCCGAGCTCCCAGCGCACGGTTTGGAGCCACAGGAGATGGGTCCAGCCCCACGACGATGCCCCCAGACCTCACCTTCACCGAGGGCTGAGCAGCCAGAGCTCCTCCGATCTTTCTCTCCTCCTCATCCCAGGCTTCCTCCTCCTCCTCCTCCTCCTCCTCCCGCTCCTCCGGCTCCTCCGCGCGGCTCCTGCTGCCTCCCAGCTCCTCCTCCTCCTCCTTGGGGACCCCCTCGGCGCTCAGGCCCTGAAGCAGAGCCACCACCGCCTCGGGCTTGGGCAGCTTCGTTATCTTGAAGTGTTTCTTGTAGTGGGGAGTGTCCTTGCGGATCAGACGCTGCTTCTCCACGGGGAAGGGTCGCTCCTCGTCCTCATCCTCGTCCTCGCTGCGGATCAGGGTGTCCTCGGCGAAGTGAACCGTGGGCTGCAAGGGGTTAAAAGGGGCCTTCAAGCACACCCAGTTCCAACCTCTGCCACGAGCAGGGACACCTCCCGCTAGATCGAGGGCTCCCAGCCCCATCCAACCTGCCCTCGAGCCCCTCCAGGGATGGAGCAGCCACCGATTCCCTGGGAAACCTCGGCCAGGGCCTCCTCACCCTCCCAGGAGAACATTTCTCCCCAAGATCTCATCCCAATCTCCCCTCTTTCAGCTCAAAACCGTTCCCCTCATCCTCTTCCTGCTCTCCTTGATCCAGAGCCCCTCCCCAGCTCTCCCGGAGCCCCTTTCCCTGCTGGAAGCTGCTCTAAGGTCTCCTTGGAGACTTCTCTTCTCCAGGCTGGACACCCCAACTCTCCCATCCTGGAGCTCCAGCCCTCGGATCATCTCCGTGGTCCCCCCTGGACGCAGGAGCCGCTTTCCACAGTGACTCAGACCTGTCTCCCGTCACCTCCGGGGACTGGGAGCAGCCAAACCTTCAATCCTGACCTCCCGCAGAGCCTGTCTGGCTCCCGCAGCCGCCTGGATCTCCTCCTCCCTGTGGCCTCCACAGCCTGGGGGTCCCCAAACCCCGTTCCACACCTCCATTCCCTCTGGAACCGGCCAGTCCTTCCCGTTTTTCATAGAATCATAGAACCATAGAACAAGCAGGTTGGAAGGACCCATCAGATCTTCTAGTCCAACCATTCCTATCAAACACTAAACCAAGTCCCTCAGGACCTCATCCACCCGTCCCTTAAACACCTCCAGGGAAGGGGAATCAACCCCCTCCCTGGGCAGCCTATTCCAATGCCCAATGACCCTTTCTGTGAAAAACCTCCTCCTAATCTCCAGCCTAAACCTCCCCTGGTGGAGCTTGAGGCCATTCCCTCTCGTCCTGTCCCCTGTCCCTTGGGAGAAGAGCCCAGCTCCCTCCTCTCTACAACCTCCTCTCAGGTAGTTGTAGAGAGCAATGAGGTCTCCCCTCAGCCTCCTCTTCTCCAGGATAAACACCCCCAGCTCTCTCAGCCGCTCCTCATAGGTTCTGTTCTCCAGCCCCTTCACCAGCCTCGTTGCTCTTCTCTGGACTCTCTCCAGAGCCCCAACATCCTTCTTGTGCTGAGGTTTTTATCCCGTCCCTGCCCCTCCTCGGCTCGTACCTCGTTGTATTCCACCTCCACCTCGTCCTCCTCTTGCTCAGCCGCTTCCTTTCGCTCCTCGTCCACCCTGGGCTTGGCCTCCTTGTCCAGTGGTGGCTCGGGTTGCGTGCTCGGCCGCCTCCTCTCGGCCTCGTCCGCGCGGCAGTCGGCGGAGGCCGTGCTGGTGGACAGGTGGGAGTCCTGGCTGCGGTTCGAAGTGCCGCTCAGACGCTTCTCCTGGCAACAGGAACCAAAAGATCAGCAGGAAACTGAGGCAAGAGGTGAAGCGATGGATCCAGGGTCACCACAAGCGGCTTCTCCTCCTGGCGGCTCTCCCTGCTCAGCCTAAATCCACCCACTTCAGCCCATCTGGAGGTGTCTCTGCCTGGGATCAAGAAGCCTCCCCCGGGGATCCCAATCCCATCAGAGAATCACAGAATCACCAGGTTGGAAGAGACCCTCCGGATCATGGAGTCCAACCATCCCCATCAATCACTAACCCATGTCCCTCAGCACCTCGTCCGCTCATCCCTTAAACACCTCCAGGGACGGGGACTCAACCCTCTCTCTCTTCCAGCACCAAACGACCCTTTTTCCAAGGAATAATTCATCCTGATGTCCATCCTGAGCCTCCCCTGGTGGAGCTTGAGGCCATTCCCTCTCATCCTTGGGCCGGATGAGCTTGGAGGCCTTTTCCAGTGATTCCACGGTTGCTCCTCTTGCTCCAACTCGTTTGGGGTTGTTGACAGTAAACTGAACACGAGCCCAGGTAGCCAAGGAGGCCAAGGACATCTTGGCTCAGAGCAGACCCGGTGTGACCAACAGGGCCAGGGAGGTTCATCTCCCTCTGGGGAGAACCAACCTCCAATCCTGTGTTGAGTTGTGGGCCCCTCAGCACAAGAAGGATGTTGAGGCTCTGGAGAGAGTCCAGAGAAGAGCAACGAAGCTGGTGAAGGGGCTGGAGAACAGGCCTGATGAGGAGCGGCTGAGAGAGCTGGGGGGGTTTATCCTGGAGAAGAGGAGGCTGAGAGTAGACCTCATTGCTCTATATAACTACCTGAAAGGAGGTTGTGGAGAGGAGGGAGCTGGGCTCTTCTCCCAAGGGACAGGGGACAGGACGAGAGGGAATGGCCTCAAGCTCCTCCAGGGGAGGCTCAGGATGGACATCAGGATGAAATTTTTCATGGAAAGGGTCACTGGGCACTGGAAGAGGGGAGGGAGTTGATTCCCCTTCCCTGGAGGGTTTAAGGGACAGGTGGACGAGGTGCTGAGGGACATGGGTTAGTGTTTGATAGGAACAGTTGGACTCCATGATCCTTGAGGTCTCTTCCAAGCTGCTGATTCTGCGATTCTGTGATCTCAGCAGCCGCTGGTGACACCACACGGTGGATTCCAACCCCTGGGATGCAGGTCTCACCCTTCCCAAGGGAGGTTCTTGCCACCCAGTTCACCCTCCAAGCTCCATTCCCTGTTCTCCATTCCCCGTTCTCTGTTTCCCTGCTCTCCGCACCCACCTCTGAGCCGGGGGAGTTGGCTCCCGCGTCATGCTTTGCAGCAAAGGCCTCGTTGCGCCGAACCTCGATCACCTTCTTCATGACCTTGAGCTCGCTGGGGTGAGGGGTCGCTCGGCGCTGCAGGCCCTGCCGGAGAGGAGCCCTCAGTGCCGGAGACGCCGGAGCAGGCGGCACACACCACATGTCATTGGAGCCGGAGCTGATGGGATCCCCTCCCTCCCTCCCTGCCGCTCCCACGGCTCCGGGTGCCACCCGGAGGGTGCTCGGAGCACACGTTGGTGGCTCCTGTCGAGCTTCTCCTCCTCCGGAAGCCTAAATCCAACTCCCCAGGGATGATCCCAACCACACATCCTCCTTCCTCAACTGAATTCATGGACTGACCCTCGGGTAGGACCCTGCACTAGGCCTTGGGGACGAAAGGGAATGGCCTCAAGCTCCACCAGGGAGGGGCAGGATGGACATGAGGAAAAAAAATTTCCCAGAAAGGGTCATTGGGCACTGGGAGAGGGTGAACAGGGAGGGGGTTGAGTCCTCTTCCCTGGAGGGTTTAATGGGTGGACGAGACGCTGAGGGACATGGGTTAGAGATTGATGGGAATGGTTGGACTCCATGATCCGGTGGGTCTTTTCCAACCTGGTGTCCCTTGGGTCTCAGTGCTGGTCCAGTTCCTTATCTGTGAACTGGATGATGGGCTTGAGTGGACCCTGAGGAGGTTTGGGGGTGACTCTAAGCTGGGAGAAAGGGTTGATCCTAGAGGTTCAGGAGGTTCTGGAGAAGGACCTGGTCAGGCTGGATCCATGGGTTCCAGGTAGGGTTCTAGGGTTTTAGGTAGGATTCTAGGTTTTAGTTTGTAGGGTTCTAGGTGGGGGTTCTAGGTTGTAGGTCTCTAGGTAGGGTTCTAGGGTCCAAGGGTTCTAGGTTCTAAAAAGGGTTCTAGGAAGGGTTCTACGTTTGGTTCTATGTTTTATGTGGGGTTCTAGGGTTCCATGGTTCCAGAACCCATAGGTTCTGGGTTCTAGGTTCTGGGTTGTATGTTCTGGGTTCAAGGTTAGGTTCTGGGTTCTAGGTTCTAGGTTCAAGGTTCTGGTTTATAGGTACGGGTCAGGTTTCTAGGGCTCTAGGGTTCCAGGCAGGAGTCCAGGTTCTAGGTAGGGCTCTGGGTCGGGTTCTCAGCAGGAACACAGGTCTCTATGGATGTCAGGGAAGCCTGAGAACCCGACCCCCACGGGCTGCTGGGTCGGTGACGCCCCTTGGACAACCTTCAACCAGGTGTGTGTTGGAAGGACTCAGCGAGGGCCGAGAAAGGGAGGTGGAAACAACCCTGAGCCACCAGCGACGAGCGAGTGACGAGAGGCTGAGGGACACGGGTTAGCGACCGAGGGGAAGGGTTGGACTCCGCGATCCGGTGGGTCTCTTCCGACCTGCCGATTCCATCACTCCACGAAGCTCCTTACCCTCCTCTCCGCCCCAGACTCCTCCTCCTCGTCCCCTTTGGGCTCGTCCAGGAACTGGATGACGCTGACTCTGTTAAGGTTGGTGTCGGTCCAGCTCTCGTCCATCCCGTTCTGCAGGAGATTCTCTGCCGAGAGAGAGGGAACACGGTGGGAATGACTCTCTGAGCCAGCAGGGCTCGGGGCTTGAGGGGAAGAGGCCGTCAGGGTCCGTCTGACCACGGAATCAAACCCTGAGGACAAAGGACGGAGCCTCCAGCCCTCAGCACCTCCTGTCTCTCCCACCAGACCCTACGAGGAGCATCAAACCCTTCGGCTCCAGCATTCCCAACCCCAGAACCGAGGAAAAAGGTCGGACTGAGGCACAAATCGGCATCAGGGACACGAGGACATGGGCCTGATGGGAGTCAGAGCTTGATCATCACCTGCTGGTGACCGGGAAGGACTCAGCCAACCCATAACAGCAGAAGAGTCGAGAAGGAGGAGTTTAGGTTGGATATCGGGAAGGATTCCTTCCCGGACAGAGAAGGGAGGCCGAGGCTGCCCAGGGGAGTCCCCAGCCCTGCAGGGACTCAAAATCGTGTGTCCATGGCGCTTGGGGACAGGGTTGTTGTCACCGGGAGGGCTGGACTGGATGAGCTTGGAGAGCTTTTCCAATCTCATGATTGAAAAACGATGAGGAAATTTCCATTTGAAATGGAAAAGTGATTCCATGTTTCCAAGGAGCAAGTTCCCAGCTTTCTCCACCACTGAACGGGGGAATCGGGACCCAGAGCTGCTCCGGAACCCGAGGAAGGCTCCGTTCAGGCAGAGGGAGGTGTGTAGCCCCTTCCCGGTCTCACCTAGGCTGGGGGACGGCTGCTGCGGGAGCAGGTAGCACGTCAGGACCTTCTCCCCGGTCTTCTCGTCGTCCTCCGTCTGGAATTTGAGCATCGGCTGCGACTGGTTCTCTGCCAACCACAGAGCCTTCAGGTTCAGGTTGGTCAGAGCGAACGGCAAGTTCTGCAGCCTGAGAAAGGGAAGAATCATAAAATCATAGAACAACCAGGCTGGAAGAGACCCATCGGATCTTCTAGTCCAACCATTCCTATCAAACACTACACCAAGTCCCTCAAGACCTCACCCACCTGTCCCTTAAACACCTCCAGAAAAGGGGAATCAACCCCCTCCCTGGGCAGCCTATTCCAATGACCAATGACCCTCTGTGTGAAAAACCTCCTCCTAATCTCCAGCCTAAATCTCCCCTGGTGGAGCTTGAGGCCATTCCCTCTTGTCCTGTCCCCTGTCCCTTGGGAGAAGAGCCCAGCTCCCTCCTCTCCACAACCTCCTCTCAGGGAGTTGGAGAGAGCAATGAGGTCTCCTCCCAGCCTCCTCTTCTCCAGGATAAACACCCCCAGCTCTCTCAGCCGCTCCTCATAGGGCCTGTTCTCCAGCCCCTTCACCAGCCTCGTTGCTCTTCTCTGGACTCTCTCCAGAGCCTCAACATCCTTCTTGTGCTGAGGGGCCCACAACTCAACACAGGATTCAAGGAGCAGCCTCACCAGTGCTGAGTCCAGAGGGAGAATCACCTCCCTGGCCCTGCTGGTCACACCATTTCTGATCCAAGCCAGGATGCCATTGGCCTTCTTGGCCCCCTGGGCACACTGCTGGCTCATGGTCAGTCGCTGTCGACCAACCCCCCCAGGTCCCTCTCCTCCTGGCAGTTTTCCAGCCAGACTTCTCCCAGTCTGGAGCTCTGCTCAGGGTTGTTGTGCCCCAAGTGCAGGACTCGGCATTTGGCCGTGTTAAACCTCATCCCATTGGACTCAGCCCATGGATCCAGCCTGTTCAGGTCCCTTTGCAGAGCCTCCCGACCCTCCAGCAGATCCACACTTGCACACAGCTCAGTGTCAGCTGCAAACTTGCTGAGGGAGCACTCGATGCCTTCATCCAGGTCATTGATGAAGACATTGAACAGGGCTGGACCCAGCACTGAGCCCTGGGAACCCCACTTGTCACTGGCCTCCAGCTGGACTTAACACCATTTCCCAGCACTCTCTGGGCCCTCCATCCAGCCAGTTTTCTACTCAGGAGAGTGTGGCTGATGTGGTTGTGATTGATGGGGAAGGTTGGACTCCACGATCCGAAGGGTCTTTTCCAAGCTGGTGATTCCATGATTTGTCCCGGAGCCTCCTCTGGGCTCTGCAGGGTCTCACCTGTTGCCGGCCACGTCCAGCACGTGCAGCTCGGTGGTGTTGGCGAGCTCGGGCGGCAGCAGCGCCAGGCGGTTGTCGCGCAGGGACAGGACGTTGAGGTTGGCGCAGCCGCCGATCTCCGCCGGGAGCGACGTCAGCCGGTTCCGATCCACGTTGAGGTTGGTCAGCTTGGCCAGCTTGCCCAGCGACTTGGGAAGGGCCTGCGGAGGAGGCGGATCGGTCACCACAAAGCAGCACAGGGAGGAGTGAAGGCACAAAATGTCTAGAGAAGTCAAGGATTCTCCATCCCTGGAGGGGTTTGAGGCCAGGATGGGGCTGGGAGGCCCTGATCCAGTGGGAGGTGTCCCTGCCCCACGGATCTGGGTGGGCTCGGAGGTCCCTTCCCACCCAAACCGTCCCAGGATTCGATGATCCCAGCTCTGAGGATGGTTCGGGGTCCCCGGGAGCGAAGCCGAGCGGCTCAGGAGGGGCTGCTCCCTGCTCACCGTCAGCATGTTCTCCGTCAGGATGAGCTCCGAGAGGTTCTCGCAGTCCCCGATGGACTCGGTCACCTCCGTCAGGCGGTTCTGGTCGACCTTGAGGATGGAGAGCTGCTTCAGCTGGCCTGGCCGGGGAGACAAGAGACACACACAGACACGATGACATCCGACACCTCCTGTCGGAGAGTCTGGAACCTTCCTCCCCACGAGACTCCTTCATGGGTTTCACTTATACACGATGGACATCAAGAACCTCAACTGATCAAGAACCTGAATTCATCCTCCTGAGCTCTGCTCACCAGGATCATCCATGGGGCGACACCAGTGGGATGAGGGTTAATGAGGCCCAAATGCTCTTGGGGCACAACAGCCTCGGGAAGCTGCAGGATCGGGGAAGAGCAGCTGGAAAAGGACCTGGGGAGATGGTCGACGGCAGCTAAACGTGAGCCAGCAGTGGCCCAGGTGGCCGAGAAGGCCAAGGGCAGCTTGGCTTGGAGCAGACATGGTGTGGCCAGCAGGGCCAGGGAGGTTCTTCTCCCTCTGGGGAGACCCAACCTCCAATCCTAGGGTCGGTTCTGGGTCCCTCAGCACAAGGAGGACGTTGAGGCTCTGGAGTGAGTCCAGAGAAGAGCAACCAAGCTCTGAAGGGGCTGGAGGAGAAGGTTCTAAGGAGTTTGTGAGGAACCTGGAGAGGAGGAGGCTGAGGGGAGAGCTCATTGCTCTCTGCAACTCCCTGAGAGGAGGTTGTGGAGAGGAGGGAGCTGGGCTCTTCTCCCAAGGGACAGGACGAGAGGGAATGGCCTCAAGCTCCACTTGAGCTCCATCTGGGACATCAGAGAGAAATATTTCCTGGAAAAGGTCACTGGGAGATGGCAGAACCTGCCCAGGGAGGGGGTTGATTCCCCTTCCCTGGAGGGTTTAAGGTGGATGAGGTGCTGAGGGACACAGTTAGTGACTGATGGGGATGGTTGGACTCCACGATCCGATGGATCTTTCCACCCTGCTCATTCCCTGAGTGTGACGGTGCCCACCCAGCCCCTCCAGCAGCCCTGCCTGGCTCCCTGCTCACCGATCCCGTCCGGAATGCTCTCCAGCAGGTTCTGCGACAGCAGCAGGTCGGTGAGCGCCGCCAACCCACTGACCTCCCCAGGCAGCTGCTCCAGCTTGTTCTCCGACACGTCCAGGCAGACCAAGCGGCGCAGGTTGCCCAGTTCCTGGCAGCAGAAAGGAGACGCTGGGGTTCACCGGAGCTGCCCAGGAAGGCCGTGAAGGAGCCAAGGGGCGTCCCAGGTACTCACCGGGGGCAGAGCCGAGAGCTGGTTCCGGTCCAGCCAGAGCTCGCGCAGGTTGGGCAGAGCTCCCAGCGTGTCCGGCTGGAAGAGAGAGGGACAGCGATGCCATCAGAGCCTTTCCTCCGCTCAACAAATCCCTGTCGCTTCTTTCCCTACTCCTAGAGCCCTCCCAGCAGGGAAAGGGGCTCCGGGAGAGCTGGGGAGGGGCTCTGGAGCAGGGAGAGCACGAGGGGAACAGGTTTGGAGCTGGAAAAGGGGAGATTGGGATGAGATCTTGAGGTGAAATGTCCTCCTGGGAGGGTGAGGAGGCCCTGGAGCAGGGAATGGGTGGCTGCCCCATCCCTGGAGGGGCTCAGGGTTGGTGGGATGGGTCTGGGAGCCCCTGATCCTGCAGGAGGTGTCCCTGAAGTGCAACCGGATGGACTCGGAGGTCCCTTCCCACTCAACCCATCCCACGATTCCATGATTTTACGAGGACACGAGGAGAACGTTGTGCTGGCAAGAGGCAGCAGTGAGCAGGTGGGAATCTCCGCGGAGAAGCCGAGGAGGCGTCTCTCTGCCTTCCCAGGACACCCACAGCGACGTGGGCTTCACCTACCAGCACCTCCAGGTCGTTGCCTCCGAGATCCAACTGCTCCAGCTTGACCAGGAAGGAGAGGGAACTGCACAGGGAAGAGGGAGGAAGAAAACACGGAAGGTGAGCGTCTGGGCCACACGTCTCCCAAAACACACAATTTCTGAGGATAAATCTGACTTTTCTGAGATTTCCTCCGAGTCAGAAGGCTCCGGAGAGCTGTCGCCCCTCCCAGGCCTGGCTGCCAGTGCCAGGGATGGGAATTCCATGGCCCAGCAGCCCCGGAGCGGCCGGATTCCTCTCCCTTCTCCCTCTCCCACCATCGAACAGTCGCTGAGGACAGAAAACGAGCCACGTCCTGACCCTGATACCTGTTCTCAGAGGGAAAACGGTTCTCATCGTCTCCAGGAGAAATGGTTAAAACCATCTCCAGGAAAAACTGTTCCAACCATCTCCAGGAGAAACGGTTCCCATGACATCCCCCTGTCTCCTCCACAGCAATCCTGACGCGGAGGCCGAGTACGGACCCCGAACCTCCTTCCAATCAAGGGAGGTGGGAGAGGTGGGAATCACCATCCCTGAGGCCTTGGGAAGCTCAGGTTGATGGTTTAGGGTTGGGCAGGGAGGGTTGGACTCGACGACCTCAAAGGTCTTTTCCAACCAAAGGATTCTCCGACGGATTCTCTGGATCCCTCTCTCTCCCTCCTCATCCCAACGTTCCCAGATTCCAGCCTCGGAAGACGAAGTGACTTAACGAGAGCCTCGAGGGCAGGAGGGAGCCCTGAGGAGAGACACTCACGTGGGGAGAGTCTTCAGCAGGTTCTCGCGGAGCTCCAGGGTCACCAGGTTTGCCAAACTGCGAGAGAGAAAAAAAGGGAGTGAGGATCAGGAGGATCAGGATCAGGAGGATCAGGACCAGGAGGATACCAGGAGGATCAGGATCAGGAGGATCAGGAGGGTCAGAAGGATCAGGATCAGGAGGATCAGGACCAGGAGTATAGAGATCAGGAGGATCAGGAGGATTAGGACCAGGAGGATCAGGACCAGGAGGATCAGGAGGATCAGGAGGATCAGGATCAGGAGGATCAGGAGGACCAGGAGGATCAGGACCAGGAAGATCAGGAGGATCGAGGTCAGGAGGATGAGGATCAGGATCAGGAGGATCAGGATCAGGAGGATGGAGATCAGGAGGATGAGGATCATACTCACTTTCCGATGTCGTTGGGGAGGCTCTGCAGGGACACGTCGTTGAGGGCCAAGTGGCCGAGACTCCGCAGCTGCGTGAAGCCCTCGGGAAGCCTGTGGGAGAGGGAACAAAGAACCGTGAGCTCAGGGCACAAGAGGAGCCCTTGATCCCTCTCACACATCCCAGAAAAGTCGCTCTCATCCCTATCGGTCCCAAGATCTGGAAAGGAGAAGAGCAGGAACCGAGCTGAGAGGATTATGGAGCAGTTGGGGTGGGAAGAGACCTCTGGAGATCACTGAGTCCAACCTGGCGGCACAGGAACAGGTCCAGGTGGGTTCTGGATCTCTCCGGAGAAGATATCCAACCTCTCCCAGCGCTCCAACCCCTCACAGAAGCAAAATTCCTCCTCATCCTCACACGAAGGTGAAACCTCCCGTGTTCCAGCTGGAACCTGCTGCCCCTTGGCCGGTCGCTGGGCACGGGGTGGGTGACACTGAGCTGGGAGGATCTGCTGGAGGGTCGGGAGGCTCCAAAGGGATCTGACCAGGCTGGATCCATGGGCTGAGACCAACGGGATGAGGGTTAACGAGGCCAAACAGCCGATCCTGCACTTGGGGCACAACAACCCTGAGCAGCTCCAGCCTAGGAGAAGAGCAGCTGGAAAGTGCCTGGAGGAGAAGGACCTGGGGGGTTGGTTGAAGAGGAGCCTTGAGGGGCCCACGTGGCCAAAAAGGCCAAGGGCAGCTTGGCTTGGAGCAGACCCAGCGTGGCCAGCAGGGCCAGGGAGGGGATTCTCCCTCTGGACTCAGCACTGGGGAGGCTGCTCCTTGAATCCTGTGTCGAGTTGTGGGCCCCTCAGCACAAGAAGGATGTTGAGGCTCTGGAGTGAGTCCAGAGAAGAGCAATGAAGCTGGTGAAGGGGCTGGAGAACAGGCCCTATGAGGAGCGGCTGAGAGAGCTGGGGGGGTTTATCCTGGAGAAGAGGAGGCTGAGAGGAGACCTCATTGCTCTCTACAACTACCTGAGAGGAGGTTGTGGAGAGGAGGGAGCTGGGCTCTTCTCCCAAGGGACAGGGGACAGGACGAGAGGGAATGGCCTCAAGCTCCACCAGGGGAGGCTCAGGATGGACATCAGGATGGAATATTCCATGGAAAAGGGTCGTTGGCTGCTGGAAGAGGGAGGGGGTTGAGTCCCCTTCCCTGGAGGGTTTAAGATGTGGGTGGATGAGGTGCTGAGGGACATGGGTTAGTGATCGATGGGAATGGTTGAGGGTTCCCTCTGTCCCCTCCTCCAGGTCATTGATGGAGAATTTGACCAAGACCAGGCCTGGTATCGACCCCTGGAGAGCACAACCAGACTCTGCATCGTGGAGAAAACCCTCCGAGCTCTGTCATCCAGAGAGTTCTCATGTCTCCTAACTCTCTGCTGGATCCTACACTCCCCTGACTCAGTGGCACAGGAGACAGAGCAAAAAGACTGATGGAGAGAGAAAAGGGATTGATGGAGAGAGAAGGGATTGATGGAGAGAGAAGGGATTGATGGAGAGAGAAAAGGGATTGATGGAGAGAGAAAAGGGATTGAAGGAGAGAGAAAAGGGATTGATGGAGAGAGAAAAGGGATTGATGGAGAGAAAAGGGATTGAAGGAGAGAGAGAAGGGATTGAAGGAGAGAGAGAAGGGATTGAAGGAGAGAAAAGGGATTGATGGAGAGAGAGAAGGGATTGATGGAGAGAAAAGGGATTGATGGAGAGAAAAGGGATTGATGGAGAGAGAAAAGGGATTGATGGAGAGAAAAGGGATTGAAGGAGAGAGAAAAGGGATTGATGGAGAGAAAAGGGATTGATGGAGAGAGAGAAGGGATTGAAGGAGAGAGAGAAGGGATTGAAGGAGAGAAAAGGGATTGATGGAGAGAGAGAAGGGATTGATGGAGAGAAAAGGGATTGATGGAGAGAGAGAAGGGATTGAAGGAGAGAGAGAAGGGATTGAAGGAGAGAAAAGGGATTGATGGAGAGAGAGAAGGGATTGATGGAGAGAAAAGGGATTGATGGAGAGAGAAAAGGGATTGATGGAGAGAGAAGGGATTGAAGGAGAGAGAATAGGGATTGATGGAGAGAGAAGGGATTGATGGAGAGAGAAAAGGGATTGATGGAGAGAGAAAAGGGATTGATGGAGAGAAAAGGGATTGATGGAGAGAGAAAAGGGATTGATGGAGAGAGAGAAAAGGGATTGATGGAGAGAGAAGGGATTGATGGAGAGAGAGAAGGGATTGATGGAGAGAGAAAAGGGATTGATGGAGAGCGAAGGGATTGATGGAGAGAGAAAAGGGATTGATGGAGAGAGAAGGGATTGATGGAGAGAGAAAAGGGATTGATGGAGAGAAAAGGGATTGATGGAGAGAGAAAAGGGATTGATGGAGAGAGAAGGGATTGATGGAGAGAAAAGGGATTGAAGGAGAGAGAAAAGGGATTGATTCGGGGTTGGATCAGCCCTAGGGAGGGAGCAGGGACAGGATCATCCCCCGTGGCCTCAGCCCCTGGAATCCCAGCTCAGCTCTGAGGGGACTGGATGATCCGGGAGGCCTTTTCCAGCCCCAGTGATTCCCGGATTCCGTGTGGGAGCACAAAGAAGGCGGCAGGAGAGCAGAGGAGGAGGGAGAGAGGAGCAGGAGGGCCGAGCGAGCACAAAGAGAGACCCTCCGAGCGCTCAAAGAGTCGCTGGAGCGCGAAGGAGGAGAGAACAAAGGACCCAGAGCCAGCACAGCCCCATCCCGGCCTCTCCCGGCCTCTCCCGGCCCCTCGGGATGTCTCCTCCGAGCCTCAGCTTTATGGAAAAGCACCACGGGATGAAAAGCAGAGAGAGGGAGAATGAGAAACATCAGCTCCTGCTCCCGCTGGACCCGAGGGTCGGAGACGTCTTCCTACCTGGAGAGAGGATTCCCACTGAAATCCGCGATTTCCAAGGATTTGCAGAACTTGATGCTCTCGGGGATCTCGGGAATGTCTGGAAGAAACACACGAAAGGGGGAAAAAAAGGGGTTTGAGGAGGAAAACGAGCAAGAGCACCACCTTCTCCACCCCCAAGAGGTCCCTTGGTGGCTCTGGCTCTGGTTGGAAAGACCTGGAGGTGTTTGAATCCCACCTGGAGGTGTTTGAATCCAACCTGGAGGTGTTTGAATCCCACCTGGAGGGGACCTGGAGCCACCAGATCCATCGGGAGGAGGGTTTGGAGGCCCTGGATGAGGTTTCCAAGGAATCTGTGGCTGCTCCATCCCTGGAGGGGCTCAGGGGCAGGTTGGATGGAGCTTGGAGCTCCTGAGCCAAGTCCTGGATGGATCTGGATGATCCTTGAGGTTCTTTCCAACCCCAAGCCACCTCCTGGATCCATGATTCCAACTCGGAGTCAACCAGAACCTCCAGATCCATCCCTGGAGGAGCTCAAGGGCAGGTTGGATGGAGCTTGGAGCTCCTGAGCCAAGTCCTGGATGGATCTGGATGATCTTTGAGGTTCTTTCCAACCCCAAACCATCTCCTGGATCCATGATTCCAACTCGGAGTCAACCAGAATCTCCAGATCCATCCCTGGAGGAGCTCAAGGGCAGGTTGGATGGAGCTTGGAGCTCCTGAGCCAAGTCCTGGATGATCTTTGAGGCTCTTTCCGACCCCAAACCATCTCCTGGATCCATGATTCTCACTTGGAGTCAACCAGAACCTCCAGATCCATCCCTGGAGGAGCTCAAGGGCAGGTTGGATGGTCTCGGAGCCCCTGCTCCCGTGGGATTGGATGGACTGTGAGGTCCCTTCCCACCCGTTGCCGCGATTCCGCGGTTCCCACCATTGCGGGAGATGTCGAGCTCCACCAGCTGCATGAAGTTGGCAACCTCGGGCGGCAGGCGCTGGATCTCATTGTCGCTCAGGCCCAGTTTCCGCAGGTTGAGGAGCCGGAAGAAGGGCTGCCGAGGGGAGAGAGAGACAACAACACGGAGTCAGTATCCGGAAAACCCTCCTCCTCTTCCTCCTCCTCCTCCCGGGGCCACCGGAGCCTCCGTCCGGCCTCCCCTCACTGCTCCCGACGCTCTCCGAGCCCCGAGAACCGCGACGGGAGACAAGGAGAGGGTTGGTTCCCCTTCCCGGGAGGAATTTAAGGGATGAGGTGCTGAGGGATGTGCGTTAGAGATCGATGGGAAGGGTTGGATCCATCATCCAGTGGGTCCAGGCTGGTGATTCCCTGATTCCAAAGGGCCGAGGAGAGCAGCTCAATGATTCTCTCGGTTATCCAACTGCTCTTCTTGGAGAACATTCCCTGTTTCCTATGGAATCACCAGGTTGGAAGAGACCCACCGGATCATCCAGTCTGACCCACGCTTCATCCCAGGAATCTGATGCTCCAAAAAGTAGTTACGGAGCTTGATTCATCCAACATTCCCAACTCTCTTTTCCCTCGAAGGGCACAACGTGGATGTTCCGAAGGCTCATCCCATCAGGAGGAAGCCACTCGGAGCCACTCGGAGCCACAGACGCAGCAGGAAGGACACAAGCAGCAGCTCCCGAGGGCTCCGGAGACAAAGGAGGAGAGACAGGAAGAGAATTCCCTTCTAGGAATATAATGGAATAAGGAATGAGGCCTGGAAGGGGCTTCCGAGAGCCTCCCAGGTCAACAAACGGACCCTCTGGCTCCGGGAAGACGGATCTGAGGAGAGATGGGAAAAGAATTCCTTTCTAGGAACACGACAGATGTAGGAATATTGCCTGGAAGGGGCTTCCGAGAGCCTCCCAGGTCAACAAATGGACCCTCCAGCTCCGGGAACTCGGATCTGAGGAGAGATGGGAAGAGAATTCCCTTCTAGGAATATAATGGAATAAGGAATGAGGCCTGGAAGGGGCTTCCGAGAGCCTCCCAGGCCAACGAACGGACCCTCCGGCTCCGGGAAGGCGGATGTGGCCACTAGAAACGGTCAACACCGAGATTGTCGACTCCCAGAATCCCAGAAAATCCATATCCTGGAGCCCAAGCGACCCCATCCCGGGGCAGCCGGAGCCTGCGGACGCCACCTGCTAGAGTCATCATCCCCAACGGATCCCCAAGGCCATCACCGCCTTTCCTGGAAGGTTCCGGAGCACCGGGAAGAACAAACAAAGAGGGATGAGGGCTCGGAAGTGACAGAAGCTCTTGGAGAATCTGGATCAACCGAGTTAAAAGTTGACCTGAGCTCCTTTCAATCCAGTTTATCCAAATTCTCTCCCTCCCCTTTCTCCAAATTCTTTCCAGGTCACTTTCTCCAACCTCTTCTCAACACATTTTCTCGGAATTCTTTCAGTCCAGTTTCTCCAGAGTTCTTTCAATTCCAGTTTATCCAAATTAGTTGAGTTCGGGTTATCCCAGTTCTTTTCAATCTGGTTTATCGAAATCCTTTTCAATCAGATTCTCTAAATCTTTTTATATCAGATGCTCTAAACTCTTTGAAAGCAGATTCTCTCAATTCTTTTCAATCAGATTCTCTAAACCCTTTTAGATCAGATTCTCTCAATTCTTTAAATCAAATTCTCTAAATTATTTTAAAATCAGATTCTCTAAACTCTTTGAAATCAGATTCTCTTAATTCTTTTAAATCAGATTCTCTCAATTATTTAAAATCAAATTCATCTAAATCCTTTCAAATCGGATTCTCTAAAGTCTTTCAAATCAGATTTTCTAAATCCTTTTAAAATCAGATTCTCTAAACTCTTTGAAATCAGATTCATCTAAATTCTTTTCAATCAGATTCTCTAAATCCTTTTAAATCAGATTCTCTCAATTCTTTAAATCAAATTCTCTAAATTCTTTTAAATCAGATTCTCTCAATTCTTTAAAATGAGATTCTCTCAATTCCTTAAATGAAATTCTCTAAACTTTTAAATCAGATTCTCTCAATTCTTTAAATCAAATTCTCTAAATTCTTTCAAATCAGATTCTCTAAATCCTTTTAAAATCAGATTGTCTAAACTCTTTCGAATCAGATTCTCTAAATTCTTTTATATCAGATTCTCTAAATCCTTTTAAATCAGATTCTCTCAATTCTTTAAAATCAGATTCTCTCAGTTCCTTAAACGAAATTCTCTAAACTCTTTTAAAATCAGATTTTCTAAATCCTTTAAAATCAAATTCTCCAAATCCTTTTAAATCAGATTCTCTAAATACTTTCAAATCAGATTCTCTCAATCCTTTCAAATCAGATTCTCTCAATTATTGAAATCAAATTCTCTAAATTCTTTTAAAATCAGATTCTCTAACCTCTTTTAAACCAGATTCTCTAAACTCTTTGCAATCCATTTCCTCTAAATTATACTCAATCCAGATTATCCAAGTTCATTTCAATCCAGTTTCTCTCGATTCCTTTCAATCCAGTTCCTCCAAATTGTTTTCAATCCATTTTTTTTCTAAATTCCTTTCAATCCAGATTATAAATTCCCTTCGATGGGGTTTCTGCGGCTGCTCCGGTTCATCTCCCTGGGAAGGGAATTGGGTGAAAGTGTCAGCAGCCGCAGGTCGTGAGGTCGAGGCCGGAGCCGCTATTGTTTCCTCCCTAATTTTAGACAACGAGGAGGAAATTCCAGGAAATTCCAGGAAATTCCTGGCGAGAGGCGGCAGCAGAGCCCGAGCTGGGAACCGCGAAGGGGATGGATCATCCCCAGAGCTCCTGCTCCTTCCAAGGAACCTTCTGGAAAGAATCAGAGGGAATTTGACGAGCGGGAAGGGTTGAACGATCCGAGAAGGTTCCAGGATTCCAGGAACTTTAAGGCTTTTCCCAACCCAAACCCAGTCCGGGATTCCTTCATTTTAAAATTCCTTCATTTGGAAATTTCGAAGCGGAAAACTGAAGGAAAAGTCTCTTCGGAGAGAGGTAATTAATCCCTCGTTAATTAATTAAAACTGTTTCATTTAACAGGCGAGAGCCGAAGGTCCCGACGGAGGCGGAAGAGACGCAGCAAGAATCACGGAATATCAGGAAAATCAATTAGAATCATCAGTAATTAAACAATCAGGCAGCTCAGGCACCACAGTCCCAACCCCTCTGGGGCTGCAGAGCAGCCTGAATCCCCAGTATAAACCAGTATAAACCAGTAAAACCCCCAAACTGGGACCAGGCACATCAGCCCCAACCCCTCTGGGGCTGCAGAGCAGCCTGAATCCCCAGTATAAACCAGTATAAACCAGTAAAACCCCCAAACTGGGACCAGGCACATCAGCCCCAACCCCTCTGGGGCTGCAGAGCAGCCTGAACCCCCAGTATAAACCAGTATAAACCAGTAAAACCCCCAAACTGGGACTAGGCACCACAGTCCCAACCCCTCTGGGGCTGCAGAGCAGCCTGAACCCCCAGTATAAACCAATATAAACCAGTAAAACCCCCAAACTGGGACCAGGCACATCAGCCCCAACCCCTCTGGAGCTGAAGAGCAGCCTGAATCCCCAGTATAAACCAGTATAAACCAGTATAACCTCCAAACTGGGACTAGGCACACCAGCCCCAACCCCTCTGGAGCTGAAGAGCAGCCTGAATCCCCAGTATAAACCAGTATAAACCAGTAAAACCCCCAAACTGGGACCAGGCACATCAGCCCCAACCCCTCTGGAGCTGCAGAGCAGCCTGAATCCCCACTATAAACCAGTATAAACCAGTAAAACCCCCAAACTGGGACTAGGCACACCAGCCCCAACCCCTCTGGGGCTGCAGAGCAGCCTGAACCCCCAGTATAAACCAGTATAAACCAGTAAAACCCCCAAACTGGGACTAGGCACACCAGCCCCAACCCCTCTGGGGCTGCAGAGCAGCCTGAACCCCCAGTATAAACCAGTATAAACCAGTAAAACCCCCAAACTGGGACTAGGCACACCAGCCCCAACCCCTCTGGGGCTGCAGAGCAGCCTGAATCCCCAGTATAAACCAGTATAAACCAGTAAAACCCCCAAACTGGGACCAGGCACACCAGCCCCAACCCCTCTAGGGCTGCAGAGCAGCCTGAACCCCCAGTATAAACCAGTTAAACCAGTGACACTCCCAAACTGGGACCAGGCACACCAGCCCCAACCCCTCTGGGGCTGCAGAGCAGCCTGAACCACCAGTATAAACCAGTATAACCACCAAAATGGGACCAGTGACACCCCCACACCCACCAGTATAAACCAGTAACACCCCCAGATTGGGACCAGGCACACCAGCACCAGTCCCAGCCCCAAACTGGTCCCAGTAACACCAGTTCCAGCCCCAAACTGGTCCCAGTGACACCAGTACCAGCCTTAAACTGGTCCCAGTGACACCAGTCCCGGCCCCAAACTGGTCCCAGTGACACCAGTCCCAGCCCTAAACTGGTCCCAGTGACACCAGTCCCGGCCCCAAACTGGTCCCAGTGACACCAGTATCAACCCCAGTCCCAGTCCCAGCCCCAAACTGGTTCCAGTGACTCCAGTCCCAGCTCCAAACTGGTCTCATTGACTCCAGTCCCAGCCCCAGTACCAGTTCCAATGCTCACCAGTATCAGTCCCTGCACCAAACTGGGACCAGTGCCAGAACCAGACTGGGACCAGTGACACCAGTCCCAGCCCCAAACTGGTCCCAGTGACACCAGTATCAACCCCAGTCCCAGCCCCAAACTGGTCCCAGTGACACCTGTCCCAGCACCAAACTGGTCCCAGTGACACCAGTACCAGCCCCAAACTCATCCCAGTGACACCAGTACCAGCACCAGACTGGTCCCAGTGACACCAGTCCCGGCCCCAGTCCCAGTCCCAGCCCTAAACTGGTCCCAGTGACACCTGTCCCAGCACCAAACTGGTCCCAGCGACACTACTACCAGCCCCAAACTCATCCCAGTGACACCAGTCCTGGCTTCAAACTGGTCCCAGTGAGTCCAGTCCCGGCCCCAAACTGGTCCCAGTGACAGCAGTATCAACCCCAGCACCAGTCCCAGCTCCAAAGTGGTTCCAGTGCAAAAAACCAAGGATGATCCAAGCACGGGAGCAGCTCCTGTGTGAGGAAAAGCTGAGAGAGTTTGGGTTTGTGGAGAAGAGAAGGCTCCGAGGAGACCTCGGAGAGAACTTCCGGCGCCTGAAGAGGCTCCAGGAAAGCTGGGGAGGGGCTGATCACAAAGATTTCCAGGGATAGGATGAGGCGGAACCGGGATAAACTGGAGAGGAGCAGAGTTAGAGTGGACACCAGGAGGAACTTCTTCACCACGAGGGTTTGGAGGCAGTGGAACAGGTTTCCCAAGAATCTGCGGCTGTTCCAGCCCTGGAGGGACTCAAGGCCAAGCTGGATGGAGCTCAGAGCCCTTGATCCAGCGGGAAGTGGATCTAGGTGATCTTTGAGGTCCTTTCCAACCTGTTCTAGGATTTTCCGGAAGCTCCGGCTGCCACCGGAGCACGAGGGACGTCGGTTCCGAGGGGAAGGTCCCGGCCAGGCAAGCTGGGAGCCGCCCGCGCCAACCCTGGGAAGCTCCTGGCATCCGCCCTGCGGATTTCTCCTCGCCCTGCGGACTCCTCCGCGGTCGAGCTGGCAAAGCCACGACAGGCTCGGCCGGTTTAGGGGGAAAACAAGAAACTCCGGTAGCGCCAAACGCGGCTCCGGCTGCCGGCAACACCTCATCCCCGCGCGGTGAGGAGGCCTCGAGCCTCGCACAGCGACAACGCAGAACCAGGACACCTTCCGCATGGATAACACGAGATCCAGGGCACAGGATTCCCTGATCCCACAAGCCCAGAATGAGAAGGGATTTGCACCTCAATCCCAGAATGTGAAGGAACTCCAACCCCAGGGCTCAGTGCTGGGTCCAGCCCTGGTCAAGGTCTTCAGCAATGACCTGGATGAAGGCATCGAGTGCTCCCTCAGCAAGTTTGCAGGTGACACTGAGCTGTGTGGAAGTGTGGATCTGCTGGAGGGTCGGGAGGCTCTGCAAAGGGACCTAAACAGGCTGGATCCATGGGCTGAGTCCAGTGGGATGAGGTTTAACACGGCCAAATGCCGAGTCCTGCACTTGGGGCACAACAACCCTGAGCAGAGCTCCAGACTGGGAGAAGTCTGGCTGGAAAACTGCCAGGAGGAGAGGGACCTGGGGGTGTTGGTCGACAGCGACTGACCATGAGCCAGCAGTGTGCCCAGGGGGCCAAGAAGGCCAAGGGCATCCTGGCTTGGATCAGAAATGGTGAGACCAGCAGGGCCAGGGAGTTGATTCTCCCTCTGGACTCAGCACTGGGGAGGCTGCTCCTTCAATCCTGTGTCCAGTTGTGGGCCCCTCAGCACAAGAAGGATGTTGAGGCTCTGGAGAGAGTCCAGAGAAGAGCAACGAGGCTGGTGAAGGGGCTGGAGAACAGACCCTATGAGGAATGTCTGAGAGAGCTGGGGGGGTTTAGCCTGGAGAAGAGGAGGCTGAGGGGAGACCTCATTACTCTCTACAACTACCTGAAAGGAGGTTGTGGAGAGGAGGGAGCTGGGCTCTTCTCCCAAGGGACAGGGGACAGGACGAGAGGGAATGGCCTCAAGCTCCACCAGGGGAGATTTAGGCTGGAGATTAGGAGGAGGTTTTTCACAGAAATGGTCATTGGGCATTGGAATAGGCTGCCCAGGGAGGGGGTTGATTCCCCTTCCCTGGAGGTGTTTAAGGGACGGGTGGATGAGGTCTTGAGGGACATGGGTTAGTGTTTGATAGGAATGGTTGGACTAGAAGATCCGATGGGTCTCTTCCAACCTGGTTGTTCTGTGATTCTGTGATCCATGAGCCATGTCAGCCTGAGGCTGCGATGAATCTGAAGCAAAGCAGATCCAGGATGGAGGAGACACTCTCGTGATTTGGAGATGAGCTCCTGGCTCCACATGAGCCTGTGGATACGAGATCCCAGCCCCGAATCCCTCTGTGTCCTGGAATTCCATCCCTCTGCTCCCTGAGACCCAACCTGGTGGCCTGTGTCCCGCTCCGAGCCCTCAGTGCAGCTCGGATGGAGCTCTGGATCCTGTGGGGATCCCGAGACGAAGGCTCAGGGAATCTCTGGAAGGAATCACAGAATCACTTGGCTGGAAAAGAAACTTTGGGATCATCGAGTCCAACCGCGTGTCCCACACTGGGAGCTACTGGTTGCTGGGAGGGTTGGACGGGATATTGGGAACAATTCCTTCCCGGAAAGGGTTTTGGGTTGGGCTGGATGAGCTTGAGGGGCTTTTCCAGCCTCCGTGATTCTGCGATTCCATCCCCAGGCGGTTTGGCTGCAGCACCTGCTGCTTCCCTTCCCCTCCAGCACTTCAAAAGGGATCCAACCCTTTCCACTTCCAAAGGGATCCAAGCCTTTCCACTTCCAAAGGGATCCAACCCTTTCCCCCCCGGGAAGGGGCAGCACTAAGGACGAGGCCTCCTCCCATCTCGTTATTCCCAGGAGAGCTCCGGCCGCCCAGTTCTGCTGTAATTACCAAGCAGGGAGGCAATTCCAGTTCTCCCAGTGAGTCAGCGGCCACACCAAGGGAGCTCCATGCTCATCCCCGGCCGTGGGGAAGGCCCAGGACGGATACCACAGACACCACGAGGAGTGGCAGCTCCACCGAGCATTCCCACCAAAACCAGACCCCGGATTTGAGCCTCACATTTCCTTCACATCTTCCCAATGAAACAGGGTTGGGTCATCCCCTTGCACTCAGCACCTCAAATCCTGGACTCAGCTCGGATCTCCTCGCTCCAAGAAAGGCCTGGAGAGCGTCCGGAGAAGGGAACAGGGCTGGGAAGGGGCTGGAGAGCAGGGATTGTGGGAGCAGTGAGGGAGACGGAGCTGCTGGAGAAGAGGAGGCCGAGGGGAGAGCTCTTGGCTCTGACCAGCTCTGGAGGGGGTTGGTGTCTCCCAAGGAAAAAGCGATGGATGAGAGGGAAAAGCCTCCAGCTGGGCCAGGGGAGGGTTAGTCTGGACACTGGGAATGATTCCTTCTTGGAAAGAGCCGCCAGCCCTGCCGGAGCCTGGATCCACAGGGATGTGGCACTTGGTTCTATCCACACAGGGAGTTGGGCTGGAGCAGGACTGGGTGAGCTCGGAAGGCTCTTCCATCCTGAATCATTCCAGGATTCCGCGGCAGGGAATCCCTCTGTCCAGCATCTCCGGAGCCACCAACTCACGGCAACGTCCCCTCTCCAAGGAGATACGACCTGAAGAGCCAGACTCGAGACAAGGAATGTCTCCATTGGACACTCAGTGGGGACAACAGAGCTATGGAGGAAGATGAGGATCCGGCAGGCACCACCCGCAGCCAGGCAATCCCTGAGGAATTCCCACTGCCACCCAGAGACTCCAGAGACCAAGGGACAGGGACACAGGCCCTGGGAGCAGACACGGGAAGGATCTTCCCAAACCACTGACTGTGACGGGAACCGTTTCATTCCCTGCTCCGTCCAGCACGTCCCACTCATCCTAAACAGGTTTCAGTTGGACACCAGCAGCTCCACAAGGACACGAGTGGCTCCCTGGCCCCACAGCCTGGGACAAGAGGCCTGCACAGGGACACGAGTGGCTCCACAGGGACACGAACAGCTCCCTGTCCTCACAGCCTGGGACAAGAGCCCTGCACAGGGACACGAGTGGCTCCACAGGGACACAAACAGCTCCCTGTCCTCACAGCCTGGGACAAGAGGCCTGCACAGGGACACAAGTGGCTCCACAGGGACACAAACAGCTCCCTGGTCCCACAGCCTGGGACAAGAGCCCTGCACAGGGACACGAGTGGCTCCACAAGGACACAAACAGGTCCCTGGCCCCACAACCTAGAGTCAAGGAGCAGAGCAGCTCCACAGGGAGAAGAGACGTTCCATGTACCCAAAACCCAGAGTCAAGGAGCAGAGCAGCTCCACAGGGACACAAACAGCTCTGTGTCCCCACAGCCCAGAGCTGGGGACACGAGCGGCTCCACACTCCCACAGCCCAGACGCGTTTCCAACTATTCCCGCCCCATACCAGGCCCTGAGGAATGTCTCTCCGATATCTGAAGAGCCTCAGCGTCAGGAGCGCCTTCCAGCTCAGACCAAGCCCAGTTCCCTCCAGCTGCTCCGTCCCTCGGCCGCACTCGGCAGCTGCTCCTGGAGGAGTCATCGAGGAGCCGAGTGCAGCCACCAAAGGACAGAGAGGATTGGGGCAGCAGAATCTTGGAATCAACAGGTTGGAAGAGACCCTCCGGATCAGGGAGTCCAACCATTCCCATCAATCACTAACCCATGTCCCTCAGCACCTCGTCCACCCGTCCCTTAACCCCTCCAGGGAAGGAGACTCAACCCACTCCCTCTTCCAGCACCCAATGACCCTTTCCATGAAGACTTTTTCCTAATTTTCATCCTGAATCTCCCCTGGTGGAGCTTGAGGCCATTCCCTCTTGTCCTGTCCCTTGGGAGAAGAGCCCAGCTCCCTCCTCTCCACCACCTCCTCTCAGGGAAAGAGCAATGAGGTCTCCCCTCAGCCTCCTCTTCTCCAGGTTCCTCACAAGCTCCTCAGAACCTTCTCCTCCAGCCTCTTCAGAGCTTCGTTCTCTTCTCCGGACTCACTCCAGAGCCTCAACATCCTTCTTGGAGTGAGCAGCAACCGTTGAGGCCACAATGATCTAAATCCTCTCCCTCGTAGCTCCCCTGAGCCCTCATTCATAGAATCATAGAATAACCAGGTTGGAAGAGACCCACCAGATCATCAAGTCCAACCGTTCCTATCATAGAGTGGGTTGGGCTGGAAGGGGCCTCAAAGCCCATCCAGTTCCACCCCAATCATGTCATGTAAAAGTAACTTTTTCCCCTCACAAAAAGGTACTTTTCCTCCCCAAAACCTCATCTGCCTTAATTTTTCCCTCACAGAAAGAAACATTTCCCTTACAAGGAGGAAATTTTCCTCCCCAAAATTATGTCTACTACAGAAAAAGTACCTTTCCCCTTACAAGAATGAACTTACCCCCCACTCTAATCTCATCTGCCTTAATTTTTCCCTCACAAAAAGAAACTTTTCCCTCACAGAAACTTTTCCCTCACAAGGAAGAACTTTTCCTCCCCAAAATCATGTCTACTACAGCAAAAGTACCTTTTCCCTCACAAGAATGAACTTTTCCTCCCCAAAATCTCATCTGCCTTAATTTTTCCCTCACAAAAAGAAACATTTCCCTTACAAGGAGGAAATTTTCCTCCCCAAAATCATGTCTACTCTAGTAAAAGAAACTTTCTCCCCTCACAAAAAGGAACTTTTCCTCCCCAAAATCTCATCTGCCTTAGTTTTTCCCTCACAAAAAGAAACTTTTCCCTCACAAGGAAGAACTTTTCCTTCTCACCTTAAAGTCTAAGCACCTCCAATTCTGGGCTTGGTCCTGAGCTCCTCGCTCCAAGAAAGACCTGGAGGGGCTGGAGTGTGTCTGGAGAAGGGAACGGAGCTTGGAAGGGGCTGGAGAGCAGGGATTGTGGGAGCGGAGAGGGAGCTGGAGCTGCCGGGGAAGAGGAGAGCTCTGGGAAGCAGCTCTGGGAAGGAGGTTGGAGCCAGATGGGGGTCGCGCTCTGCTCCCCACGAACGAGCAACAAGAGCAAACAGGCTCCTGTTGCGCTGAGGGAGTTTCGATTGGAGATTGGGAATGATTCCTTCACGGAAAGAGTCCAGAAAGCCTGCGGTGGTGGCACTTGGGGACAGGGTTTGGCTGCCAGGCTGGGGCTGGGCTGGATGAAAGGGCTTTCCCAGCCTCAGAGGTTCCATCAAATCACCCCCAGGCTTCTCCTCCCGGATCCCCAAGGCCCCAGGTCACCGGGATTCCCAGGAGGAGGTGACGGCACAGAGGGGGATGCGGGTGAAATCCCAGAACCGGCTCCGAGAAGGTCCAGGAGCCCCGGAGACGACTCCACCGCCTCAACCTTCCCAGGGAAGGGCTCAGGGAGATCAAGATGGAAGTAAACAAACCCCGAGACCCCTCTTGCCAGGCCCCACACGCCGGGAAATTAAAAGCTGCTCTTAATTAGCTTTGGGCGGCCCCATCGCGCCTCGGGAAAGTGACACAGGCGGCTCTGGGGCTGCGGATAAAGGACACGGATGCTCCGGCCTCACCGGAGTCGCTGAGCCCAGATGGTTCATAGAATCATAGAACAACCAGGTTGGAAGAGACCCAGCGGATCTTCTAGTCCAACCATTCCTATCAAACACTAAACCAAGTCCCTCAATACCTCATCCACCCGTCCCTTAAACACCTCCAGGGAAGGGGAATCAACCCCCTCCCTGGGCAGCCTATTCCAATGCCCAATCACCCTTTCTGTGAAAAACCTCCTCCTAATCTCCAGCCTAAATCTCCCCTGGTGGAGCTTGAGGCCATTCCCTCTGGTCCTGTCCCCTGTCCCTTGGGAGAAGAGCCCAGCTCCCTCCTCTCCACAACCTCCTTTCAGGTAGTTGCAGAGAGCAATGAGGTCTCCTCTCAGCCTCCTCTTCTCCAGGATAAACACCCCCAGCTCCTTCTCCTCCAGACACTTTCCAGCTGCTCTTCTCCTAGTCTGGAGCTGCTCAGGGTTGTTGTGCCCCAAGTGCAGGATCTGCTTTGGCCTCGTTAAGCCTCATCCCGTTGGTCTCAGCGCATGGATCCAGCCTGTTCCGATCCCTTTGGAGCCTCCTGATCCTCCAGCAGCTCCACCCAGCTCAGGGCCACCCCCAGAGTCGCTCAGGGAGCCCTTGATGCCTCCATCCAGCTCATTGATGACAACATTGATCAGGACCCAGCACTGAGCTCAGCCTCCAGATCCATAAAAACCAGGTGGGGATTCGCATTCCCAGCCCTGCGGATGCTCCTCTGGAGCTGCCAGGGACACAGAGCAGGACCCGGAGGAGCCGAGCGGCACCAGATCAGCAGGTTCCCTGCGGGAACATCCCAGAATCCTGCTCAGCCACCGGCCCGAGCCCACCCGCAACACCCGATTCCCTGAATTTTGCGGAATATCCCTGCCTCGCACTTCCCTGGGTGCCCCAAAACACAACGGAAGCACCGAGCGACCTCATCCCAGTGTCCCCGGATCCAAAGCAGTCCCAGCAAACCCCAACTCACAGGGAAAACGGAGAGAGCGGAAAACAATCCTAGAACAATCCTAGAACAACTAGGTTGGAAGAGACCCACCGGATCATTGAGTCCCAAACCACCTGGAGACGGAGCATCCGCCACTTCCAACCCCAAATTTTACAGTTTCACCCCGATCCTCGCAGCCCAAACCGACTCCGGGATTGGGGTCACTCTGGGTTCTGCTCGGATTTCACAGCAAATTTCATTCTGTCCCCATCAAGCCAAGAAAAACTGGATTTTAACTAAAAGCTTGGTGTGGTTTTCCCACCAATCCTGCTCTCTCCAGCTTAAGGAGCTCTAGAAGGGGTTGGGATTCCCCAGGGGAAGCTTCCTCGGGAATATCCGACGGTCCCAGGAGGCTGGAGGTCTCCTCGGTCCCGAGCGGCAGCACAAGCTCCATCCCTGCATGAAACACTGGGAGCTCTGGGAATAGGGAGATTCCCATGACAGGTCAGGAGCAGCCTTCCCGTGTTCCGAGGCTCCCAGTGCTCTCCCAGTGCTCTCCCAGTGCCACTCCGGGATTCCGGGTCCCTGGGGCCCTTCATATGGGGTCACAGTTGCCAGTTCCCACGTCTCCCCACAATCCCAGGTTCCTGGTGCCCTCCTGATGGGATCCGGAGTGGTCGGTATCCAGATCATCCTGTGATCCCAGGCTCCTGGTGCCCTCCCAATGGGATCCCAGGTTCCCACTCCCTGTATCTCCCTGTAATCCCAGGTTCCCAGTGCCCTCCTGATAGGATCCTGGGTTCCTGGCTCCTGTATCTCCCCATGATCCCAGGTTCCTGATACCCTCCTGATAGGATCCCGGGTTCCCAGTCCCCGTATCTCCCCATGATCTCAGGTTCCTGAGATCCATCTAATGGGATCCCGGGTTCCCAGTCCCCGTATCTCCCTGCAATCCTGAGTTCCCGACACCCTCCTGATGGGACCCCAGGTTCCCAGTGCCTCCCTACAATCCCAGGTTTCTGGTTCCCAGTTCCTGCATCTCCCCACGATCCTGGGTTCCCGATATCCATCTAATGGGACCCTGGGCTCCCAGTCCCTGTATCTCCCCACGATTCTAGGTTCCCAACACCCTCCTGATGGGATCCTGGACTCCTGATGCCTCCCTACAATCTCAGGTTTCTAGTTCCCAGTCCCTGTATCTCCCCACAATCCCGGTTTCCCAACACTCTCCTGACAGGATCCCAGGCTCCCAGTCCCTGTAACTCCCCGTGAGCCCAGGTTCCTGACACCCTCCTGATGGGACCCCAGGCTCCCGGTCCCTGTATCTCCCTGTGATCCCAGGTTCCCGACACCCTCCTGATGGGATCCCAGGTTCCCAGTGCCTCCCTACAATCCCAGGTTTCTGGTTCCCGGTTCCTGTATCTCCCCACGATCCCAGGTTCCCGACACCCTCCTGATGGGATCCTGGATTCCTGGTCCCTGTATCTCCCCATGATCCCAGTTTCCTCATACCCTATTGATGGGACCCCAGGTTCCCAGTCCCTGTATCTCTCCACGATCCCAGGTTCCAGATACCCATCTAATGGGATCCTGGGTTCCCAGTCCCTCTATCTCCCCATCATCCCAGGTTCCCAACACCCTCCTGATGGGATCCTAGGTTCCTGGCTCCTGTATCTCCCCATGATCCCAGTCTCCTGATACCCTCCTGATGGGACCTGGGGCTCCCGGTCCCTGTGTCTCCCTGTGATCCCAGGTTCCCGATACCCTCCTGATGGGACCCCAGGTTCCCAGTGCCTCTATCTCCCCATGATCCTGTTTTCCCGATATCCACCTAACGTGATCCTGGGTTCCCAGTCCCTCTATCTCCCCAAGATCCCAGTTTCCCAACGTCCTCCTGATGGGATCCTGGGCTCCCAATCCCTGTATCTCCCCCTGATCCCAGGTTCCCAACACACTCCTGATGGGACCCCAGGTTCCTGGTCCCTGTACCTCCCTGGGATCCCGGGTTCCCAGTATCTCCCCATGATCCCAGGTTCCCAATACCCTCCTGATAGGATCCTGGGTTTCCGGTCCCTGTATCTCCCCACGATCCCAGGTTCCTGACGCCCTCCTGATGGGACCCCAGGTTCTCAGTCCCTGCATCTCCCAGGTTCCCAATACCCTCCTGATGGGATCCTGGGCTCCCATTCCCTGTATCTCCCCCTGATCCCAGGTTCCCAACACCCTCCTGATGGGACCCCAGGTTCCTGGTGCCTGTACCTCCCTGGGATCCCGGGTTCCCAGTATCTCCCCATGATCCCAGGTTCCTGGTACCCTCCTGATAGGATCCTGGGTTCCCGGTCCCTGTATCTCCCCCTGATCCCAGGTTCCCAACACCCTCCTGATGGGACCCCAGGTTCTCGGTCCCTGCATCTCCCAGGTTCCCGATGCCCTCCTGATGGGACCCCAGGTTCTCAGTCCCTGCATCTCCCAGGTTCCCGATGCCCTCCTGATGGGATCCTGGGCTCCCATTCCCTGTATCTCCCCCTGATCCCAGGTTCCCGATGCCCTCCTGATGGGACCCCAGGTTCTCAGTCCCTGCATCTCCCAGGTTCCCGATGCCCTCCCGATGGGATCCTGGGCTCCCATTCCCCGTAGCTCCCCCTGATCCCAGGCTCCCGGGTGGCGTTCGCCTGACCTTGGGCAGCTCCCGGAGCTGGTTGGCGTCGAGCAGGAGCTCCTCGAGGGAGCGGCTGTAGCGGTAGATGTCGTCGGGCACGGCCTGCAGCGAGCAGTGGCGCCGGTCCAGGGCCTCCACCTGCCGGTTGCAGCGCCACAGGGGAGGCATGCACCGCAGCATCGCCCCGGGACACCCCCCGAACCCCGACCGAACCCCGGGCACGCCGGGACGGCCGCCCCGGACCGCCCAACCCCCTCCCCCGGGAACCACGGGAAAACCGGGAAGGGACGGATGGGAAACAGAGTCCCCCCCACTGGGGAGAGATGGGAGAGGGATGGGGAGGGATGGGAAACCGAGTCCCGGAAATGGACGGCGATGGGGAGTGATGGGAAACCGAGTCCCGGAAATGGAGAGTGATGGGAAACCGAGTCCCGGAAATGGACAGCGATGGGGAGTGATGGGAAACCGACTTCCGGAAATGGAGAGTGATGGGAAACCGAGTCCCGGACCGGGGAGTGATGGGAAACCGAGTCCCGGAAATGGCGAGCGATGGGGAGTGACGAGAAACCGAGTCCCGGAAATGGAGAGTGATGGGAGAGCGAGTCCCAGAAATGGAGAGCGATGGGGAGTGACGAGAAACCGAGTCCCGGGACAGCCCCGAGACCGGGATCACGGGAAAGGGAGTCCGGGAGTGATAGGAAACGGAGTCCAGGGAGCGGGGAGCGATGGGGAGAGATGGGAGAGGGATGGGGGGTGATGGGAAACCGAGTCCGGGACCAGGGACCACGGGAAGGAGAGACCCGGGAGCGATGGGAGAGCGAGTCCCGGACTGGGGAGCGACGGGAGAGGGATGGGGGTGTTAGCATCGGCGATAAACACACAACACTCCACACAGTCACAGAATCACAGAACAACCAGGTTGGAAGAGACCCAGCGGATCTTCTAGTCCAACCATTCCTATCAAACACTAAACCAAGTCCCTCAAGACCTCATCCACCCGTCCCTTAAACACCTCCAGGGAAGGGGAATCAACCCCCTCCCTGGGCAGCCTATTCCAATGCCCAATGACCCTTTCTGGGAAAAACTTCCTCCTAATCTCCAGCCTAAATCTCCCCTGGTGGAGCTTGAGGCCATTCCCTCTCGTCCTGTCCCCTGTCCCTTGGGAGAAGAGCCCAGCTCCCTCCTCTCTACAACCTCCTCTCAGGGAGTTGTAGAGAGCAATGAGGTCTCCTCTCAGCCTCCTCTTCTCCAGGATAAACACCCCCAGCTCTCTCAGCCGCTCCTCTTCCTCTCCAGCCCCTTCACCAGCCTCGTTGCTCTTCTCTGGACTCTCTCCAGAGCCTCAACATCCTTCTTGTGCTGAGGGGCCCACAACTCAACACAGGATTCAAGGAGCAGCCTCCCCAGTGCTGAGAACAGAGGCAGAATAATCTCCCTAAAGGATTCAGAAGCTTAAACACAACTGACATGTTGATGTTTTGTGTATGAGGTTGCATGTCGATGCATTTAGGAAGATTTGAAGAGCTTTCACACAGATCTCAGTAAATAAAAGAATTATTTTTGCTGACATCCTAGAAAAAAATATCTTAAGAAGACAAAGTACGATGTCTTGCGAGTGTCTATTCTCTTCTATTACCTTTAAAAGGGAACCAGTTCCTCAATCCAGATGGAAATGTCTCTCCAAAGGTGCCTGAAGATGAGTGAGATAAATCTTATCCAGTGGGTGTTGGCGAATCGTACAGGCTCCTGTTCACCTAACTTCCCAGTCCACCCAGTGTGCGATCGACTGCAGCCAAGAGTCTTACTGGAGACCTTACAAGCATATTCTAGCGAGTCCTGTCGTGTCTCCTTTCAGCTGAATTCTAAGGCACAAGTGTTTCAAACCCAGTTGTTTCTCAGGCACAGACATCTTTTCTTTGTATTTAAGGCACAAACATCTTTTCTTTGTATTTAAGGCACCTTTTGGAAGGTTACGGGAGAAAAAAGTACCGTAACCAACTTTTTTGCCCTCCCCTGGGGTCTCATCTAGGAGTTCACGCTCAGCTTTCGTATTTCCTGTTTTCTAAACTTCTTGGTTCTCATTTGCTCTTGGTTTCTTTTCTCCATATGCAGTTTAACCTTTTCCCACAGAATCACAGAACAACCAGGTTGGAAGAGACCCATCGGATCATTGAGTCCAACCATTCCTATCAAACACTAAACCCATGTCCCTCAGCATCTCATCCACCCGTCCCTTAAACACCTCCAGGGAAGGGGAATCAACCACCTCCCTGGGCAGCCTAGTCCAATGCCCAATGACCCTTTCTGGGAAAAACCTCCTCCTAATCTCCAGCCTAAATCTCCCCTGGTGGAGCTTGAGGCCATTCCCTCTTGTCCTGTCCCCTGTCCCTTGGGAGAAGAGCCCAGCTCCCTCCTCTCCACAACCTCCTTTCAGGGAGTTGGAGAGAGTAATGAGGTCTCCTCTCAGCCTCCTCTTCTCCAGGATAAACCCCCCCAGCTCTCTCAGCCGCTCCTCATAGGGCCTGTTCTCCAGCCCCTTCACCAGCCTCGTTGCTCTTCTCTGGACTCTCTCCAGAGCCTCAACATCCTTCTTGTGCTGAGGGGCCCAGAACTGGACACAGGATTCAAGGAGCTATCTTCCTAATTTCTAGTCTAAGTCTTTTCCCTTCCAACTTCAAGCCATTCCCTCTCATCCTCTCCCTGCACTTCTCTGATCAAGAGTCTGATCCAGCGGGAGGTGTCTCTGCCAATGGGAGGGGTTGGAACTGGATGGGCTTCCAGGTCCCTTCCAACCAAAAACATTCTATGATTCTACGATTTTGCTCTCGCTTCTCGTTCTGGGCTCAGTTCAGGGACTGACGAGCAGAGCTGCTCTTCACCCACTCAGAACGTTTCCACCTTCACTGCTGATGGTGTTGGGAGGACTTGGCAATGGGCAGACTCTGCAGGGCGGATTGACAGATGGTTCCGTAGGCCTGGGAGTAGCTGCCCAGGGATGCTTTGGGGTCACCGGCAGCTCCAACGTTCGCAGTCACCTGGAACATCTTTTTCCTGGGCTTCGGAAGAGGTCGAGCGTCTTGACCGTGAAGCTGATTATTGCTTGGATTCTGTGAGAAAGAAAAGCCAAGAGAGTTACAAATCTACAGCAATTTTTCTGGTTAAGGAAGACAGATTTCACTTCAGCCAAGGAGCAGGGGAGATTACTCTCTCCAACTCCCTGAGAGGAGGTTGTGGAGAGGAGGGAGCTGGGCTCTTCTCCCAAGGGACAGGGGACAGGACGAGAGGGAATGGCCTCAAGCTCCACCAGGGGAGATTTAGGCTGGAGATTAGGAGGAGGTTTTTCCTGGAAAGGGTCATTGGGCATTGGAATAGGCTGCCCAGGGACGGGGTTGATTCCCCTTCCCTGGAGGTGTTTAAGGGACGGGTGGATGAGGTCTTGAGGGACTTGATTTAGTGTTTGATAGGAATGGTTGGACTAGAAGATCTGATGGGTCTCTTCCAACCTGGTTGTTCTGTGATTCTCTGATTCTCTTTTGGTCTATGAAAGTCAAGAGTGGGTGTTGGCAGGACCAGTACTCACGTGGCAGTGGTTCTGCACACCCGGAGGAGGTGGCCGAGTGTTGGCGTTTGCCCCTGTGACTGCTCTGCAGAGCTGCCTGTTGTTGGCAGCCACGGCCTGTTGGGAAAGCGGCACAGAGGACTTCCCGATCCCAGCACCAGGAGCTGCGTTACCTGTGAAGAAAACACATGGGAGAAAGAAGGAAAACCATGAGGATAGAATCATAGAATCATAGAATCAAAGAACAACCAGGTTGGAAGAGACCCAGCGGATCTTCTAGTCCAACCATTCCTATCAAACACTAACCCATGTCCCTCAGGACCTCCTCCACCCGTCCCTTAAACACCTCCAGGGAAGGGGAATCAACCCCCTCCCTGGGCAGCCTGTTCCAATGCCCAATGACCCTTTCTGTGAAAAACTTCCTCCTAATCTCCAGCCTGGTCTCTTCTCTCCTGTCGCCCCAGGGCAGAGCCTCACGGGGGGTTAAATCCTGCTGGAGGAGGCAGCAGCACCTACTGTGAACAAGAGCGTGTGTGATGGGATTGTACATCACACTGATCTGTGTTCTCTGACACGTGGCTCGGGCCCAGTCCTTGCTCTGGCTGGATGTCTCTGGCTGGACACGTGTGGCTCCAGCAGGCACAGGCGAGGTTTTCGGAAGAGGTGGTGTCGTTTCCTTCGGTCCTTTCCTGGAATCGGGAAGAAGGGGCCTGGATTCAGGCTGACGTGGGTGAAGGCTCTCTCTCCACGCCTGCCCCTTGGGGAGGCTATTGGACCTCTTCTCAAGGATTATCTGCAGAAAGGAGGAGTTGGTTAGCACGTGGAGGACTGGGAGGTGATGCGAGAGCCAGCACAGCTTCACCAAGGGAAAGTCCCACCTCACCTACCCAGTGCCTTTATATAGAATCATCAGGTTGGAAGAGACCCACAGGATCTTCTAGTCCAACCATTCCTATCAAACACTAAACCAAGTCCCTCAGGACCTCATCCACCCGTCCCTTAAACACCTCCAGGGAAGGGGAATCAACCACCTCCCTGGGCAGCCTATTCCAATGCCCAATGACCCTCTGTGTGAAAAACCTCCTCCTAATCTCCAGCCTAAATCTCCCCTGGTGGAGCTTGAGGCCATTCCCTCTTGTCCTGTCCCCTGTCCCTTGGGAGAAGAGCCCAGCTCCCTCCTCTCCACAACCTCCTTTCAGGTAGTTGCAGAGAGCAATGAGGTCTCCTCTCAGACTCCTCTTCTCCAGGATAAACCCCCCCAGCTCTCTCAGCCGCTCCTCATAGGGCCTGTTCTCCAGCCCCTTCACCAGCCTCGTTGCTCTTCTCTGGACTCTCTCCAGAGCCTCAACATCCTTCTTGAGCTGAGGGGCCCATAACTGGACACAGGATTCAAGGAGCCCATTCAGTCTGATGAACTGACCACATCAGTGGACACAGGGAAAGCAACAAGTGTCTATTCGGATTTCTGTAAAGCCTGTGACAAAGTCCACCACAACGTCCTTCTCTCTAAATTGGAGAGACTTGGATTTGATAGGTGGACTCTTCGATGGATAAGGAAGGTACTGGTCAACTGGTCGATGTGGAATGGTTTGGGTGGGAAGGGGCCTCAGAGCCCTTTCAGGTCCAACCCATGGGCAGGGACACCTCCCAGCGGATCAGGGGCTCCCAGCCCCATCCAACCTGCCCTTGAGCCCCTCCAGGGACGGGGCAGCTCTGGGCAGCCTGGGCCAGGCCTCCCCACCCTGACAGGAGGGCAGTTCTTCCTAGGATCTCATCTCAATCTTCCCTCTCGCAGCTGAAAATGGTTCCCCTTGTCCTGTGGCTGCCCTCCTCGATTCAAAGCCCCTCCCCAGCTTTTCCGGAGCCCCTTTTTCCTTACTGGAAGCTGCTCTAAGGTCTCCCCACAGCCTTCTCTCCTCCAGGCTGGACACCCCCAGCTCTCTCGGCCTGTCCTCCTGGGGGAGGTGCTCCAGCCCTCAGATCCGTGGCCTCCTCTGGCCTCACTCCAACAGATCCATCACCTTCCTGTGCTGAGCAGCGGACACAGGACTCCGGGTGGGGTCTCACCAGAGCAAAGGGGCAGAACCCCCCCCTCTCCCTGCCGATCCCACAGCTTTAGACGCAGCCCAGCACCGGCACACATGTGGTTTCTGGGCTGTAAGCGCACGTTGCAGAAGCTCATGCTGAGCTCCTCATCCCCCCAAGTACTTCTCCTCGGGGCTGCTCTCAATCCATCTCTTTTCCTCCAACACAGCCTTTCTCAGTCATCAAGCTTTACAGTGCTGAGGGACATGGCTTAGTGTTTGATAGGAATGGTTGGACTGGATGATCCGGTGGGTCTCTTCCAACCTGCTTCTTCTATGACTCTATACGTAGATATAAAGACCTTTCAAACATCGTGACTGATGAGAAACATCAAGGTGTAACCGTGAGCTCATACGGAAAGCGCTGGGGAAGGGAAACGACAGAATCAACATGGAATGGAAACAACAGAGATCATTAAGGAAACAGATCATTAATGAAACAGAGATCATTAATGGAATGGGAACAACAGAGATCATTAAGTGTGTGCAGGACTACCTGGAGGGTTAGGATTTGGGGAAATGGGATAAGAGAAAGTACCTCATATAATTTCTTTCGATATTCCGACACCGAGAGCTGGACAGCGTCGCTCAAAGGAAGAACCACATCGTAACCCAGAGAGGGCTCCTTGGCAGGACAGTGAAACCTGAGAACGATGACACAGAAGGTAACTCAGCAGGATGAAACCCATGACTAGAGGTTAATATAGAATCATAGAATCATAGAACAACCAGGTTGGAAGAGACCCATTGGATCTTCTAGTCCAACCATTCCTATCAAACACTAACCCAAGTCCCTCAGGACCTCATCCACCCGTCCCTTAAACACCTCCAGGGAAGGGGAACAACCCCCTCCCTGGGCAGCCTATTCCAATGCCCAATGACCCTCTGTGTGAAAAACCTCCTCCTAATCTCCAGCCTAAATCTCCCCTGGTGGAGCTTGAGGCCATTCCCTCTCGTCCTGTCCCCTGTCCCTTGGCAGAAGAGCCCAGCTCCCTCCTCTCCACAACCTCCTTTCAGGGAGTTGGAGAGAGCAATGAGGTCTCCCCTCAGCCTCCTCTTCTCCAGGATAAACACCCCCAGCTCTCTCAGCCGCTCCTCATAGGGCCTGTTCTCCAGCCCCTTCACCAGCCTCGTTGCTCTTCTCTGGACTCTCTCCAGAGCCTCAACATCCTTTTTGTGCTGAGGGACCCACAACTCAACACAGGATTCAAGGAGCAGCCTCCCCAGTGCTGAGTCCAGAGGGAGAATCACCTCCCTGGCCCTGCTGGTCACACCATTTCTGATCCAAGCCAGGATGCCCTTGGCCTTCTTGGCCCCCTGGGCACACTGCTGGCTCATGGTCAGTCGTTGTGGTCCCTCTCCTCCTGGCAGTTTTCCAGTCAGGCTTCTCCCAGTCTGGAGCTCTGCTCAGGGTTGTTGTGCCCCAAGTGCAGGACTCGGCATTTGGCCGTGTTAAACCTCATCCCATTGGACTCAGCCCATGGATCCAGCCTGTTCAGGTCCCTAACATAGAGCTAAAAAGGGTTGTTAAATCATCTCATGTGGTCTCCAGGGTATATAGGGCTGGAGAGAAGTAAGACTCAGCTTTGTCTTTTTCGTCCTCTCGTGCATATAAAGAAGACCTGTGCCAGGCGCAGAAAGAAATTATATGAGTCTCAGAGCTGCCAGTGCTCACCTTCTCAGGTAAGGATGCTGCAGAGCCTCCTCTGCTGTGAGTCGTTTATCGGGGTCGAACACCAAGAGCTTCTTCAGGAGATCCAGGGCAGGCAATGGAGTCGAGGGTGGCAGAACCTCCTCAAGCGTCACTCGCTGCCTGAGACTCAGAAAAGCAGCCAGATGAGCCCCAGTGCCGCCTTCCCAGGGGATTAAAGCTCTGGGAATCCTAGAACCGCTTGGTGGGAAAAGACCTTCGAGATCATTTTTTTCACACAGAAAGGGTGATTGGGCACTGGAACAGGCTGCCCAGGGAGGGGGTTGAGTCCCCTTCCCTGGAGGGGTTTAAGGTGTGGGTAGACCTGAGGGACATTGTTTGATAGGAATGGTTGGACTGGATGATCCGATGGGTCTCTTCCAACCTAGTTCTTCTATGATTCTATGATTCTATGATCCTTGAGCCCAACCCTATCAGTTCACTACCAAACCATCCCAGGGCACCTCATCTACTTGACTTTTAAAGAGTCCCTGAGTCCTCTCTGAGGGATGGGAACTCCACCACCAGCCGCTTGCCGGTGCCCGAGAACCCTTTCCATGAAGAAATTGATCTTGATATCCAATGTGAAGCTGCCTTGACACAACTCGACACCATCTCCTCTCTCACATCACTCGCTTCTTGGGAGAAGAGAGCAGCACCCACCTCTCTACAACCTCCGCTCAGGGAGTTATAGACAGCGATGAGGTCTCCCCTCAGCCCCTTTTCTGTAAAATTCGCAGTGAGGAGATGAGGTTTTGCCTTTGGGAATCCTCAAAATCAGTTACTAATACAACAAACACGCAAATACCTAACAGATTGGAAAAAGTGCAGTTTAAAACCACAATTCTCGCTCCTGTTTTAAATAATTCTGTTACTCCAGGACAACATTCTTTTAAAAACACCAATTCCTGAGTGTGACATCTGGGCTGAGCAGCTCAGAACAAATACGTTCGTGATTATCGGAGATGCTGCTCTGAAAATTAGAAATTCAGTGATATAACCTCCAAAAAGAATCTTTTTTTGTTCCTGAAGGGGAGTAAAAGCCTATGTGAGGGTAGAAAGGGTGTTGAATCTAATGTTTAAAAATGTTTATGTGAACACACGGAAACACGATGTTTTCTAGAGAAATACATTAAACAGCCATTTAAAAGATTTAAGCTTTGGAATGAAAATGTCAGCTCCTGTTTTTGTAGCTCCAGCCCCAGTTTGGTTTGTTATTCCCAGATTATGTCACTGACTTAGAATCATAGAATCACAGAATCATAGAACAACCAGGTTGGAAGAGACCCAGCGGATCTTCTAGTCCAACCATTCCTATCAAACACTAACCCAAGTCCCTCAAGACCTCATCCACCCGTCCCTTAAACACCTCCAGGGAAGGGGAATCAACCCCCTCCCTGGGCAGCCTATTCCAATGCCCAATGACCCTCTGTGTGAAAAACCTCCTAATCTCCAGCCTAAATCTCCCCTGGTGGAGCTTGAGGCCATTCCCTCTTGTCCTGTCCCCTGTCCCTTGGGAGAAGAGCCCAGCTCCCTCCTCTCCACAACCTCCTTTCAGGTAGTTGGAGAGAGCAATGAGGTCTCCTCTCAGCCTCCTCTTCTCCAGGATAAACCCCCCCAGCTCTCTCAGCCGCTCCTCATAGGGCCTGTTCTCCAGCCCCTTCACCAGCCTCGTTGCTCTTCTCTGGACTCTCTCCAGAGCCTCAACATCCTTCTTGTGCTGAGGGGCCCACAACTCAACACAGGATTCAAGGAGCAGCCTCCCCAGTGCTGAGTCCAGAAGGAGAATCACCTCCCTGGCCCTGCTGGTCACACCATTTCTGATCCAAGCCAGGATGCCCTTGGCCTTCTTGGCCCCCTGGGCACACTGCTGGCTCATGGTCAGTCGCTGTCGACCAACCCCCCCAGGTCCCTCTCCTCCTGGCAGTTTTCCAGCCAGACTTCTCCCAGTCTGGAGCTCTGCTCAGGGTTGTTGTGCCCCAAGTGCAGGACTCGGCATTTGGCCGTGTTAAACCTCATCCCATTGGACTCAGCCCATGGATCCAGCCTGTTCAGGTCCCTTTGCAGAGCCTCCCGACCCTCCAGCAGATCCACACTTGCACACAGCTCAGTGTCACCTGCACAAATGCACAAATCTGTCATCTGCACAAATCATCTGCACAGATTATTGACTTCTGAGAGGTCCTGAGCACACCAGGCTTACCGGGAACAAATGCGGTTGATAACCGAGGCCCTGTAATCCGACTGCAGAGCCAAAACTTCTGCAAGAACGAAAAGAGACTGTTACGGACGAGGCTGTGGCTACCAGAGGTGCAGTTAACGAAGGAAAGTAAATATGTGATATTAACACAAGAAACAGATGAGATCTTAGGAAGAAATCCTGTCTTGTGAGGGTGGGGAGGCAGTGGCACAGGTTGTCCAGGGAAGCTGTGGATAACCCGTCCTGGAAGGGTCCAAGGCCAGGTTGGACGAGGCTTTTTCCATAATGGAAGCTGCTCTAAGGTCTCCCTGAAAGACCTTTTCTTCTCCAGGCTGAACAACCCCAGCTCTCTGAGCCTGTCCTCGTCGCAGATCCAGCCCTCAGATCACCTCCACGCGCTCCTCTGGACTCTCTGCGACAGATCCAAGTCCTTCGCTCCTTGAATCCTGTGTTGAGTTGTGGGCCTCTCAGCACAAGAAGGATGTTGAGGCTCTGGAGAGAGTCCAGAGAAGAGCAACGAAGCTGGTGAAGGGGCTGGAGAACAGGCCCTGTGAGGAGCGGCTGAGAGAGCTGGGGGTGTTTATCCTGGAGAAGAGGAGGCTGAGAGGAGACCTCATTACTCTCTCCAACTACCTGAGAGGTGGTTGTGGAGAGGAGGGAGCTGGGCTCTTCTCCCAAGGGACAGGGGACAGGACGAGAGGGAATGGCCTCAAGCTCCACCAGGGGAGGCTCAGGCTGGACATTAGGAGGAAGTTTTTCACACAGAGGGTCATTGGGCATTGGAACAGGCTGCCCAGGGAGGGGGTTGATTCCCCTTCCCTGGAGGTGTTTAAGGGATGGGTGGGTGAGGTGCTGAGGGACTTGGGTTAGTGTTTGATAGGAATGGTTGGACTAGAAGATCCAATGGGTCTCTTCCAACCTGGTTGTTCTATGATTCTCTGATCTGATAATAAATTCCCTTGGAGAGGCCTCAGAATGACTCAGAAGAGATGCCTCCTTCCCTGACGCAGCTTGAGCTGCTTTATTTCACCCTCTTTATGTTTCTCGAACTCCTTTCCTACCTTCTGGGGAAGGGCTGGGAATGACCCTCAAGATCTGCTCCAGCTGATTGACGGTCGATGTTCCAGGAAAAAGAGGTTTCCCGAGAAGCATCTCTCCCAGGATACAGCCAATGCTCCACATGTCTACACCTTTAGTGTAGCTGCAGATAAGAAAAGAGAATTAGCGCTAAACCAAGCAAATATTTTCCTCTCCCATCATCTACATGAGCTCCTTTTCTTTTAAAAATAGGAAAAAAAAAGCTCAAGGACTCCTCAAATAAGAACGATCACAGGTTTTAACTATAAAGCAAGTGAGTTTGTGGAATCACAAAACCGACAAAGAAGGTTTAGGCCTCTAAAAGCCTGTTCTAGGAAGTCATCGCAGGTAAACTCCAGGACAGAGTCACACACACGCTTTTCATGCAGCCAACAGAGAAAATAGGAGTTGCTGCGTGGAAAAAAAGCCACTCTTCAGGCCATAATTCATCTAGGAATGAGCTACTTAAGCAAAGTAAGTGCCAGACAATAGGTAAATCGGCAGAATTTGCAATATATCAATTGTCTTCGGTCGCACATTGCAAAATAGCTGCTTTTCAAAGGTAGGATAATAACCCAACCTGTATTTTTTTACTTCTCTAATCAATACGATTTTGTATAATTAAGTCAAAAAAAAAAAAAAGGATGAGGCCTGACTCCCTTAGCAAGTTTGGAGATGACACTGAGCTGTGTGCAAGTGTGGATCTGCTGGAGGGTCGGGAGGCTCTGCAAAGGGACCTAAACAGGCTGGATCCATGGGCTGAGTCCAATGGGATGAGGTTTAACACGGCCAAATGCCGAGTCCCGCACTTGGGGCACAACAACCCTGAGCAGAGCTCCAGACTGGGAGAAGTCTGGCTGGAAAACTGCCAGGAGGAGAGGGACCTGGGGGTGTTGGTCGACAGCGACTGACCATGAGCCAGCAGTGTGCCCAGGGGGCCAAGAAGGCCAAGGGCATCCTGGCTTGGATCAGAAATGGTGTGACCAGCAGGGCCAGGGAGGTGATTCTCCCTCTGGACTCAGCACTGGGGAGGCTGCTCCTTGAATCCTGTGTTCAGTTGTGGGCCCCTCAGCACAAGAAGGATGTTGAGGCTCTGGAGAGAGTCCAGAGAAGAGCCACGAGGCTGGTGAAGGGGCTGGAGAACAGGCCTTATGAGGAGCGTCTGAGAGAGCTGGGGGGGTTTATCCTGGAGAAGAGGAGGCTGAGAGGAGACCTCATTACTCTCTCCAAGTACCTGAGAGGAGGTTGTGGAGAGGAGGGAGCTGGGCTCTTCTCCCAAGGGACAGGGGACAGGACAAGAGGGAATGGCCTCAAACTCCACCAGGGGAGGCTCAGGCTGGACATTAGGAAAAAAAATTTCATGGAAAGGGTCATTGGGCATTGGAATAGGCTGCCCAGGGAGGGGGTTGATTCCCCTTCCCTGGAGGTGTTTAAGGTACGGGTGGATGAGGTCCTGAGGGACTTGGTTTAGTGTTTGATGGGAATGGTTGGACTCGATGATCCGAGGGGTCTCTTCCAACCTGGTTGTTCTGTGATTCTATGATCCCGAGCAGTCCTTCCATCAAATCCACATCTCTCCAATTCAGAGAGAAAATAAAAAAAATCTGTGACTTTTAGACACCAGATTGTCCCAGGGGTTGTCACATCCCACTCTTTTGCTCATGTTTCAGAGTTACCTGCGAGAGGAAAGCAAGATCTCGGGGGCTCGGTACCAGCGCGTTGCCACGTACTCCGTGAGAGCAGCATCACCTCGGTCCTCAGTGGCCTGAGATAAAGACCGAGCCAGCCCAAAATCGCAGAGTTTAACAAAGCAGTCTGCATCCAGCAAGATATTGGAAGGCTGAACGGAATAGAGGAAAAGAAATAACCTTCGGAATGGCAGATGGGTAAAAGAGTCTTGATTTCTTATTTGTGGATGAGGTCTTGAGGGACTTGGGTTAGTGTTTGATAGGAATGGTTGGACTAGAAGATCCGATGGGTCTCTCCAACCTGCTTGTTCTATGATTCTATGATTCTCCACTGACCAGGAAGCGCAGGTGAGGGAGAAGGACTGTGCCAAGGACTGCGAGTGAACTGTACCTTCTGATCTCTGTGAATGACGTTCCCTGAGTGGATGAATTTAGTCGCCGTCAGGAGCTGGTAGAGGATGTAAGACTTGTGGATGTCTTCCAGCAAATTCCCCTTCTTAATCACAGCCTGCAAATCCGTCTCTGGAACATAATTACAACAGTGATGACTTCTGACAGTAACGGGTTAACGAGTTGTGGATTTAAGTGCCTCAAAGTAAGGCCAGAACAGACCAGTGACCCAACCACAATCTTGCAAGTGCATTCCTGACATAAGAATCATAGAATCATAAAATCATAGAACAACCAGGTTGGAAGAGACCCATCGGATCTTCTAGTCCAACCATTCCTATCAAACACTAAACCAAGTCCCTCAGCACCTCATCCACCCGTCCCTTAAACACCTCCAGGGAAGGGGAATCAACCCCCTCCCTGGGCAGCCTATTCCAATGCCCAATGACCCTTTCTGTGAAAAACCTCCTCCTAATCTCCAGCCTAAATCTCCCCTGGTGGAGCTTGAGGCCATTCCCTCTTGTCCTGTCCCCTGTCCCTTGGGAGAAGAGCCCAGCTCCCTCCTCTCCACAACCTCCTTTCAGGTAGTTGGAGAGAGCAATGAGGTCTCCTCTCAGCCTCCTCTTCTCCAGGATAAACCCCCCCAGCTCTCTCAGCCGCTCCTCATAGGTTCTGTTCTCCAGCCCCTTCACCAGCTTCGTTGCTCTTCTCTGGACTCTCTCCAGAGCCTCAACATCCTTCTTGTGCTGAGGGGCCCACAACTCAACACAGGATTCAAGGAGCAGCCTCCCCAGTGCTGAGTCCAGAGGGAGAATCACCTCCCTGGCCCTGCTGGTCACACCATTTCTGATCCAAGCCAGGATGCCCTTGGCCTTCTTGGCCCCCTGGGCACACTGCTGGCTCATGGTCAGTCGCTGTCGACCAACCCCCCCAGGTCCCTCTCCTCCTGGCAGTTTTCCAGCCAGACTTCTCCCAGTCTGGAGCTCTGCTCAGGGTTGTTGTGCCCCAAGTGCAGGACTCGGCATTTGGCCGTGTTAAACCTCATCCCATTGGACTCAGCCCATGGATCCAGCCTGTTCAGGTCCCTTTGCGGAGCCTCCCTACCCTCCAGCAGATCCACACTTGCACACAGCTCAGTGTCAGCTGCAAACTTGCTAAGGGAGCACTCGATGCCTTCATCCAGGTCACTGATAAAGACACTGAACAGAGCTGGACCCAGCACTGAGCCCTGGGGACACCACTTGTCACTGGCCTCCAGCTGGACTTAACTCCATTTCCCAGCACTCTCTGGGCCCTCCAGCCAACCAGTTTTCTACCCAGGAGAGTGTGCGTCTGTCCAGGCCAGAGGTGACAGCTTCCGCAGCAGAAACCTGGGAGAAACTGTGTCAAAGGCTTTACTGAAGTCCAGAAAGACCACATCCACAGCCTTTCCCTTTCCCTGACGCAACCCAAATTCTCACCCATGGACTCAAAGATGAGGTAGATGTCCCTGTCGTTCTGAGCTGGGATAACATCAAGCAGCTTGATGATATTGGGATGTTCTCCAAACTCCTGCAGAGGGAAGAGACCCGACTGTCAAAATCGAGCGTCTCACTCGAGAACCATAAAAAAGGACAATCATCCATTTAATTGTACACTATTGCCCAGAACAAACCTTAACGTGTTATTTCCTTCATTAGGCTTCTACTGAAATAAATCGAATTGTAGAATCTTTAAGGTCGGAAAAACCCTGTAAGATCACCGAGTTCAACCAACAGGACACTAAACTATATCCCAAAGCACCAGGTCTACGTGTTTTTCTGAGCCCCTCCAGGGCTGAGGACTCCCCCTGCTGCCTCAGGCAGCCTCTGCCAGGCTTTCCTCACTCTTCCAGCGAAGGAATTTTTCCCCAAATCCAATCTGAATCTCCCCGAGAGGAACTTGAGGCTGGTTCCTCTGGTTCCTCTTGTCCTGTCACTCGTTACTTGGTTGAAGAGAGCAGCACCCACCTTCCTACCACCTCCTTCCAGCAAGTTATAGGCAGTGATCAGGTCTCCCCTCAGCCTCCTTTTTGTTTTCTAGGCTAAGGATGAGGGGAAACGTTGTGAAACTAAAAAAAGGGGAATGGGAAACGGGCTTTACCTGCAGGAACATGATCTCTCGAAACGTCCTCTGGAAAGAAACAAAAAAGTTTTATCACCACCTCAACAGAAGAGTAGGGAGAGGGTTAAATCCATTCCAGTCTCTAAGGTCGAGGAAGCCCTGGGAGGGTAGGAAAGACCCTCTTTCTCACCAGAGCCATCCCATGACTCTATAACTGTTAAACAACAAGTATCTTTAGAGACACAAAACCTGACAACATCACTCGGGATGTGTTAGGTTATGATTTCTCACCTGAGCATCCGTCCTGTTCCTGAAAGCATCAAAGATCTTTTTCACGGCAACTGTTTCTCCTGTCGTGCGATCGATTGCTTTCCATACGATGCCATAAGCCTAGGGAGGCAAAAAAAAAGAGGGATGAACAGATTCATTTTCCTATGAACCTGGTGGGTATTTTCCTATGAAGCAAGGCTGCTGCTTCCTGCGGAGGTAATGCTGTAAATTACAGGAAAATAGGCTCATCCAGAGGAGGAAGAGCTGGGAAGGGTCTGGAGCACGAGGGTTCTGGAAGTGGCTGAAGCCATGGGGCTGTTTAGCCTGGAGAAGAAAGAGGAGGCTGAGGGGAAACCTCCTGGCTTTGCCAACCTCATGAAAAAAAAGAAAAGGTATTTTCAGTTTGCTGTGTTACCACTCAACAGTCATAGAATCACAGAATCATAGAATCATAGAACAACCAGGTTGGAAGAGACCCCTCGGATCTTCCAGTCCAACAATTCCTATCACCTCTGAAATTTAGAATCAGGGAATCGTTTAGGTTGGAAAAGACCTTTGACGTCACCGAGTCCAAGTGTAACCCCAGCACTGCCAACCCCCCAGCGGAGCTGCCTTCCTGAACCCCACACCCACAATCTGCTCCGTGGGGAAACAGCCACAAGAAGCCACCGGCCCACGAGTTAGGATTTTCATAGAATCATAGAATCATAGAACAACCAGGTTGGAAGAGACCCAGCGGATCTTCTAGTCCAACCATTCCTATCAAACACTAACCCAAGTCCCTCAGGACCTCATCCACCTGTCCCTTAAACACCTCCAGGGAAGGGGAATCAACCACCTCCCTGGGCAGCCTATTCCAATGCCCAATGACCCTTTCTGTGAAAAACCTCCTCCTAATCTCCAGCCTAAATCTCCCCTGGTGGAGCTTGAGGCCATTCCCTCTCGTCCTGTCCCCTGTCCCTTGGGAGAAGAGCCCAGCTCCCTCCTCTCCACAACCTCCTCTCAGGGAGTTGGAGAGAGCAATGAGGTCTCCTCTCAGCCTCCTCTTCTCCAGGATAAACACCCCAAGTGTCCTCAGGCCTGTTCTCCAGCCCCTTCACCAGCCTCGTTGCTCTTCTCTGGACTCTCTCCAGAGCCTCAACATCCTTCTTGTGCTGAGGGGCCCACAACTCAACACAGGATTCAAGGAGCAGCCTCCCCAGTGCTGAGTCCAGAGGGATTTTGTCCCAATTAGAGCTAATAAATATCCCTGAGGGTGGTTTGCAGCTCCATAAGCACGTCCCCAGCAGCGGGAGGGCCCGAGGGTAAGCGTGGGAAGCCAGGACCCTGAGAAGCCCTGGGGCCCTGTCCCCCCGAGACCCCATATCCCGTTCCCTGGCACCCCCAGGCCCTCACAAAACACGGGACCCCAGATCTCCACCACTCTCTCCCCAAAAGCCAGGGTCCCCTGCGACCTTGTCACTCCTTCCCTGCTTCACCCCCTCCCCAAGACCCCGAGACCTCACTCCCTGTAACCGCTGGGACCCGGACACCCCCTCATCCACTCCCCATGACCCCCTGGCACCCCAAACCCCCCAGGACCCTGCACCACCTGCCACCCACCAACCCCAAGACCCCCTGAAATTCCCAGGGACCCCTGAAACCTTCATAACCCCCGAGACCCACAGTCCTCTGAGATCCCCGCGAACCCCAAGACCCCTGAGCCACCCCAGCCCCCTGAGGCCCCTGTGAACAGCAGGATCCTGAGACCCTGAGAACCCCCATGACCCCAAGACCTCTGAGACCCCCTGAAACCCCATAACCCCCGAGACCCCCACAAACCCCAAGAGCCCTACAAACCCTGTGACTCCTGAGCCCCCCAGCCCCCTGAGACCCCTGTGAACAGCAGAGCCCGAGCCCCCTAGAACCCCCTGGGCTCCCCAGGACCCCTGTGGGCTCTCACCCCCTTGCCCAAGCGCCTCTTGATCTGATACTTGTGGGACACCTTCACCTCCAGCTCTGGGGCCATCATGGCCGAGGGGAGAGGGGACCCCCAGGCACTGGGTCGGAGAGGGGGAAGCCCAGCCCCGAGCTCTCTGCTCTCGCTTTGTTGCTGCCCTGGAAACCTCCCAAGGCTGCTCCAGGCGCCTCCCTCTCTGCTTCTCCCCTCCCTTCCCTTCCCTGCTTTCCCCTCCTTCTCCTCTCCTCCTCCCTCCTTTCGTCCTTCCCCTCCCTCCTTCCTTCTTTCCTTCCCCCTTTTCCCTCCCTCTTTCCCTTCCTTCCTCCTCCCTCTTTCCCTCTCTCTCTCAACTTTCTTCCCTTCCTCCTTCCCCTCCTTCCTTCTTTGCTTCTCTTCCTTCTTCCCTTCCTTCTTTCTCCCTCTTTCCCTCTCCCCCCTCCTTCCCCACCCACTCTCTCCTTTCCTCCATTCTTCCTTCCATCTTTCTTCCATCCGTCTTTCTCCCCTCCCTGCTCTCCCTCTCCTTCCTTCCTTCCTTCCCTCCCTCTCCTTTGCTTGGAAGTGTTAGCATGGGTGTGACAATAAACACATAACACTCTTGTGAGGGTTATATGTTGGTGCTTTATTGGGGGGGCCCAGGGATCAGGGAACAGTTTCTCCAATCTGCTCCCCCCAACACTGTTAGAACTCGACCGAGATTTATTCTCGTGAGGTTTCGCAATCTAATGTATACTCGGCAGGTTCCATCATTGTCCAGTGCAGATGTATATTTCAATGACCTCATCAGCAAGTTTTTATCAGCTCCTACTGCGCTTCTGTACCTCCTTCTGGTGGTCGTGAAGAGGAAGGTTCCCTCATCATCCTCAGGGGGAAAAAAACAGTTTTATTGTGAACTTTTTACCTTTCTTCTTTAGGGCATTGTCCAACATGAATTTCCTGCCAGTTTCCTTCTATCTCTACTTTAATTAACTCTAGTTTGGGAGACTCCATCCTTATCTTGCTACTTGAGTGATTTACAGTCTCCTGTTTTAACCAAGTGCTGTTCGTGTTATCTTGTTAGCAGATTCCTAAGGAACTAGCACCTTCCCCTACACCACTAGGTTTTAAGATTTCTTGTAACTTTTAAAACTACTACATACATTTAAATCATTTCTTTTCTTGATTTGAAACTAATTCAAACTACTGTATAAAGTTTTAGATTCTCGTTCCGACAGGAAGAGACCCATCGGATCTTCTAGTCCAACCATTCCCATCAAACACTAAACCAAGTGGCCAAAGGCATCCTGGCTTGGATCAGAAATGGTGTGAGCAGCAGGGCCAGGGAGGTGATTCTCCCTCTGGACTCAGCACTGGGGAGGCTGCTCCTTGAATCCTGTGTTGAGTTGTGGGCCCCTCAGCACAAGAAGGATGTTGAGGCTCTGGAGAGAGTCCAGAGAAGAGCAACGAAGCTGGTGAAGGGGCTGGAGAACAGGCCCTATGAGGAGCGGCTGAGAGAGCTGGGGGTGTTTATCCTGGAGAAGAGGAGGCTGAGAGGAGACCTCATTGCTCTCTACAACTACCTGAAAGGAGGTTGTGGAGAGGAGGGAGCTGGGCTCTTCTCCCAAGGGACAGGGGACAGGACGAGAGGGAATGGCCTCAAGCTCCACCAGGGGAGATTTAGGCTGGAGATTAGGAGGAGGTTTTTCACGCAGAGGGTCATTGGGCATTGGAATAGGCTGCCCAGGGAGGGGGTTGATTCCCCTTCCCTGGAGGTGTTTAAGGGACGGGTGGATGAGGTCTTGAGGGACTTGGTTTAGTGTTTGATAGGAATGGTTGGGCTGGAAGATCCGATGGGTCCTTCCAATCTGGTTGTTCTATGATTCTGTGACCCAATTCCCAGAACACAAACACGTTCCCATTTTTTTTCTTCAGCTACTGTTAGGTTTTGTCACTGCGACAAGTGAGACCTTCAATGTATTTCACTTGGAAGAACTCGCTGCTGGTCTCAGTCAGCGCATTCACCAGCATCAGGAAGATGATGCCAAAACCAGACTAGGGAAGGTAATTTTTTTTTTTTGTCTTGCAGCATTTTCTATCCCTGTTCTGAACGTGGGTGCACCTGGGAGCTCTGGACATAAGGCTTAGTGACTCTTTACTGGCAGAGGGAATCCCTCCCCACAGCCTTGGGCGACTTCCAGGCTCATCCCCTCTTTCCAATGACCAAGTCTCCACATCCCCAAGTCACGTACCTTGTCCGCCCACTGCTGCTCCGTCTCTCTCCATCGGATGAGGGTGGGAGATTCTCTGCAGAAACAGTCCAGCGGCTTCAAGGCCTTTCGCCACGCGCTCCCTCGGCTCCCGCTGTTTCAAACGCGCCTCAGGCTTCGACAGCGGATTTAAGGCGACGGGATAGGGGGCGTGGCCAGGCTGGGGCGGGAGCGTCCCGCAGCCAATGGGAAGGGGGAGTAGGCGTGGCCAAGCTCAGGCGCGGGCGGGGGGGCGGGAGCGTCCCGCGCGCCGGAGCCAATGGGAGATTAAGGGGCGTGGCCTGAGGCGCGTTTAAGGCAATGGGAATGGGGAAAGGGGGCGTGGCCAGACTTCACAGAATCACAGACCAACCAGGTTGGAAGAGACCCATCGGATCTTCTAGTCCAACCATTCCTATCAAACACTAAACCAAGTCCCTCAGCACCTCATCCACCCGTCCCTTAAACACCTCCAGGGAAGGGGAATCAACCCCCTCCCTGGGCAGCCTATTCCAATGCCCAATGACCCTCTCTGTGAAAAACCTCCTCCTAATCTCCAGCCTAAATCTCCCCTGGCAGAGCTTGAGGCCATTCCCTCTCGTCCTGTCCCCTGTCCCTTGGGAGAAGAGCCCAGCTCCCTCCTCTCCACAACCTCCTCTCAGGGAGTTGCAGAGAGCAATGAGGTCTCCTCTCAGCCTCCTCTTCTCCAGGATAAACACCCCCAGCTCTCTCAGCCGCTCCTCATAGGGCCTGTTCTCCAGTCCCTTCACCAGCCTCGTTGCTCTTCTCTGGACTCTCTCCAGAGCCTCAACATCCTTCTTGTGCTGAGGGGCCCAGAACTGACCCCAGGATTCAAGGAGCAGCCTCCCCAGTGCTGAGTCCAGAGGGAGAATCACCTCCCTGGACCTGCTGGTCACACCATTTCTGATCCAAGCCAGGATGCCCTTGGCCTTCTTGGCCCCCTGGGCACACTGCTGGCTCATGGTCAGTTGCTGTCGACCAACCCCCCCAGGTCCCTCTCCTCCTGGCAGTTTTCCAGCCAGACTTCTCCCAGTCTGGAGCTCTGCTCAGGGTTGTTGTGGCCCAAGTGCAGGACTCGGCATTTGGCCGTGTTAAACCTCATCCCATTGGACTCAGCCCATGGATCCAGCCTGTTTAGGTCCCTTTGCAGAGCCTCCCGACCCTCCAGCAGATCCACACTTGCACACAGCTCAGTGTCAGCTGCAAACTTGCTAAGGGTACCCTCAATGCCCTCATCCAGGTCATTGATGAAGACATTGAACAGGGCTGGACCCAGCACTGAGCCCTGGGAACCCCACTTGTCACTGGCCTCCAGCTGGACTTAACCCCATTTCCCAGCACTCTCTGGGCCCTCCATCCAGCCAGTTTTCTACCCAGGAGAGTGTGCGCCTGTCCAGGCCAGAGGTGACAGCTTCCACAGCAGCCTGTGGCGGGAGCGCTCCTCAGCCAATGAGGAGAGGAGGGGCGTGGCCAAAAGCCTGATGGAGAGAAAGGGCGGGAACGCCCCCTCGCGCCGCAGCCAATGGGAGCCGAGAGGAGGCGTGGCCTGAGGCGCGTTTAAGGCAATGGGATAGGGAGAGGGGGAGTGGCCAGGCTAAGGCTGGAGCGTCCCGCGCGCCGCAGCCAATGGGACTAGAAGGGGGCGTGGCCAGGGCCTTGAGGGAGAAAGGGCGGGAACGCCCCCGCGCGCCGCAGCCAATGGGAGCCGAAGGGGCGTGGCCTGAGGTTCATTTAAAGCAATGGGAGGGAGAGGGGGCGTGGCCAGGCTGAGGCGGGAGCGTCCCTCTCGCCGCAGCCAATGGGAGCCGAGGGAGCTTGGCCTGAGACGCGTTTAAGGCGATGGGATAGGGAGAGGGGGCGTGGCCAGGCTGAGGCGGGAGCGCCCCGCGCGCCGCAGCCAATGGGAGCCGAGAGGAGGCGCCTTTAAGGCGATGGGAATGGGGAGAGGGGGCGTGGCCGAGCCCTGGCGGGAGGGGGCGTGGCCTGGGGCGCCTTTAAGGCGATGGGAATGGGGAGAGGGGGCGTGGCCGAGCCCTGGCGGGAGGGGGCGTGGCCTGGGGCGCCTTTAAGGCGATGGGAATGGGGAGAGGGGGCGTGTCCTTTGCCGCCGCGGTCGCCATGGGGCTGAGGCGCACGGTGACCCCTCGGGACAACACCCCCCCCCCCCCCAACTCAAGACAAGGGGGTTCCCTCCACCCCTCCCCTTAATCTCTCCCCTTCGCTTTAAGCCCCTCCCCCTCAGCAACAACTTTTTCAAACCACCCCCCCCCCCCCCCCCCCAAAGCACCCCCTGACCCCCCCGGGACCTCCCCCACCCCCACCCAACCTTTGACTCCCTCCCCTCCCCCCCCCCCAAGGGATCTCCCCTCCTCCCCCACCCCCCCACTCCATGACCCCCCCATGACCCACCCCCAAACCCCATGACCCCTCCCCCACTCCATGACTCTCCCCACTCCATGACCCTTCCCCCCAGCCCCTCCCCCACTCCATGACCCCCCCATGACCCACCCCCCAATCACATGACCCCTCCCCCCACTCCATGACCCCCCTCAGCCCCTCCCCCACACTCCATTGACCCTCCCCCCGCACCATGACCCCCTCCCCAAGCCCCTCCCCCACTCTATGACCCCCCCATGACCCACCCCCCACTCCATGACCCGTCCCCCAGCCCCTCCCTCCACTCTATGACCCCCCCATGACCAACCCCTCCCCTACTCCATGATCCCCTCCCCCAACCCCTCCCCCCTCCATGACCCACCCCCCAACTTCATGCCCTCCCCCCCCAAAATCCCCTCATAACCCCCTTTGCCCCTCCCTCAGGGACCCCTAAGCCCCCCTATGGGCCCCCCCCACCTCCAATCTCCCCTTTGACCCCCCTCAGCAACCCCCCTAAGCCTGTCCCTATGGGGCTGGGGTCTCTCTATGGGTCCCTATGGGTCTGAGGTCTCTCTATGGGTCCCTATGGGTCTGAGGTCTCTCTATAGGTCTCTATGGGTCTAGGGTCTCTCTATAGGTCCCTATGGGTCTCTCTATGGGTCTCTATGGGTCTGGGGTGTCTCTATGGGTGTCTCTATGGGATCTATGGGGCAGGCTGTGGGATGAGGGGGAATCTATGGGGCAGGATGTGGGGCCTGACCCATAACTCCCCCTCCCCTCCCCCCTACCCCCAGGTGCTGCTCGGCCGCCTCCCCCTGGCGAGATTCCCAACCCGGCCCCACGGCAGCACCGTGACCCCCAAGTGAGACGTGGGGCAGGGTCAATGTATGGGTCAATCTATGGGTCTCCATGGGTCCCCATGGGTCACTATGGACCACTCTATGGGTCACTATGTGTCTCTATGGGGTCCCTGTGAGTCCCTAGGGGTCCCCATGGGTGGCTATGGGGTCCCTATGGGTCGCTATGGGTCAGTCTATGGGTCCCCATGGGTTGCTGTGGGTCACTCTATGGGTGTCTATGCATCTCCATGAGTCGCTATGGGTCACTCTATGGGTCCCTATGGGTCAGTCTATGGGTCCCTATTTGTCTCTATGGGTCCCCACGGGTCTCTGTGGGTCCCCATGAGTCACTATGGGTCTCTCTATGGGTCTCTATGGTGTCTCTATGGGTCCCCATAGGTTGCTATGGGTAAGTCTATGGGTCCCATGGGTCACTATGAGTCTCTCTGGGTCCCCATGGGTCACTCTGTGGGTCTCTGTGTCCCCGCAGGCGCCGGCCGGTGTCCGTGGGGCTGGCCGTGGGGCTGTCAATGGGGTTGTGTGGGTCGCTCTGGTACCTCCAGGCCGATCGGCGCGAGCGGCGGCGACTGCGGCTCCTGCTCGAGGGAGTGGGGAGATTCTCCAGGTGGGGCCGTGGGGCACCCTATGGGTCCTGGGTCTCTCTATGGGTCCATATGGGTCTTTTTATTGAGCCCAATGGGTCTCTCTATGGGTCTCTCCATGGGTCTGGGGTCTCCCTATGGGTCTCTCTGTGTCTCTCTATGGGTCTAGGGTCTCTCTATGGGTTTCTCTATGGGTCTCTATAGATCTGAAGTCTCTCTATGGGACCCTATGGGTCTGAGGTCTCTCTATGGGACCCTATGGGTCTGAGGTCTCTCTATGGGTCCCTATGGGGTCTCTGGGTTTAACTGGGAGGCCCTGGATGGAACTGGTGGTACTGAGGGCACTGGGAGGATACTGGGAGGGCACTGGGAACACTGGGAAGGGCACTGGGAGGCACTTGTGGGCTACTGGGAGGGCACTGGGTAGGACTGGTTGGAACTGGGGGGCACTGGGGGGCACTGGGAGGCACTGGGGGGCACTGGGAGGTACTGGGAGACAGTAGGTTTAACTGGGGACCACTGGGTAGAACTGGGTGGAACTGGGAGGTGCTGGGAGGAACTGGGAGCACTGGATGGAACTGAGTGGAGCTGGGAGGCACTGGGAAGCTCTGGGAGGCACTGGGAGGAACTGGGGGGCACTGTGGGGAACACTAGGGGACACTGGGGAGACTGGGGGATACTGGGAAGGGCACTGGGAGGCACTGGGGGATACTGGGAGGGCACTGGGTGTCACTGGGTGTCACTGGTGGTGGAACTGGTGGTGGAACTGGGAGGTACTGGTAGACAGTGGGTTTAACTGGGAGACACTGGTTGGAACTGGGAGGGACTGGGGAGCACTGGGAGGTGCTGGGTGGCACTGGGATCGCTGGTGGAACTGGTTGTCACTGGTTGTTACTGAGTTTTACTGGTTTTGCCCCCAGGTCATTGTCACTGGTGTCACTGGTTGTTACTGGTTTTTACTGGTTGTTACTGGTTTCCCGCAGGTCAGTGGCTGTGGGGGTGCAGATCTCGGCCGATTACTGGTGGACGCAGCATGTGGAGCTCAGGGGGGAGAGACAGGTGGGACTGGGAGGGAACTGGAGGGGAACTGGGGGGAACTGGGAGGCACTGGGAGGAACTGGGAGGGAACTGGGAGGAACTGGGAGGCACTGGAAGGGAAGTGGGAAGCACTTGGAGGAACTGGGAGAGGACTGGGGGCACTGGGAGGCATTGGGAGAGAACTGGGGGAACTGGGAGGGACTGGGAGCTCTGGGAGGAGCTGGGAGGCACTGGGAGGGAACTGGGGGGACTGGGAGGGACTGGGAGCTCTGGGGGGGACTGGGAGCTATGGGAGGGAACTGGGGGGGACTGGGAGCTCTGGGAGGGACTAGGAGGGAACTGGGAGCTCTGGGAGGGACTGGGGGAGGAACTGGAAGGGACTGGGAGGCACTAGGGGCTCTGGGAGGGAACTGGGAGGGAACTGGGAGCTCTGGGAGGGACTGGGAGGGTCTTGGTGGCCTCTTGGCTCTCTCCATGTTCTTCTACGTCTCTCGTTGGCCTCTTGGCTCTCTTGACATTCTCCCGAGTCTCTTGGTGGCCACTTGGGGCTCTTGGTGGCCTCTTGGCTCTCTCGGTGGCCTCTTGGCTCTTTCGGTAGCCTCTTGGCTCTCTTGACATTCTCCTGAGTCTCTTGGTGGCCTCTTGGCTCTCTCGGTGGCCTCTTGGCTCTCACCATGTTCTTCTACATCTCTCGGTGGCCTCTTGGCTCTCTCGGTGGCCTCTTGGCTCTCACCATGTTCTTCTACATCTCTCGGTGGCCTCTTGGCTCTCTCGGTGGCCTCTTGGCTCTCTGCATGTTCTCCTTGTTCCCTTGGTGGCCACTTGGCTCTCTCAGTGGCCTTTTGAATCTCTCAGTGGCCTCTCGGTGGCCTCTTGGCTCCCTCGGTGGCCTCTCGGCTCTCTTGACGTTCTCCTTGACTTCCCAGTGGGTTTCTTGGCTTCCCAGTGGGTGTCTCGTCTTCCCAGCTGGTTTTTGGGGTTCCCGGTTGCCCCCGTTCCCCCCCGCGACCCCCTCTTTTTCCCCGCCCAGGACTCGTTGGGCTCGTGCGTGTCGCTGTCGGGTTGCCACGGGCGGTCGGCGCGGCGCCTGGTGGCCTTGGCCCTGCGCAACGGGGGCCTCTACGTCAAGCTGGGCCAAGGCCTCTGCTCCTTCAACCACCTCCTGCCCCCCGAGTACCCCCAGAGCCTGCGCTGCCTCGAGGACGACGCGCGGCCACAGCCCATCGCGCAGGTCGGGGACACGGGGGGGACACGGGGGGGACATGGGGGAACACGGGGAGATAATGGGGACATGGGGGGAAATTGAGGGGGAGATGGGAGGGACATTGGGGGGATGTGGGGGTCATAGGGGGACATTGGAGGATATTGGGGGACATGGGGAGATATTGGGGCACATGGGAGGGACATGGGGAGATAATGAGGGGACATGGGGAGGAGATTGGGGGACATGGGGAGATAATGGGGGACATTGAGGGGGAGAAGGGAGGATATGGGGGGACATGGGGGGACATGAGGGATGTGGGGAGACATTGGGGGATATTGGGGGATATTGGGGGACATGGGGAGGATGTGGGGGGACATTGGAGGATATTGGAGGATATTAGGGGGACATGGGAGGATATGGGGAGATAATGGGGGGACATTGGAGGATATTGGGGGACATGGGGGATGTGGGGAGATAATGGGGGGACATTGGAGGATATTGGGGGACATGGGGAGATAATGGGGGGATGTGGGGGGACATGGGGAGATATTGGGGGACATGGGGGGGATGTGGAGGGACATGAGGGGGAGATGGGAGGATATTGGGGGACATTGGGTGACATAGGGGGACATGGGGAGTTAATGAGGGGACATGGGGGGAATGTGGGGGGGAGATGGGAGGATATTGGGGGACATGGGGGGACATTGAGGGGGATGTGAGGGACATGGGAGGGATGTTGGGGGACATGGGGAGACATTGAGGGGGACATTGGGGGACATGGGGAGACATTGAGGGGGACATTGGGGGACATGGGGAGATAATGGGGGGACATGGGGAGACATTGAGGGGGAGATGGGGGGACACGAGGGGACTTGGGGAGATAATGGGGGGACATGGGGCCTCATTGGGAGGGAGGTTGGGGGGATATGGGGGGACATTGGAGGATATTGGGGGACATTGGGGGGACATTGAGGGGGAGATGGGGGGATGTGGGGGGACATAGGGAGACATTGGAGGATATTGGGGGACATGGGGGAACATTGAAGGATATTGGGGAACATGGGGGGACATGGGAGGGACATGGGGGGACGTGGGGGGACATTGAGGGGGACATGGGGGAACATTGGAGGATATTGGGGGACATAGAGGGACATGGGGGCACATTGGAGGATATTGGGGGACATGGGGGGGACATTGGGAGATATTGGGGGACATTGAGGGGGAGATGGGAGGATACTGGGGGACATGGGGGATGTGGGGAGACATGGGGAGACATTGAGGGGGATGTGGGGGGACATGGGGGATATTGGGGGGACGTAGGGAGACATTGAGGGGAAGATGGGGGGGCATGAGGGGACATGGGGAGATAAGGAGGGGACATGGGGGCACATTGGGAGGGTATTGGGGGGACATGGGGGGACATTGGGGGACATGGGGAGATATTGGGGGGTCATGGGAGGACATGGGACATTGTGGGGACATGGGGAGATAATGGGGGAACATTGGAGGATATGGGGTGACACGGGGGGGACACGGGGGGGATGTGGGGGGGACATGGAGGGGACACAGTGGGGAGACATGGGGGGACATGGGGAGATATTGGGGGTGACATGGGGGCATTAGGTGACATGGGGGGACATGGGGAGATATTGGGGGGACGTGGGGGACATTGAGGGGGAGGATGGGAGACATGAGGGGTCATAGGGAGACGTGGGGGGGTGACCCCCCCGACGGTGTCCCCGTGGTCCCCCCCATGACCCTGTGTCCCCCCCAAGGTGGAGGAGGTGTTCCTGGAGGACTTTGGGGTCCCCGTGGGGCGACTCTTCCGGGAGTTCGATCCGGAGCCGGTGGCAGCCGCCTCCCTGGCACAAGTGCACCGAGCCACCCGCCACGACGGCACCCGCGTGGCCGTCAAGGTACGGGGGACCCCGAAACCTCCTCGGGGACCCCAAAAACCTACGCGGGGAACCAAGAAATGCCCTGAGGGAGCCCCAAAGTGCACTTAGGGCCCAAAAAAATGCCCTTAGGGAGCCCCAAAGTGCACTTAGGGAGCCCAAAAACACACCAAAAACCCCTTAGGGACCCCAAAAATCTACCTGGAGATCCCTAAAAATCTACTTGGGGACCCCAAAAATGCACTTAGGGAGCCCAAAAACACAACAAAAACCCACTCAGGGACCCCAAAAACCCACTCAGGGACCCCAAAAACCCACTCAGGGAGCCCCAAAAGCCACCAAGGTCTACTCAGGGACCCCAAAAAGCCACAGATGGAGCCCAAAAATGCACCAAGATCTACTCGGGGACCCCAAAAATCTACTCGGGGACCCCAAAAGCCACCAAGGCCTACTCAGGGACCCCAAAAATCCACAGCGGGAGCCCAGAAATGCACTTAGGGAGCCCCAAAATGCACCAAGATCTACTCGGGGAACCCCAAAAATGCTCAGAGGGAGCCCAAAAGTGCACTTGGGGAGCCCCAAAACTCCCCCAGGGATCCCTAACCCCCCCCCCCTCACCCCCAAGACACACAGGGGACCCCCCCCCCCCAAAAACCACCCCAGGTACCCCCCAGACCCTCCCCAGGGCTCCCTAAAACACACAGGGAGACCCCCTAAAGCCTCCCAGGGACCCCCAAAACTCTCCCCAGCCCCTCCAGACCTTCCAAATTTTTTGGGGTCCCCCCCTCAAAAAAAAAAAAAATCAGGTCCAATACATCGACCTCCGCGACCGCTTCGAGGGCGACATCCGGACCCTGGAGCTGCTGCTGCGCCTCGTCCAGTTCGTGCACCCCCAGTTCTCCCTGGGATGGGTCCTGCAGGTGAACCCCCAAACCCACAGACCCCCCCGAACCCCCAAAATCCTACCTAGGACCCCCCAAGCCCCTCCCAGACCCACCCGGGATCCCCAAATCCTCCCCAGGACACCTCAAACCCCCTGACTCCCCCTCCTGACCCCCCTCCGGGACCCCAAACCCCTCCAGGACTCCCCCAAAGTGCCCCCTTGACCCCCAAATCCCCTCCAGGACCCCCAAACCCACCCCCTGAGCCCCCCCAGGACCCCCCAAACCTCTCCAACTCCCCAACTCTGAACCATCCAGGACCCCCAAACCCCTCCAGGACTCCCCAAAGTGCCCCCTTGACCCCCCCAAACCCTCCCCAGGACCCCCCAAACCCCCTGACTCCTCCTCCTGACTCCCCTCCAGGATCCCCAAACCCACCCAGGTCTCCCCTAAACTGCCCCCTTGACCCCCCCCAAACCCCCTTCAGGACCCCCAAACCCCTCTAGGTCACCCCCAAACTTCCCCTAAAGCCCCCCCAGGACCCCCAAACTCTCCCCAGGACCCCCCAAACCCCCTGACTCCCCCTCCTGAACCCCCTCCAGGATCCCCAAACCCACCCAGGTCTCCCCCAAACTGCCCCCTTGACCCCCCCAAACCCCCTCCAGGACCCCCAGATCCTCTCAGGACCCACCCTGACCCCCTCCAGACCCCAAACCCACCCAGGACTCCCCCAAAGTGCCCCCTTGACCCTCCAAACCCTCTCCAGGACCCCCAAACCCTCCCTAAAGCCCCCCAGGACCCCCCAAACCCCCTGACTCCTCCTCCTGACCCCCCTCCAGGATCCCCAAACCCCTCCAGGACTCCCCCAAAGTGCCCCCTTGACCCCCCCCAAACCCCCTCCAGGACCCCCAGATCCTCTCAGGACCCACCCTGACCCCCTCCAGACTCCAAACCCACCCAGGACTCCCCCCAAAGTGCCCCCTTGACCCCCCCAAACCCCTCTAGGACACCCCCTAAAGAGCCCCCCTGACCGACCCCCCCCCCCCCCAGGAGCTGAAGGGGCGCCTGGCACAGGAGTTGGACTTTGAGAACGAGGCTCGGAACGGGGAGCGCTGTGCCCGGGAGCTGCGCCTCACCTGCCCCTTCCTCGTCGTACCCAGAGTGCACTGGGACAACACCAGCAAGGTCAGAGGGGGGAACGCGAGGGGCAGTGGCACTGGGAGTGGGATTAGGGTTAGAAGTGGGAGTGGAGTGGGATTAAGAGTGGGAGTGGGATTGGGAGTGGGATGGTAGTGGGATTGGGATTAGGAGTGGGATTAGGATTGGGATTGGGATTAGGAGTGGGATTTGGATTGGGAGTGGGATTAGGATTAGGAGGGATTGGGATTGGGATTAGGATTAGGAGTGGGATTGGGATTGGAATTAGGATTAGGAGTGGGATTAGGAGTGGGATTGGGATTGGGATTAGGATTAGGAGTGGGATTAGGAGTGGGAGTGGGATTTGGATTGGGATTACGAGTGGGAGTGGGATTGGGATTGGGATTAGGATTAGGATTAGGAGTGGGATTAGGAGTGGGAGTGGGATTGGGAAGGATTAGGAGTGGGATTGGGAGTGGGATTAGGAGGGAGTGGGATTGGGATTAGGATGGTAATGGGATTGGGATTAGGATTAGGAGTGGGATTGGGAGTGGGATGGGATTGGGATTGGGATTAGGATTGAGATTAGGATCAGGAGTGGGATTGGGATGGTAGTGGGATTGGGATCAGGATCTGGATTGGGATTGGGATATTAGTGGGATTAGGTCTGGGATTGGGATTAGGAGGGATTGGGATTGGGAGAGGCTGGGATTAGGATTGGGAGGGATTGGGACTGGGAGTGGGAGAGGTTGGGGTTGGGATTGAGAGAGTGGGATTGGGAGGGAGTGGGACTGGGGGTTGGGAGCCTCTCGGCTGAGTTGTGTCCATCTCTCTCCCGTCCGTCTGTCTGTCTGTCTGTCTGTCTGTCCGTCCCCTCTCCTGTCCCCCTGTCTGTCTCCTTGTCCCTTTGTCTGTCTGTCCCCCTGTCTGGCTGATGCCCTCTCCTATCCCTCTGTCCCCCTCTCCCGCTATTCCCTGTCTGTCTGTCTGTCTGTCTGTCCCCCCCATCTCCTCTCTCGTCTGGCTGTCCCCTCACCCCTTTGTCCATCTCTCCCCTTATTCCCTGTCCGTCTGTCTCCTCTCTGTGTCTCCCTTGTCCATCTCTCCTGTCCGTCTGTCCCATCTCTCTTGTCCCCTCTCCTGTCCATCTGTCCCCTCTCTCCTGTCCGTCTGTCCCCTCTGCCCTGTCCATCTGTCCTGTCCCCTGTCCCTCTGTCCCCTCTCTCCTGTTTGTCTGTCCCCTCTCCCCCCTATTCCCTGTCCGTCTGTCCCCTCTCCCCTGTCTCCCTGTCCCTCTCTTCCCTGTCCCTCTGTCCCCTCTCTCCTGTCCGTCTGTCCCCTTGTCTCCTCACTTCTGTCCCTGTCTGTCTGTCCCCTCTCCCCTGTCTGTCCATCCCCCTACCCCCTGCTCCCTCTCCTGTCCATCTGTCCCCTCTCCCCCCTACCCCCCTGTCTTTCTGACCCCCTGTCCGTCTGTCCCCTCTCCTGTCCATCTGTCCCCTCTCCTGTCCGTCTGTCCGTCTGTCCGTGCAGCGCGTCCTTACGGCCGATTTCTGCGACGGCTGCAAAAATCACCAACGTGGAAGGGCTCAGGCGGCTGGGGCTCAAAGAGGGGGACGTGAGTCACGGGCCTTTGGGAGCTCTCAGGGTCCCTAGTTGTGGTTTTTGGGGTCTCAGGTTGGACTTTGGGGTCTCTGAGGGTCCCAAGTTGTGGGTTTGGGGTCTCAGGATGGACTTCGGGGTCTCTAAGGCTCCCAAGTTGTGTTTTGGGGTCTCAGGATGGATTTTGGGGTCTCTGAAGGTCCCAAGTTGTGGTTTTGGGGTCTCAGGTTGGATTTTGGGGTCTCTGACGGTCCCTAGTTGGGGTTTTGGGGCCTCTGAGGGTCTCAGGTTGGGATTTTGGGGCCTCTGAGGGTCTCAGGTTTGGTTTTGAGGTCTCTGAGGGTCTCAGGTTGGATTTTGGGGTCTCTGAGTGTCCCGAGTTGGGTTTTGGGGTCTCTAAGGCTCCCAAGTTGTGGTTTTGGGGTCTCAGGATGGATTTTGGGGTCTCTGAGAGTCTCAGGTTGTGTTTTGGGGTCTCAGGTTGGACTTTGGGGTCTCTAAGGCTCCCAAGTTGTGGGTTTGGGGTCTCAGGATGGATTTTGGGGTCTCTGAGGGTCTCAGGTTGTGTTTTGGGGTCTCAGGTTGAACTTTGGGGTCTCTAAGGCTCCCAAGTTGTGGTTTTGGGGTCTCAGGATGGATTTTGGGGTCTCTGAGAGTCTCAGGTTGTGTTTTGGGGTCTCAGGTTGGACTTTGGGGTCTCTGAGGGTCTCAGGTTGTGTTTTGGGGTCTCAGGACGGACTTTGGGGCCTCTGAGGGTCTCAGGTTGGGATTTTGGGGCCTCTGAGGGTCTCAGGTTTGGTTTTGAGGTCTCTGAAGGTCCCAAGTTGTGGTTTTGGGGTCTCAGGTTGGATTTTGGGGTCTCTGAGGGTCCCTAGTTGTGGTTTTGGGGTCTCAGGTTGTGTTTTGGGGTCCCCCCAGGCGGCCGAGAAGCTGATTCGCGTCTTCTCGGAGCAAATCTTCTCCACGGGCTTCATCCACGCCGACCCCCACCCTGGCAACGGTACTTTTTTTGGGGTCCCCTTGACCCTGGGGGGTTCCCCGAGATCCAGGGGGGTCCCCAATAGTAACCGGGGGGGGTGTGTTTTGGGGGGGTTCAGTGCTGGTTCGTCGCGGAGCTGACGGCAAAGCCGAGATCGTCCTCCTGGACCATGGACTCTACGAGGTGCTCAGCCCCAGGTGAGGGGTTTGGGGGGACCCTGAGGGCTTTGGGGGCATCCTAGAGGGGTCTGGGGGGTCTCGGGGGGGTCTTAGAGGGGTTTGGGAGGTTCTAGAGGGGTTTAGGAGGGTTATGGGGTCCTAGGTGGGTTTGTGGGGGGCACAAAGGGGCTTTTTGGGTAGTCCTAGAAGGGTTTGGGGGGGGGACCGGGGGGGCCTTAGAGGGGTTTGAGGGGGGCACAGGGGGGTCTTGGGGTGACCTAGAGGGGTCTGGGGTTCCCAAAGGGGGCCTGGAAGGAGTCCTGGAGGGGTTTAGGGGGGGTCTGGAGGGGTTTGGGGGGGTCTTAGGAGGGTTTGGGGGGGATCCTGGAGGGGTTCAGGGGGTCCTAGGGGGACTGGGGGTGTCCTAGAGAGGCTTAGGGGTTCCTAGAGGGGTCTTGGGGGCCCTGGAGGGGTTTGGGGAGTCTTAGAGGGTCTAGGGGTTCCCAGATGGGGTTTTAGGGGGTCCTAGAGGGTTGGGGGAGGGGGGGGCAGGTTGGGGGGTCCTAGGGTATCTAGGGAGTCCTAGAGGTGTTTGGAGGTGCACGAAGCAGCTCTGGGGGGATCCTAGAGAGGTTTGGGGGGTCCTGGAGGGGTCTGGGGGGGGGGAAGGGCGCAGGGGGAGGTCTGTGTGTTCCCAGATGTGGTTTTGGGGCGTCTGGGTGGGGGTGGGAGGCGGTTTTGGGGTTGAGGGGGTGTCCCCTGTGCTCAGGGAGAGGCGCTGGCTGTGTGGGCTGTGGCGAGCCATGGTTCTGAGGGACGAGGCGGCCATCGGCCTCTGCGCCCGACAGATAGGGGTGCCCGGTGAGAAATGGGGGGGGGCTGGGAGGGGTTTGGGGGGGTCCTAGAGGGGTTTGGGGGGGATGTGGGGGGGTCCTAGAGGGGTTTGGGGGATGTAGGGGGGTCTTAGAGGGGTTTGAGAGGGTCCTAGAGGGGTTTGGGGGGGTCCTAGAGGGGTTTGGGGGGATGTGGGGGGGTCTTAGAGG
>JAUMJK010001419.1:0-123139 GCA_033558105.1 Coccyzus lansbergi
GGCGGAGCGTGGCCCCGCCCACTCTGCTAGCGGGATGGTGGTAAGTGGCATGCGGAAGAAGATAAAACCAGCGCCTCCCATATGGTCTAGCGGTTAGGATTCCTGGTTTTCACCCAGGCGGCCCGGGTTCGACTCCCGGTATGGGAAGCTTCAACTTTTTCAGTCTTCCTATTCCTGTCCCAGTACTGTATTGCAGGTAGCTCAGATTGAGTTTTTACACCTTTTGCGGCCAAATTTCAGCCTCCCGAGCCTGCCAAGTACTGTGTCCCCACAGAGCCTGCCACCAGCCTGGCTCTTCTGATACAGAAAGGGGTTACTGTCACAAAATTTGCAATATTTTTTATTTAAGCTAAAGCTGAGCTCCTAGTCTGTAGCTGCTCAGGGCTGTTGTGCCCCAAGTGCAGGACCCACCATGTGGCCTTGTTAAACCTCATCCCATTGGTCTTAGCCCATGGATCCAGCCTGTTCAGATCCCTTTCGAGCCTCCCTGCCCTCCAGCAGATCCACACTTCCACTCAGGTTAGTGTCGTCTGCGAACTTGCTAAGGGAGCACTCAATGCCTTCACCCAGGTCATTGATGAAGACATTGAACAGGGCTGGACCCAGCACTGAGCCCTGGGGACACCACTTGTCACTGGCCTCCAGCTGGAGTTAACTCCATTTCCCACCACTCTCTGGGCCCTCCAGACAACCAGTTTTCCAACCAGTTTTTCACCCAGGAGAGTGTGTGCCTGTCCAGCCCAGAGGTGACAGTTTCCGTAGCAGAATGCTGGGAGAAACTGTGTCAGAAGCTTTACTGAACTCCAGGAAGATCCATCCACAGTCTTTCCCTCATCCAGCAGTCACTTTGTCATAGAAGGTGATCAGGTTAGTTTGGCAGGACCTGCCTTTTGTGAACCCACGTTGACTGGGCCTGATCACCCGGTTCTCTTGTAAGTGCTTCATGATCGCTCTCAAGATCCCCTGTTCCATGACTTTCCCTGGCACTGAGGTCAGACTGACAGGCCTGGAGTTCCCTGGATCCTCCCTGGTGACCCTTCTTGTAGATGGGCACATCAGCCTCCAGTCCAGTGGAACTTCCCCAGTCAGCCAGGACTGCCAGAGTCCAGCACTTCATGAAACCTCCTAGAGCCTCAGCCCCTCACCTGCCCCTCCTCGGAGCCCCACACCTCACCCATTCCACACACATCACACCCAAAACCCCCATGAGGACAGGCTGGGAGAGTTGCGGTTATTCAGCCTGGAGAAGAGAAGGCTGCAGGGAGACCTCAGAGCAGTTTCCTGGAAAAGCTGGGGAGGGGCTGTGGATCAGGGGAGGGCAGGGAGAGGACAAGGGGAATGTTTTTGAACTGCAAGAAGGGAGATTGAGAAGATATCTTAGGGAGAAATGTTTTGGTGTGAGGGTGGGGAGGCCCCGGCCCAGGTTGCCCAGAGCAGTGGTGGCTGCCCCATCCCTGGAGGGGTTCAAGGGCAGGTTGGATGGGTCTTGGAGCCCCTGATCCAGTGGGAGGTGTGTCTGCCCATGGCAGAGGTGGAACTGGACGGGCTTTGAGGTCCCTTCCAACCCAAACCATTCTATGATTCCATGGCTGTGTGCACATTACACTTGGTGGAAGCCAGAGGTCTCCCGCTTCCAGGCGTTGGGAAGCGCTCTGAACCAGGGCACTCGCACATCAGGCTGATTTCACAGAGACTTTTTGTTACAGAGGCGATGACAAGTAAATGGCAAAAACATGCAGCTACAGCGTTCCTGTCTTGGGGAAACCAGCAGCGACTGTCAGTGTTTGTTCTAGTTGCTCTGAGAAGCTTTTGTTCTAAGTCGGGAAGAAGCCCAGACAGCAGCTTCACAGAAAGAAACCTGCTTGCAAGTTGAAAATCTGGCTCTAAAATAGATGCTCACTGTTCTTCACCGCAGGGTAGACAGGGGCTCAGCACACAGCTGAAGTGGCATTTAGTGCTTTTTAATGAAACCAACCTATCATTGATGAAGATATTAAACAGCATCAGTCCCAGTACAGATCCTGTGGGACACCACAAGGCACAGATCTCCATCTGGGCTTCAAGCCATTGACCACCACTCTCTGATTACAACCAAACAATCAGTTTCTTACCCACCAAACAATCCACCCATCAAATCCATACCTCTCCAATTTAGAGAGAAGGGAGACTGTGTCAAAGGCTTTACAGAAGACCAGATAGATCACATCCATTGGTTTACCCATGTCTTCTGCTGTAGTTGCCCTCTGTACTCAGCACTGGTGAGACTGCTCCTTGAATCCTGTGTTCAGTTGTGGGCCCCTCACCACAAGAAGGATGTTGAGGCTCTGGAGCAAGTCCAGAGAAGAGCAACGAAGCTGGTGAAGGGGCTGGAGAACAGGCCCTATCAGGAACGGCTGAGAGAGCTGGGGGTGTTTATCCTGGAGAAGAGGAGGCTGAGGGGAGACCTCATTACTTTCTACAACTACCTGAAAGGAGGTTGTGTAGAGGAGGGAGCTGGGCTCTTCTCCCAAGTGCCAGGGGACAGGACAAGAGGGAATGGCCTCAAGCTCCACCAGGGCAGATTTGGGCTAGAGATTAGGAGGAAGTTTTTTCACAGAAAGGGTGATTGGGCATTGGAACAGGCTGCCCAGGGAGAGGGTTGATTCACCTTCCCTGGAGGTGTTTAAGGTACGGGTGTATGAGGTCCTGAGGAACATGGTTTAGTGTTTGATAGGAATGGTTGGACTCAATGATCCGGTGGGTCTCTTCCAACCCGGTGATTCTATGATAATAGAAAATACAGGATTTGCCAGAAGGGGTTAGTTTCATTAAAAAGGTTAAGGTTGGAACTAGATCATAGAATTATAGAATCATGGAACCACCAGGTTGGAAGAGACCCATCGGATCATAAAGTCCAACCATTTCCATCAATCACTAAACCATGTCCCTCAGTACCTTGTCCACCTGTGCCTTAAACCCCTCCAGGGAAGGTGACTCAACCCCCTCCATGGGCAGCCTCTACCAGTGCCCAATGACCCTTTCTGTGAAATTTTTTTTCCTAATGTCCAGCCTAAATCTCCCCTGGTGGAGCTTGAGGCCATTCCCTGTCTTGTCCTGTCCCCTGGGAGAAGAGCCCAGCTCCCTCCTTCCTGTGCACCACAGATGAGGTGCTGAGGGACATGGTTTAGTGTTTGATAGGAATGGTTGGACTCAATGACCCGGTGGGTCTCTTCCCACCTGGTGATTCTATGTTTCTATGTTACTGCAGTCAAATCCATAATGTTTTAGTGGCTGAAAAATGCCAGCTCCTTCTCCTGTGAGTGCTGGCACTGTGCTGTGTAAACTCTGGCAAGAACTGACACGGAGCAAGTGGCTGACAAATGTCTTCTGACACGCTGTGATCTGTCTGCACGCACCACCCAGAACAGGGCTTCAGGCTGTGGTTCTGACATCACATCACCAGCACTCCAAGCTTTCCATTATAAAGCCCCTGCGGTGTTTCTCCTCCCATCAAACCCCATGCAAATGGGATTAGTGGCATCCGTCAGGATTACTCTTCGAAAATCCCAGTCAGAGGGCATTTGTGTCTTAACAAGTGCAGGTGAAATTGGGCACTAATGAATTCATCATCAGCAAAGTGGTTTGGGTTGGAAGGGACCTCAAAGCCCACCTGGACCGTCTCCCACTGCAATAGGTTCAGCCCATCCACAGCAGGGGAGTGGAAAGTGGAAAAATCAGTACATTAAAGAGGTTACATGAGCATAGATTAAACAAGCAGGCAGGAATCATGAAATCACAGAATGGTTTGGGTTGGAAGGGACCTCAAAGCCCATCCAGTCCCACCCCTGCCATGGGCAGGGACACCTCCCACTGGATCAGGGGCTCCAAGCCCCATCCAACCTGCCCTTGAACCCCTCCAGGGATGGGGCAGCCGCCACTGCTCTGGGCAACCTGGGCCAGGGCCTCCCCACTCTCACACCAAAACATTTCTCCATAAGATCTCTTCTCAATCTCCCTTCTTGCAGCTCAAAAACATTCCCCTTGTCCTCTCCCTGCCCTCCCTGATCCAGAGCCCCTTCCCAGCTTTCCTGGAGCCCCCTTTGCTCCTGGCATTGCCCCCGCATTCCCCCAGTATTCCCATCTGTGGAGAGACTGGGCTGGGGTTCAGCAGTTGTCACTGCTCCCTTTAGACGTGTACATGGATTTGGAGCCAAAAGGGGTGACTGAACTTGCACAAAGAGATTTTGTATTCTCCTGTGTGGACACACACATCTACACACCTAGATGAAGGCATCAAGTGAACCCTTAGCAAGTTTGCAGACGACACTAAGCTGGGTGGAAGTGTCGACCTGCTGGAGGGTCAGGAAGCTCCAAAGGGATCTGAACAGGCTGGATCCATGGGCTGAGACCAATGGGATGAGGTTTAACAAGGCCAAATGTCAGGTCCTGTACTTGGGGCACAACAACCCTGAGCAGCTACAGGCTAGGAGAAGTATGGCTGGAAAGTGCCTGGAGGAGAGGGATCTGGGTGTGTTGGTTGACAGCGACGGAACATGATCCAGCAGTGGCCCAGGTGGCCAAGAAGGCCAACGACATCTTGGCTTGGATCAGAAATGGTGTGACCAGCAGGGCCAGGGAGGTGATTCTCCCTCTGGACTCAGCACTGGTGAGAACACTCCTCGAATCCTGTGTTTAGTTCTGGGCCCCTCAGCACAAGAAGGATGCTGAGGCTCTGGAGTGAGTCCAGAGAAGAACAACAAAGCTGGTGAAGGGGCTGGAGAACAGGCCTGATGAGGAACGGCTGAGAGAGCTGGGCGTGTTTATCCTGGAGAAGAGGAGGCTGAGGGGAGACCTCATTGCTCTCTCCAACTACCTGAAAGGAGGTTGTGGAGAGGAGAGAGCTGGACTCTTCTTCCAAGGGAGAGGGGCAGGACAAGAGGGAATGGCCTCAAGCTCCACCAGGGGAGATTTAGGCTGGACATTAGTTAAAAATGTTTTACAGAAAGGGTCATTGGGCAGTGTCAGAGGCTGCCCAGGGAGCGGGTTGATTCCCCTTCCCTGGAGGAGTTTAAGAGACGGGTGGACGAGGTGCTAAGGGCCATGGTTTAGTGACTGACGGGAATGGTTGGACTCAATGATCCGGTGGGTCTCTTCCAATCTGGTTGTTCTATGATTCTATGAAAGCACTCCAAGCATTCCTGGACTCTTGCTTATTACGTGAAGCAGTTAAGAGGAAAAAAAAATCCCAAACCTGAACTGTCAGACACAAGAAATATTTGCTTCAGTCCAGTACCAGCTTCTCAGCAGGAGCGGATGGGATTAACGGCTGCACAGCTCAGCTGAAGCAAGCGCTAAAAGGAGACAGAGAGCTCCAGCAGGCTCAGAGACATAACTCACACCAGATGCCTCTGCTCTGGGTTCCCTTTCTCCCCCCTGGTGTGATAATGATGCTGATTTATTAGGGAGGAGGCAGCAGTATCCTCATCCTGAGCAGTGTGCTGCCTGCCCTGCCTGCCTGTGCCTGCTCATTAATCTCCATTAACCCTCCCATTTCAGAATAAGCAACCGCTTGAGGTGTGGGAGAAGCTGTTGCCTAGAGATCCAACTGGGCTGGTGATCCCCAGGCCATGCTGGTTGCCAGGCATTATTACCCAAACCTGTGCCATTTCTGCAGGGATTGTTTGGCTGTGAGCAGGTCTGCAGCATTGGAAGAGGCAGGACGGAGACGCGGAGTCAGTGTTCCCGTGTCCACGGTGGCAGCAGGCGTCACCGGTTCAGGTTCACGATTTGCACAGTTTAAGAGGTGGCAATTTTCAAAGCCCAAGTTCATCATTACAAAGGCTCAGAGTGATAGGACGAGGGGCGATGGGTATAAACTGGAGAGGGGTAGGTTTAGAATGGACATAAGGAGGAATTTCTTCATAATGAGAATGGGGAGACACTGGAAGAGTTTGCCCAGAGCAGTGGTGGCTGCCCCATCCCTGGAAGGGTTCAAAAGCCAGGTTGGATGGGGCTTGGAGCCCCTGATCCAGTGGTATCCATGGCAGGGTTGCTGGAACTGGATGATCTTAAAGGTCCCTTCCAACCCAAACTATTCTAGGACTCTGTGATCATAAAGGTGGAAAATATTGTCGAGAATCAGATTTGGATTTTAAATATTGGCTTTCCAAGCACCAGGTTGGAAGAGACCCACCGGCTCATCGAGTCTAACCATTCCCATCAATCTCTAAACCATGTCCGTTAGCACCTCATCCACCCATCCCTTAAACACCTCCAGGGAAGGTGAATCAACCACCTCCCTGCGCAGCCTCTGACAGTGCTCAATGACCCTTTCTGTGAAAAGGTCATTTTTAACTATCCATCCTGATAGTCCATCCTGAACCTCCCCTGGTCGAGCTTGAGGCCATTCCCTCTTGTCCTGTCTCCTGGCACTTGGGGGAAGAGCCCAGCTCCCTCCTCTCTACAACCTCCCTTTAGGTAGTTATAAAGAGCAATGAGGTCTCCCCTCAGCCTCCTCTTCTCCAGGATAAACACCCCCAGCTCTCTCAGCTGTTCCTCATCAGGCCTGCTCTCCAGCCCCTTCCCCAGCTTTGTTGCTCTTCTCTGGACTCGCTCCAGAGCCTCAACATCCTTCTTGTGCTGAGGGGCCCACAACTGAACACAGGATTCGAGGAGCAGTCTCACCAGTGCCGAGTATAGAGGGAGAAGAACCTCCCTGGACCTGCTGGTCACACCATTTCTGATCCAAGCCAAGATGCCATTGGCCTTCTTGGCCACCTGGGCCACTGCTGGATCATGTTCAGTCGCTGTCAACCAACACCCCCAGGTCCTTCTCCTCCAGGCAGTTTCCAGCCAGGCTTCTTCTAGTCTGTACCTGCTCAGGGTTGTTGTGCCCCAAGTGCAGAACCCGGCATTTTGATCAGACAAATCCAGTTCTACATCCTTACGCGTTGTTCTTAACACAGGGTCAAGTTCATGCTGGTGGAGCCTTTCTTGAGGCAAACAGGGTGACAGCTGCATCTGGCAAGGGACAGAAAGGCTCAGAGCATCCAAGCTGAAAAGCAAGTTGATCTGTGTTTGCAGAACCTCCCCGCCAGGCATGAACCACTCAGGATTCATTCACATCACTGGGTAAGATCTGAGTTTCAGGTAAACTGCAGCTAATTGCTTCCTCTGGCAGTTTGTTTATCTCACTAAGCTCAGGTTGGTAAAGGTGGGAATGAAATTTAAGATGCAGCTTTTGTAGACAGCTCACTATGGGAAGACAAGGAGGACAAGCACATTGAGCCATGGGAAAGCTGGGAAAAAGCAGGCACATTTTTCACAGAATCGCAAAATCTCAGAACAACCAGGTTGGAAGAGACACACCAGATCATCGAGTCCAACCATTCCTATCAATCACTAAACCATGTCCCTCAGCACCTCGTCCATCCGTCCCTTAAACATCTCCAGGGAAGACGACTCAACCCCCTCCCTGGGCAGCCTCTGCCCAATGACCCTTTCTGTGAAAATTTTTTTCCTAATGTCCAGCCTGAACCTCCCCTGGTGGAGCTTGAGGCCATTCCCTCTCGTCCTGTTTTTACCAAATTATTAATTATGATGACTAAATATACACACTGTCCTCAGAGCAGGGCACTAATCCAGACTCCCATTCAAGAAAGGCTACTTGAGTGGGACAGAGGAGACCATGGAGTAAAATCCACCTGCAATGAAAAGTAGGACATACCTGAAAATTCTGGAGCCGGGACCTGGATAAACTGGAGAAGTGAGGCTGTGAGAACCTCATGAGGTTCAACAAGGCCAAGTGCAAGAATCATAGAATCATAGAACAACCAGGTTGGAAGAGGCCCATCAGATCATCAAGTCCAACCATTCCCATCAAACACTAAACCATGTCCCTCAGCACCTTGTCCACCTGTGCCTTAAACACCTCCAGGGAAGGTGAATCAACCCCCTCCCTGGGCAGCCTATTCCAATGCCCAAGGCCCTACACCCAGCCTGGGGCAATCCACGGATTCAGTACAGGATGGGGGATGATGTGATGGAGAGCAGCCCTGAGGAGAAGGACTTCAGGTTCTGGGGGTGAGAAGCTCAATATGAGCCAGCAACATGCACTCACAGCCCAGAAGGCCAACTGTGTCCTGGGCTGCATCCAAAACGGCATGGCCAGCAGGGCGAGGGAGAGGATTCTGCCTCTCTGTTCCTCTCTTGAGAGACCTCATCTGGACTAGTGTGTCCATTTCTGGAATCCTCAATAAAAGAAGGAGATGGAGCTGTTGGAACAGGACCAGAGGAGGCTACAAGGATGATCTGAGCGCTGGAGCACCTCCTGTGTGAGGACAGGCTGAGAGAGTTGGGGTTGTTCAGCCTGGAGAAGAGAAGGCTCTGAGGAGACCTAAGAGCAACCTTCCAGTACCTGAAGAGACTACAAGAAAGCTGGGGAGGGTTTTTTTCACAAAGGCTTGGGTTGATTGGACGAGGGCAATGGGTATAAACTGGAGAGGGATGGATTTAGACTAGACATTAGGAAGAATTTCTTCACTATGAGAGTGGGGAGACACTGGCCCAGTTTGCCCAGAGCAGTGGTGGCTGCCCCATCCCTGGAGGGGTTCAAGGGCAGGTTGGATGGGGCTTGGAGCCCCTGATCCAGTGGGAGGTGTCCCTGCCCATGGCAGGGGTGGGACTGGATGTCCTTTAAGGTCCCTTCTATATTTCTACAATCTCTGTGGGGCTGTACCTTGAAAGCACTGGGGAGCAAAAGGTGATGCAAGATCCTCCTTACCAAGTCAACTGTCACCATAGGAAACCATCCCCAAACTGCTCTGGTCCCCACCTTCCCTGCCAAGCAGGCTCCAGGTGGAAATTCAACATGTTTGGTTGTCATCCATAAAGCAGCAAGTTCTTTAGCAGCAGCGGGTGCTCTTTCCCTGTGCCAAAAAGCTGCAGCTGAGACCAGAGAGAGAAAGGAGCACAGGGAATTGTTCATGTGAGGAGGAGTGAACTGACGGCAGAGAATTCTTTACGGAGCTGCCGCAGCCTTAAAATTCTCAGCTAAGGCAGCTGAAGCCAAAAGTTAATCGTCTCTTCATGGGCTGAAATGCTCACCAGTATTCCACTGGCTTTAGGGCAGTATGGTCTAAGGATAAAACAGGAAATATTTCAACATTAACAGCTCCGGAATGTCATTTCATGCACAGCATCGGCCTTTCCACACTCCCAGAACTTGCAGTGCAATCACAACTACGTTTGCATTGTTGTTAAAGGTGAAACAGAACCCTGCTCCTGAGCTTTAAATTGTCTCACATCCCACCTGTTCAGGGTGTAAACATGGTCTAGCGCTCTTCCCAGCCTCATAATGTCTAGTGCTGAACAGACTCCGTCCTGGCTGGCACATTGGGAATCTGCCTGGATGCTGAGGGAGCAGGTATGGAACGATGTTTCTTAGCTCTATTTAAAGACTACCCCTCCTGTCCCTGTTCCAGAGCTCTTTGGCTTTTTTTCATTCCTCCTCCTCCTCCACTGATTTCTCCCAGTTCACCCATCCCCATCTCTAAAGGCAAGGAGGGGTTTAAGGGACAGGTGGACGAGGTGCTGAGGGACATGGGTTAGTGTTTGATAGGAATGGTTGGACTCAATGATCCGATGGGTCTCTTCCAACCTGGTGATTCTATCATTCTATGAATTCTCTTTTGACACAGACCCCTCTTTGTCCTTATATTAACCTTCCTGACTGTGTTATCCTCCTGTACCAGGACAGACTGAGAGAGTTGGGGTTGTTCAGCCTGGAGAAGGAGAGAGGAGGTTGTGGGGAGACCTTAGAGCAGCTTCCAGTGCTGAAAGGGCCTCCAGGAAAGCTGGGGAGGGACTGTTTACATAGGCTTGTGGTGACAGGATGAGGAGCAATAAATCTGCCCCTCTCTAGGGTATAAATTCGAGAGGGGAACGTTTAGACTGGACATAAGGAAGAATTTCTTCACTATGTGAGAGTGGTGAGACACTGGAACAGGTTGCTCAGGGAAGCTGTGGTTGCCCCATCCCTGGAGGTGTTCAAGGCCAGGCTGGATGGGGTTTTGAGCATCCTGATCTAGTGACAGGTGTCCTTGCCCATGATAGGAGGGAACTGGATGGGCTTTAAGGTCCCTTCCAACCCAAAGCATTCTATGATTCTAAGAACATGATCTGTACACTCCAGGACTGATGTTAGACAGCTCAGGCTCCACATCCTAGAAGTTACGTTTAGAAATAAGAAATATCAGCAAAGCCTTTCCTGTCAGCTCTTACAATGCTTCAGGAGAATCAAACATTTCTGGGGGTAATAGGAACTGTAGGCATGTTTCTCACATATCAGCACGAGACAGACCTAGGATGTCAAGGACTGAGGGCGCCAAAAGGCTTAAATGTCACTTTAAGGTTCTTCACATCAGTGGATTTCTCCCTAGCTTGAGGTTGAGATGCACTGAGAAGAGATTGCAGAAGGAAGTTTGATTTCCTGAAGCTATTGGAACCTGCCCTGTTGATTAAGGGAGTTACAGCGTCTCAAACCGCAAAATTGGTTCCGTTTTTCAGAATTAAATTCCACCCCCCCCCTTAGGAAAAAAATGAAGCTGGACACAATTCAAGCTCCATTTCAATTTTGCCTGTCCTGGACTGACAATCCTCTTACCGTTAACTGTCAGCCTAGGAAAAGGATCTGACACATTCTCCGTAGGGAATGTATTTCTAGGGGCAGGTAATGAGCTGTTTGTCCTCTTCGACAGCCAGTCAAGCGTTCGTGGCTCTCAGAAACCTTCTTGATTCCAGGCACAGGCATGGCAGAGTGGACCCTGCAGGTGAAACGCAAGCATTATTTTCATCACACTGACAATATTCCAGCAGCGTTTGGCCCCATGGTGTGAATGTTGGGGTGTCCTGTGCAGGGACAGGAGTTGGACTCGATGATCCTCATGGGTCCCTTCCAACTCAGGACATTCTGGAATTCCACGATGTCTCAAAACATATTTTAAGCTGCTGATGGAGACGGGAAGACTCAGATCAGGGTGGCTGAGGAGCCCCTCTGGGCAGGCAGCTGCAGGAGGGTGTGAAAAGGGAGGACTAGAACCAAATTAATCTCTCCGAGAGGTTAGCTAACTGTCATCTAATTCAAAACCGGATTCAAGCTTTCAGCTTTGGAAAGGATCACTTGAAAATAATTGTCTTCACTCTGCTTTTGAATTGTTTCCAACCTATAGACGAGGGGAAGGGTCCCCTCGTCTATAGGTTGGAAACAATTCAAAAGCAGAGTGGAGATAGAATTAGCCGATCGTATCGCTGGAGGGTCCTGAACACAGTGCTTGGACCTTCCCCCACTGCAATAGGTTCAGCCCATCCAGAGCAGGGGAGTGGGAAGCAGAAAAACCGATACATTAAAGAGGTTACATGAAAACCATCACAGGATGGGTACAGACTGAAAAAGCAGGCAGGAATCATGAAATCATAGAACGGATTGAGTTGGAAGGGACCTTGAAGCCCATCCAGTCCCACCCCTGCCATGGGCAGGGACACCTCCCACTGCATCAGGTGTTCCAAGCCCCATCCAACCTGCCCTTGAACCCCTCCAGGGATGGGGCAGCCACCCCTGCTCTGGGCAACCTGGGCCAGGGCCTCCACACTCTCACAGAAAAATATTTCTCCCTAAGATCTCAACTCAATCTCCCCTTTTGCTGATCAAAACCATTCCCTCTTGTGCTATCCCTGCCCTCCAGAGCCCCTCCCCAGCTTTCCTGGAGCCCCTTTCAGGACTGGAAGCTGCTCTAAGTTCTCTTCACAAACTTTTCTCCAGGCTGAACAACCCCAACTCTCTCAGCCTGTCCTCACACAGAAGGTGCTCCAGCCTTCAGATCATCTCCATGGCCTCCTCTGGCCTCACTCCAACAGCTCCACGTCCTTCCCTAGCTGAGGACTCCAGAACTGGATACAAGGCTCCAGGTTTGGTCTCACCAGAGTGGAGCAGAGGGGCAGAATCCCCTCCCTCCCTGCTGGTCCCCCTGCTTGAGATGCAGCCCTGGACACGGTTCCAGTAGAGTATCCTTTCTGCTTTCTCGGCACGCAAAGGCTGGTCAAGGTCTCCAAAGGAACAGACAGTTCCTGGAGACACTTGGCAAGGAGAAATCACCGTGCATCATCGATGGCTTTGATAATGGTATGTACCCGCAATGTGGTGGGGAATATTCCTGCTTCTTCCCTGCCTTTGCGGCTAAACAGCAAAATCCAAATTCATAGTGAATTCATCTGACTCACACGAAAACTAATAGGGGACAAACTATAAGTCAATGACTTGCTTCTGCTCCGTATCGCTAGTGGTTAATCTGCATTTCAGAGTCATTTTTCACCCTAAAGTACAGGCACCAAGTGAAAACAAACAGATTGCTGTGAGCTGCCTCCTGCCTGCTCACTTGCTTAACAGAGGGAGGTGATTCTCCCTCTGTACTCAGCACTGGTGAGGCCGCTCCTTGAACACTGTGTCCAGTTGTGGGCCCCTCAGCACAAGAAGGATGTTGAGGCTCTGGAGCAAGTCCAGAGAATAGCGACAAAGCTGGTGAAGGGGCTGGAGAACAGAACCTATGAGGACCGACTGAAAGAGCTGAAGGTGTTTAGCCTAGAGAAGAGGAGGCTGAGAGGAGACCTCATTACTCTCTACAACTACCTGAAGGGAGGTTGTAGAGAGGAGAGAGCTGGGCTCTTCTCCCCAGGGACAGGGGACAGGACAAGAGGGAATGGTCTCAAGCTCCACCAGGAGAGATTTAGGCTGGAGATTGGGAGGAAGTTTTTCACACAGAGGGTGATTGGGCATTGGAACAGGCTGCCCAGGGAGGTGGTTGATTCACCTTCCCTGGAGGTGTTTAAGGGACGGGTGGATGAGGTCTTGAGGGACTTGGTTTAGTGTTTGATAGGAATGGTTGGACTAGAAGATCCAATGGGTCCCTTCCAACCTGGTTGTTCTATGATTCTATGATGTGTGTGTTCACTCTTACCCAGTGCATGTGGGAAACGGGTGTCACCTTCCTACCGGAGCACACTGACAACATGCACAAGCTGTCACCGCAGCTCCGCTGACAGGCAAGAACTTCCTAAGCCACTTTGTTTCCTTTGATCACATATTAACATCTACCTGGGCTTTTGCAAAGCATTCAGCCACCTCCATCTGCTGGAGGAGATAAAAAAACATGTGGCTGTGGCCCTTGGGGACAAGATTTAGCAGGCACAGTGGGGTTGGGCTGATGGTTGGACTGGATGGGCTGGGAGGTCTTTTCCAACCTCAATGATTCGCTGATCCTTTCGCACCCTCACAGCTATGGACTCGATGATCCAGTTTGGACTCGATGATCCAGTGGGTCTCTTCCAACCTGGTGATTCTATGATTCTACGCAGAGTGCTCTGGCTCTCTCTGAATGCTCTAATAAGCTAAATGTCATAGAATCATAGAACAACCAGGTTGGAAGGGACCCATCGGATCTTCTAGTCCAACCATTACTATCAAACACTAAACCAAATGCCTCAAGGCTTCATCCACCCGTGCCTTAAACACCTCCAGGGAAGGTGAATCAACCACCTCCCTGGGCAACCTATTCCAATGCCCAATGACCCTTTTTGTGAAAAACTTCCTTCTAATGTCCAGCCTAAATCTCCCCTGGCAGAGCTTGAGGCCATTCTCTCTTGTCCTGTCCCCTGGCACTTGGGAGAAGAGCCCAGCTCCCTCCTCTCCACAACCTCCTTTCAGGGAGTTGTAGAGAGTAATGAAGTCTCCTCTCAGCCTCCTCTTCTCCAGGCTAAACACCCCCTCCTCATAGGTTCTGTTCTCCAGCCCCTTCACATTAAACATAACATTGGTGTCTTCCTACATCATCCTTAATTCTTCCCATTTTGATTCCCTTAAGAAATGGTTCTCAATCCTTCTACCATTTGTACCTTTTTTTTGGTGCTGACTTTCATAACTCCTGAACAATTTTACTGATGTTTAACTTCAGTTTTTGCTGCCTTGCCTTCAGGTCATCCCTCTCTGTCTTATCAGCATACGAAATGGATTATACCATCCCACAGGAAAGGAATTAACTGGGTAAGGAACACGCACTAGGTTACCTTGAAGACAGCTACAGCCTCCGGTTATGTCTACTCAGAGAAATCTCCTTCCTAAATTATATAAATGTAGTTGTTTCTGCCTTTTCTGTTGCCGAAGTCTTTATTCCAATGCCCTCAAATACAGAACCTGCCCAATGACATGGCTGATTATTGATCATCAGTGATTAAGTAGCTTTTAATAGTACAGAAGAGTGTTAATTTTCTCTCAAGAGCCTCACATTCTCTACCCAAGGCAGTCACATCCTTGGGCTTCAAGAGAAAGTTTGGGCTGCTTCAAGAGAAAATTCTCCTAAGGACTGAAGCTAAGACTCTCATAGCCATCTCCATCAAGAGCAGCTTATAAGGAGCACGCTCGGAGCAGCAAGAAAGAGATGAGGACAACTTTTACAAGACAGATGATCCCATCAAGAAAAGCTAATCTGGGCCTGATGCTACAAGTCCTTGTGTAAAGGACAGAGAGCAATTAATCCAAGCTGAGACGCTGCAAAGGAGCCAACGGGTTGATTTGCCTCAGAACTCGTGATGTAGAGATCTGCGTCTTCCAGTGAAGACCGAGGGCTAATCAAACTGGTGAGGAAAACAAAGGCAGAGTAAACAACCTCATAGGATGGATGAGGCTTCTGAAAGAGTTGCAGATTAAGTTACAGAGCAGTGGTGGCTGCTCCATCCCTGGAGGGGTTCAAGGGCAGGTTGGATGGGACTTGGAGCCCTTATCATAGAACAACCAGGTTGAAAGAGACCCATCGAGTCCAACCACTCCCATCAAACACTAAACCATGTCCCTCAGCACCTCATCTACCTGTCCTTTAAACCCCTCCAGGGAAGGTGAATCAACCAACTTCCTGGGCAGCCTATTCCAATGCCCAATGACCCTCTGTGTGAAAAACTTTCTCCTAATCTCTAGCCTAAATCTCACCTGGTGGAGCTTGAGGCCATTCCCTCTTGTCCTGTCCCCTGTCACTTGGGAGAAGAGCCCAGCTCTCTCCTCTCCACAACCTCCTTTCAGGTAGCTGTGGAGAGTAATGAGGTCTCCTCTCAGCCTCCTCTTCTCTAGGCTAATCCTGATCCAGTGGGAGGTATCCCTGCCCATGGCAGGAGGTGGAACTGGATGGGATTTCACGTCCCTCCCAACCCCAACCATTCCATGATTTTATCATCTAACCATTCACCTTTGAACCCACGTGAAAAATTTTCCCACTACTTCCACAATGTATTGGGGAAGAGGAATGAAAGAAACGGTCTGAGACGAGATCTAGGGATGAAGATCTAGAAGTTCCAAACTCGAACTGGATACAGGCTTTACCACATCCCTGAGGGGTAAAAGAACTCTGGAAGGATTTCAAGCCCTCACAACCTGATGCTTGTCAAGGCTCTACCACCACTGCTACCAGCTCCTACTGCCAGGCTCCCCTCGCTCCAACCATGAACCAGTGTTAACTTTTGGGGTTATTTTTACCTCTTTGCCTCGTTATTGCATCCAAGAAAAAGCTCCATGCCATCTTGTGAGTACTGGAGTACTGTGTCCACTTCTGGAATCCTCAACATAAGAAGATGGAGCTGCTGGAATGGGTCCAGAGGAGGCTACAAGGATGATGCAAGGGCTGGAGCAGCTTCCAGGCTGAGAGAGTTGGGGTTGTTCAGCCTATAAAAGAGAAGGCTCTGAGGAGACCTCATAGTGACCTTCCAGTACCTGAAGGGGCTACAAGAAATCTGGGGAGGGACTGTTTAGAAAGGTTTGTAGTGATAGGACAAGGGACAATGGGTATAAACTGGAGAGGGGCAGATTTAGACTAGACATAAGGAAGAATTTCTTCACTATGAGAGGGGAGAGACACTGGAACAGGTTTCTCAGAGCAGAGGTGGCTGCTCCATCCCTGGAGGGGTTCAAGGGCAGGTTGGATGGGACTTGGAGCCCTGATCCAGTGGGAGGTGTCCCTGCCCATGGCAGGGATGGAACTAGATGGGCTTTGAGGTCCCTTCCGACCCAAACCATTCCATGATTCTATGATGATCTTAGCTTTATTACTCACTGCACTTCAGCCCTTTTGCAGCTACTCTGGACAAGTCAGCGCCAAGCTCCTATTTCTCAGCTCCTCTAGAATACACAAATAACCACAGCGAAATAATAATCAGCAGGAAAAAAATAGGTCTCCAAAAAACAACAGGCATAAAGAACAGATTGGCATTTGCTTCTAGACAGACATAGACTAAAAATAAGGACTGGGGAGATGAAAGGACAAGACGATGAGTGAAACAGGATCTCCAGGGCCTTGTCCTCCTTTTATTTATGCTGTGCTGAGACACAGACAACAAAGTCTCATGGATACAAAAGAAGCCAAGCTTTTGTTTTCTCTGTGATTACGTGTGTCAAGCAAAGGCATGAGGCATACAGAAGAAATGTGCAATTCTAGCTGAAATGCCCCATTTTCTTGCCTTAGAATCAGACTGCAGTGTATTAGTTTAAGGTGGAAAAACAGGCAGCGTCATCCAAAATCACCGTCTTCTGTTTATTAAAACAAAAAAATGCTCGGTGGCTTGGGACCCTAATGAGAACAAGAGGTTTATTAGCAAGTCTATTTTCTGCTCAACAGTCGAACTAGTTTCCCGCTGTGCTGTTTTTCCCTAATAGGCCTGTGGATTAAATGCAAAGTTTCCTCTACTAAATGAGGCTTCAGCCTAAGGCTGGAAGGGAGCACATGTTGCAACGAAGGGAAAGGGTTTAAAATCCAGTTGTTGTTTAAGCCCTGTGCTGCCCTCTGGTCCCCCTGGAGAATTCAGGGCCAGAAGCAAAGCCCCAGAGAAACTGGGGGGTTCTAACTAAACTAAACTAAAGCACTGGTGGCTGAGCTGGAATTTTCTGTGTGTTATGAAGATGGTCATGGAAAAAGCAGTGGAACAAGGGGCATATGAGAGGCCAACAGCAGCAGAAGGGCTGCAGCAGGCGCCCGTCTCAGCCTTTTCCAGCTTTTATCGTACTCAGTATTTCATTTGCTTCCATAAACACCTGTTTTCTGCTTTTCCTCTGCCTCTCCAAGTCTGCTGTTCCTTCTCTGTCTCTCTCCCTGCTGCCTGGTAGCTTTTCCCCCTCTGTGCTCTGCCACCTTCCCTCTCCTCTCGCTTCAGGCAGGGTCATGGTTTGCCCAAATCTGCCTTGAGGAGCCTTGCAACCTCTGTCTGGGACATCCTGTCAGATTGGGCCTCAGTTTTTCTGACAGGAACATCAAACCTCACACCCACAAATCACAGAATCACAGAATGGTTTGGGCTGGAAAGGACTCAAAGCCCATCCAGTCCCACCACTGCCATGGGCAGGGACACCTCCCACTGGATCAGAGGCTCCAAGCCCCATGCAGCCTGGCCTGGAACGGATCATCTCTGTGATGATCTGCTGGAGAACCTCCTGTATGAGGACAGGCTGAGAGAGTTGGGGTTGTTCAGCCTGGAGAAGAGAAGGCTGCGGAGAGACCTTAGAGCAGCTTCTAGTGCTGAAAGGGACTCCAGGAAAGCTGGGGAGGGGCTCTGGATCAGGGAGGGCAGGGACAGCACAAGAGGGAGTGGTTTTCAGCTGCAAGAGGGGAGATTAAGATGAGATCTTGGGGAGAAACGTTTTGGTGTGAGAGTGGAGAGGCCCTGGCGCGGGTTGCCCAGAGCAGTGGTGGCTGCCCCATCCCTGGAGGAGTTCAAGGGCAGGTTGGATGGGGCTTGGAGCCCCTGATGCAGTGGGAGGTGTCCCTGCCCATGGCAGGGGTGGGACTGGATGGGCTTTGAGGTCTCTTCTAACCCAAACCACTCCACAAGTCTATGATACTTACGTAACCTGATGTTGCATTTGCAGTCCCTGGAAGGCTTCCCACTGCTTTCCATGATCCTATTTTAAGCCCAGCAGGAGCTGACTTAAACCTAGAGAAGGTGTAGAGAAGAAAACAGATTAAGATTCTAATCTCAACTCCATCACAGATTTTCTTCATTACTTCTGGCAAATCACTCTCACTTTCCTGACTTCTCCTTCCTGTTCTCAATCTGGAAGATAAGGATCAGCTCTTTTTCCACAGGGCATTGCAAGGTTTTTTTCTTTAATGTAAGATTCAACGACACCTTCTGAGGGAAGACGGATCGACAATTGAATGTATTTTTTTAGAGGAAAACAGCTTAAAAAAGCTATGGAAAAAAAACCCTCTTTATGCTCACATGAAAATCAAAGTTTCTTTTAGCTGCAAACCTAATTGGACTTGAGAACAGGCTGCAACGAGCATTGGGATCAGCCAAGAGAGGCTGGATAGAGGGAGATTTAGTCTTTAGTGCCAATGCTTAAAGATTCTTCTTCTAACAAGAAAGTCCGTATTAAAGTTTTGTTGCTGCTGTTCTCTGGTCTTTAAAGCTGGTTGGGACCTTAGATGTCCTGCTGGCTCATCCATCTCATTACAGAGCCCTTCCTTGTATCAAGGATGCCACAAAGAAAGGCCGAACCACTGAGTTCAAGATTATCTACAGGGCTGGTTTCTCTAAAAAAACCCAAATCTTACAGATGAAAAATACTTCAGTGTATCCATTTCACCCACATGGCTTGAATCTAGGGGCAGGGAATGCAAAGGTTCCGGTGATCCTGCTCTTTCCACAGGGACAGCAGTAGAGGTTTCACACATTCCATGGAAAGGGGAGGAACTCAAGGTCACCTCCCACAGTTAGGAATTTCAGTGTGGGAATAAGAGCTGGTTTCCATGCAGTTATTTTACCTGGTCTTCAACAAACTGTCCATCAACTTAGGATGATTGATCAACCAATGTAGAGGTTGTTGAAGGAAGAATGCGTAAGAACTTCTAAACTACATAGAATCATAGAACAACCAGGTTGGAAGAGACCCATCAGATCATCCAGTCCAACCATTCCTATCAAACACTAAACCATGTCCCTCAAGACCTCATCCACCCATCCCTTAAACCCCTCCAGGGAAGGTGAATCAACCACCTCCCTGGGCAGCCTATTCCAATGCCCAATCACCCTTTCTGTGAAAAACCTCCTCCTAATCTCTAGCCTAAATCTCCCCTGGCAGAGCTTGAGGCCATTCCCTCTTGTCCTGTCCCCTGTCACTTGGGACAAGAGCCCAGCTCCCTCCTCTCCACAACCTCCTTTCAGGTAGTTGTTGAGAGTAATGAGGTCTCCTCTCAGCCTCCTCTTCTCCAGGATAAACACCCCCAGCTCTCTCAGCCGTTCCTCATAAGGCCTGTTCTCCAACCCCTTCACCAACTTTGTTGCTCTTCTCTGGACTCGCTCCAGAGCCTCAACATCCTTCTTGTGCTGAGGGGCCCAGAACTGAACTCAGGATTCTAGGAGCGGCCTCACCAGTGCCGAGTACATGGAGACTAGAAGCTGGCTGAATAATCAGGCAACTCCAAGAATGGTGAAAATGAACCAAATCTGTTTACACAGCACTTCAAAAAAGAGAGAACTGCAGAATGGTTTGGGTTGGAAGGGACTTCAAAGCCCATCCAGTCCCATCCCTGCCATGGGCAGGGACACCTCCCACTGGAAGCTGGTGAAGGGGCTGGAGAACAGGAGCGGTTGAGAGAGCTGAGGGTGTTTAGCCTGGATAAGAGGAGGCTGAGGGGAGACCTCATTGCTCTCTGCAACTACCTGAAAGGAGGTTGTGGAGAGGAGGGAGCTGGGCTCTTCTCCCAAGGGACAGGGGACAGGACAAGAGGGAATGGCCTCAAGCTCTGCCAGGGGAGGTTTAGGCTGGAGATTAGGAGGAAGTTTTTCACACAGAGGGTCATTGGGCATTGGAATAGGCTGCCCAGGGAGGTGGTTGATTCACCTTCCCTGGAGGTGTTTAAGGGACGGGTAGATGGGGTCTTGAGGGACTTGGTTTAGTGTTTGATAGGAATGGTTGGACTGGAAGATCCGATGGGTCCCTTCCAACCTGGTTGTTCTATGATTCTATGATTACACTTGGTGGAGACACACATTATCATCCTCTGCTTCGTAAAGTCGTGTCCTCTTGGATCCAAAGCAGTCCTAGCCCTCGAGGAGGTTGTTGCTTCCTACAGTGGGATGAGCATTTCTCCCTGCACAAGCCATTGCAGCTGAAACCCTCTGCCTGCCAACGCCAAGGCTGACACCTCGTGCAGTTGGCCCTGCAGTATTCCAGCCAACCTGTCAGAGCTCATTTTCCACCTCATTATTATGAGGGCTGGTGTGCTGCCAGCTCATCTCTGAGGGTTCGGCAGCACGAACTCCCCCGGGGTGCGCTTTGTTTTCAAACGTCTCTCTCCAGCCTCACAACAACACACAGCTCTGTCATAAACCCTGCGCAGAGAGCGAGATTGCTGTGCCTCCTAGATACAAACTCGTGGCAGGCACAGCTGCATCTGAACGGCTACAGCAGCAGAGTCTGTCTGGCCTCATAAGTATCTGCTGCTTGGTCTAAAAGCCCTCTGTGTAATAGCAACAAGAGCTCCAGTCTTACCTTTAGCAGCAGAGTATCCAGACACAACTTCTACCTAATGCCTTGTGTTGGCTGTGTCCAACACGATCTCAAACCATAACTTGAAATATCCCAGTAATTTTAAAAAATGACGCTGGTAGATGTAATCGCTTTGTCACCCACAGAACTTGAAGCACCTCACAGATCTTTTAGCACCATAACTCTCTGGACCTGGGGGTGCTGGTTGACAGCCAACTGAACATGAGGCAGCAGTGTGCCCAGGTGGCCAAGAAGGCCAATGGCATCCTGGCTTGGATCAGAAATGGTGTGACCAGCAGGGCCAGGGAGGTTCTTCTCCCTCTGTACTCGGCACTGGTGAGACTGCTCCTCGAATCCTGTGTTCAGTTGTGGGCCCCTCAGCACAAGAAGGATGTTGAGGCTCTGGAGTGAATCCAGAGAAGAGCAACAAAGCTGGTGAAGGGGCTGGAGAACAGGCGTTAGGAGGAGCGGCTGAGAGAGCTGGGGGTGTTTATCCTGGAGAAGAGGAGGCTGAGGGGAGACCTCATTGCTCTCTATAACTACCTGAGAGGAGGTTGTGTAGTCCAATTCTTACATTAGAATTGAAGGAGACCACACAGTAGCAACCACCCAACTGTAAAACCTCTGAGGACAATGTGGCTTCAGCACTCCACCTAGAAATAGTTATACAGAATCAAGAAATAAAGTTTCCAGTACTCTGCAAGAAAAACAACAGCCAAATAAATCAATTAACTCATTCAAGATCATTCCACAAATCAGGTTTAGTGTTGGGAATGGAAAACGCTTGTCTACTTTCATAGAATTATAGAATCACCAGGTTGGAAGAGATCAACCAGACCATTGAGTCCAACCATTCCCACCAATCTCTAAACCATGTTCCTCAGCACCTCGTCCACCTGCACCTTAAACACCTCTAGGGAAGGCGAGTCAACCACCTCCCTGGGCAGCCTGTTCCAGTGCCTAATGACAGAACTTTTTCCTAATCTCCAGCCTAAATCTCCCCTGGCGGAGCTTGAGGCCATTCCCTCTTGTCCTGTCCCCTGTCACTTGGCAGAAGAGAGCAGCTTCCTCCTCTCCACTTTCCTGCTGTTTGCTTTATTCACTGATTTCAGTGGCTTCTCCACAGCTCCCACACCGACAGCCTTTGTCTTCATATCCTCCCAGCTCTCTATTTCCTTGCCAGACCCTCCCAGCTTCCCCTTAAGGCACACGATGCACATTGAGCAATTTTAACCACCTCTCCAAGTCAGTCCTTTCCATTCCTTAATTTCCATTATCTTTCTGACTTACTTCACTTTGGCTCAGAGACAACAGAACTGAATGTAAACACTGGGACTTCAAGTTCTCCACAACTTTGAGTGATGGAGAGGTGGGAGCATCCTGTCACTCCTCCAGACTGTGGTGCAGACAGCCCCGGGGGCAGGAGCAGGCTGCTCTCCTCCAGGGATGACTCCTCCACCCACACGCTCCCTGCGGCACACAGTGCATTCCCCTCTGTCCTAGACTGCCTGAGGCAGCTCTCGTCCTATCCAGATTTCCAGCTGAAAATTCGAATTCCCATTCTGCATGGACGGATTTTTTTCTGGCTGCCATCTCCAAGCCAGCCCAGCTGCAGATCTCAGGAATAATCATAGAATCATAGAACAACCAGGTTGGAAGAGACCCACCGGATCATCTAGTCCAACCATTCCTATCAAACACTAAACCAAGTCCCTCAGGACCTCATCCACCCGTCGCTTAAACACCTCCAGGGAAGGTGAATCAACCACCTCTCTGGGCAGCCTATTCCAATGCCCAATGACCCTTTCTGTGAAAAACTTCCTCCTAATCTCTAGCCTGAATCTCCCCTGGCGGAGCTTGAGGCCATTCCCTCTTGTCCTGTCCCCTGTCACTTGGGAGAAGAGGCCAGAATCTGCTCCTAGGTGCTTCATTATGACACCCAGGAAGAAGTCAGCAAGAAGTTAACAAAATATCTCAGGAGATGGAGGAAGATCAAGTGCAAAAATACCAGCTTCAGAGACTCATCAGCTTGCTGTGTCCTGCAGTACACCCAGAGGCAGCAAACCATGTCAAGCACACAAGGGGAGTTCAAAGCACACAAGAGCTCAAGTGATCTGCAGAAGAAAATCAATTTAGACAAACCTGTGGTAAGTAGCTAGATGAGATTTGCAAAGATCAGCACCTCAATCGTAGAATCACGGAATGGTTTGGGTTGGAAGGGACCTCAAAACCCATCCAGTCCCACCCCTGCCATGGGTAGGGACACCTCCCACTGGATTAGGGGCTCCAATCCCTATCCAACCTGGTCTGGAACCCCTCCAGGGATGGGGCAGCCACCTCTGCTCTGGGCAACCTGGGACAGGGCCTCCTCACCCTCACACCAAAACATTTCTGCCTAAGATTTCATCTCAATCTCCCCTCTTGCAGCTGAAAAATGTTTCTCCTCATCCCATCCCTGCCCTCCCTGATCCAGAGCCCCTCCCCAGCTTTCCTGCAGCCCCTTTCAGCACTGGAAGCTGCTCTAAGGTCTCCCCACAGCCTTCTCTTCTCCAGGCTGAACAACCCCAACTCTCTCAGCCTGTCCTCACACAGAAAGTTCTCCAGCTTTCAGATCATCTCTGTGTCCTCCTCTGGACTCGCTCCATGTCCTTCCTATGCTGAGGACATCAGGAAAAAAATCCTTCACTGAAAAGGTCCTCAAGCACAGGGACGGCTCCCAAGGGAGGTGACTGAGACACCATTCCTGGAGGTGTTTAAAAGTCAGGCAGATGAAATGCTTAGGGAAATGATTTAGTAGCCGACAGGTACAGATGGAGTTGATGATCTCAAAGGTCTTTTCCAACCTAGGGAATCTATGATAGCCATATCCTTTACTTCACTGGAATCCACACTCCCACCATAGAAAGCAGAGGGAAACCTGCATTATCTTGTTTCAAACTGGACAGAAAGAAGCGGGGTGCTCACTTTTCCTTAGCTGTTCATAAGATGAAATACTGACACTCTTCCCACAGGACATAATCCTTCCTGAAATCTTGCTAAGGATTCTGGATTGAAAGGCAGCAAGCCTCAGAGGAATTTCCACAGAGGCTACATCGAAACGTAGAAAAGCCTGTTGATGCTATAATAATGTCATCTAGAATCACAAGCAGACCCTTGCACGGTGGTGAGCCCAGGGCACCACGCACCACTCTGACACACACCACTGAGGAAGAGTGAAGAAGGACAAGCTTTTAGAATCATAGGATCACCAGGTTGGAAAAGACCCCAAGGATCATTGAGTCTGAACATTCCCATCAATCACTAAACCATGTCCCTCAGTGCCTCGTCCACCCATCCCTTAAGCACCTCCAGGGAAGGTGAATCAACCTCAGCCTCCTCTTCATCAGGCTAAAAAGCCCCAAGTGTCTCAGCAGCTCCTCATAAGGTTTACCCCCCAGGCCCTTCACCAGCTTTGTGAGGGCCAGCAGATTCCACAGGGTGACAACTCAGCCAGGAGGAACAGGGCAGTAACCAGCTTCACAGAGATGAAGCAGATCCAAGGTCAAGCTGAGGAGCCAGCAGGGTCCCTGAATGTGACAAAGATAAGACAACTACAACTAAGTTTAGGAAGGAGATAACCAACCCAGGCTGAGCTTAAATAGCCTCATGGGTATGGGGCGGAGGTCCCAGGTGAGGCTGCGGAGAGCAATTAAGGCCAATTAGCACCCTCAGGGCTTTCCATGGCAGAGCAGGCTGGGGGAAACAGAGCAGGGACCTCACGGCCTGGTGACATTGACCCCTGAGGAGATGGTAGTACCCTGCTGCTTTTTTAACAGAACCTCAGCATCTTAGAATCAAGGAATCACCAGGCTGGAAGAGACCTTCTAGATCATCGAGTCCAACCATTCCCACCAGTCACCAAATCATGTCCCTCAGCACCTCATCCACCTGTCCCTTAAACACCTCCAGGGAAGGTGAATCAACCACCTCCCTGGGTAGCCTCTGCCACTGCCCAATGACACTTTGTGTGAAAAATTTTTCCTAATGTCCAGCCCGAACCTCCCCTGGTGGAGCTTGAGGCCATTCCCTCTTGTCCTGTCCCTTGTCCCTTGGGAGAAGAGCCCAGCTCCCTCCTCTCCACAACCTCCTTTCAGGTTGCTGCAGAGAGCAATGAGGTCTCCCCTCAGCCTCCTCTTCTCCAGGATAAACACCCCCAGCTCTCTCAGCCATTCCTCATAAGGCCTGTTCTCCAGCCCCTTCACCAGCTTTGTTGCTCGTTTGTGACCATGAAGACTGTTCCTTCTACTTTACCTCCCTCCTGCCCTAAGCCAACTGTGCTCCCGTGCTCAGCTCTGGCTGCTGCAGCAGCCCCACAATCAGTACCTGTGCTAGCAAGTGGAAAGCAAATTCAGGGGTAGCTACATCTTTGTCCTCCCAGCAGATACATCTTGTTGCTTGAGGCAAAACCATCTCAGCCCACACCTCTCTCATCACTGAGCAGCAGCCGGAGACAAAAACTCTCATCTCTTGGCTGGCGTCCTTTGTCACCTTGGCATGTGGTGCTGGCAGACAGGAGCCACCCCAGGCAGATAGGGGGATGCTTGAGAGTGCAGCCTCCCTACTGTAGCTCACACGGAGCTGGAACGAGCCATCACTTCCCCAGAGCCCTCACCCATTGCTTTTCCTGACAGCATTAGAACTGTCAGACTGGCATTTTCAGCATGAGTCTGCCAAGACGAACTTGAACTCCACACACATCTGTCTTCTTCACATCAGCGTGAATCTCCTTTCACTGCTTCCAGGGCTGTTAATCCTCCTCCGCTGGGACTGCACCAGGATAGTCCTTTCTTCTCGAGGATAATCAGACTGTCAAACAAGGATGCCAGAAAGGCAGAACAGCTCCTTTCATTTCCCTTTCTTCTTTATAATCAGGCGTTCGGTTGCACTGGAGCAGAAAAAGGACAGATGAGAGTACAAGGATGATTCTCGCAGTTTTTTAACAGCATTCATAGGTGATGGTTAATCAGAAATCCAGTTTGGATCTTACAATTAAGAGGAATCCTAAAGATTATGGCCTCAAGCTCCACCAGCAGAGGTTCAGGCCGGACATTAGGAAAAAAAATTTCAAAGAAAGGGTCATTGGGCACTGGAACTGCCCAGGGAAGGGGTTGAGTCACCTTCCCTGGAGGTGTTTAAGGGACGGGTGGACGAGGTGCTGAGGGACATGGTTTAGTGTTTGATAGGAATGGTTGGACTTGATGATCTGGTGGGTCTCTTCCAACCTGGTGATTCTATGACTCTTTAAAGGTAGCAAATGTTAAAGGAAGGAACCAGAGGGGGAGGAGAGAGAAAGAAGTATTCACTTGCAGTAAATGGCTAATCCATGGTGGTTTGGGCAACCAAAACTGAGGGACCCATAATGCATAAGGCAGCACCACAGGACAAATGGAGGACCACAAGGACCAGATGCATATGGAAGGAGTCGCTTCAGCCATAAGACGTGTGTCCCACTAGGATGATAAATCATAGGAGGAGATTGGAGTATATCATAGAATCATAGAACAGTCAGGTTGGAAGAGACCCACCAGATCATCAAGTCCAACCATTCCTACAAAATGTAACCTGGAGATTTCTTAAAGAGTTTCAGCTAGAAAGTTGGTAAAAGCACTGGTCCTTAGAATCACAGAATCACCAGGTTGGAAGAGACCCATTGGATCACTGAGTTCAACCATTCTCATATAAAACCAGTCACACACCTGCATCACTGCAGTGTCTCACAATGGTTACGCAGGAGCGGAGCAGAGCGGCACCCGGTGCAGCAGGGGCACACATCTTCTGTTGCCTTTGGAACTAGAAAGTATGGCCAGCAGGATCTGGGAAGTGATTGTGCCCCTGGACCTGGCACCAGTGAGGCCACACCTCGAATCCTGGGTTCAGTTCTGGGTCCCTCACTACAAGGAAGACCTTGAGGAGCTGGAGCTCATCCAGAGAAGGGAACGGAGCTGGAGATCAAGGTTTATGAGGAACGGTTGAGGGACCTGGGGTTGCTTAGTCTGGAGAAAAGGAGGCTGAGGAGAGACCTCATCACTGTCTAAAATTGCCTGAAATGAGGTCGTAGTGAGGTGAGTGCTGGTCTCTTCTCCCAGGTAACAAGCAACAGGATGAGAGGGAATGGCCTCAAGAGGCACCAGGGCAAATTCAGATTAGACAGAAGGAAAAAATTCTTCACTGAACGGGTTCTCGGGTGCTGGAACCGCTGCCCAGGGAGGTGGTGGAGTCACCATCCCTGAGGGGTTTTAAAAGACAGGCAGACAAGATGCTCAGGGATCTGGTTTAGTAGTGGACACGTACAGTCGGACTCCACCTTCCCTGTTGGACTTCACCTTCCCTGGAGGTGTTTAAGGGACGGGTGGACGAGGTGCTGAGGGACATGGTTTAGTGTCTGATAGGAATGGTTGGACTCGATGATCCGATGGGTCCCTTCCAACCTGGTTGTTCTATGATTCCATGATCTCAAAGGTCTTTTCCAACCAAACGATTCCAGGATTCTGTGATTCTAGAAGAAAGAAGTTATTAATATTTCCTGCTACGCTTGCCTTTCCCCCTTCATCTACACTGCACATGCAAATGAAACGCAGACCCTTCTGTGAAACACAGAGCACACGGAGACCACATAAGACTCCCAAACTAGATCTATCAAACACCTACATCTACAGAAAGTGAAAGACCATAATTTACTGTCTCACCTGAAAAACAATTTTCAGCCCTGTAAGGCTGCTGGCAGAGAATCGTCTTGCTGGGTTTTATTGGTAAATCACAAGAGAGAGCATCTTCACCTGAAGCCTCAATGCCAAGCAATGATTTCTACACAATCCTGTGCTCACAGCCTTGGAAAATTGCCTGAGTGTCCCAGCAGAATGAAATAAGATAAAGCAAGAGTGATTACAGTAACGAGTAATAACAAGGCCTGGAAAGGACTGTCTGCTTGCAGACAAATGTGATATTTGCAGTAATTAATAAATGTGACACGAGAGAAAGGAGCTGGGAGTGAAGTAGGCACAAACAGGGTACAGATCAGAACTGACACAGTTTAAAGCTTCCAATTCCAATTCAGAAGTTTAGCACTTTGGGGATTTTTTGATTTATTTTAAAGCTGAACCACCCCAGCACCCTGATCTGGGCTTAGGTTTTCAGAGGATCACAGAATCACAAAATGTCCTGAGTTGGAAGGGACCCACTAGGACCATTAAGTCCAACTCTTGTCCCTGCACAGGACACCCCAACACTCACACCGTGGGGCTGAGGAACTTGGCCAAATGATACTGGAATATCATCAGGTTTGGTGACTGCTTTTCCGGGAGGTGTTCCAGGGCTCCACCACCCTCCGGGGGAAAAACCTTCCCCTGATGTCCAACCCAACCCTCCCCTGGCATCTTCCTGCCATTCCCTTGGGTCCTGCCATTGGTGGCCAGAGAGAAGAGCTCAGCGCCTGCTCCTCCTCCTCACCGAGTGAGGAAGCTGCAGAGCACCATGAGGTCTCCCCTCAGCATCCTCTTCCCCAGGCTGAACAGAACAAATGCCTTCAGCTGCTCCTTACATGGCTTCCCCTCTAAACTCTTCACCATCTCAACACTTAAGCTTTAGATCCTTTTTACACAGTGGCATCATTTCACCAGAGGTGAGTGGGATCTGGTGTTAGACTTCGCAGATCAAACCTATCCCAACTCTAACCAACGGCATTTGGTCTAACAAAACTCACCTCTGCCACCACATGAGAAAACATTCATCGCAGGGCAAGGTTAGATTGAATCCTCCTTTAGAAAAATAATTTCATAGAATCATAGAATAGTTTGAGTTGGAAAGGACCTTAAAGCCCAACCAGTTCCAAACCCCTGCCATGGGCAGGGACACATCCCACTGGATCAGGGGCTCCAAGCCCCATCCAACCTGCCCTTGAACCCCTCCAGGGACGGGGCAGCCACCGCTTCCCTGGGCAACCTGTTCCAGGGCCTCCCCACCCTCATAGTGAAGAAATTCTCCCTAATGTCCAGTCTAAATCTGCCCCTCTCCAGTTTATACCCATTGCCCTTGTCCTGTCACCACAAGCCTTTCTAAACAGTCCCTCCTCCCCAGCCTTCCTGGAGCCCCTTTTAGGACTGGAAGCTACTCTAAGGTCTCCTCAGAGCCTTCTCTTCTCCAGGCTGAACAACCCCAACTCAGCCTGTCCTCCTACAGGAGCTGCTCCAGCCCTCAGATCATCTTCTGATAAGAAAAACCCAAAGAGGCAGTCTGAGTCCACTTTTCCATTTTCACTGTCGGGCAGTTTTGGGAGATACATGTTCATCACTAATCCCTGCAGGGCCTGTAACCATGAGTATGTGGGAGAACGAAACACAGTACTGGCTCCAAGGGGCATTCCTGAACTTTATTTTTAATTATTACAATTCACCTAAGAACTTTAACCTTGCCAAATGCATCCCTGGGACAGACAGCACTTAAACTGTCCTCAGGAAGGAATTCCTTGCGTTTAGAAGTCATCATAGAATCATAGAACAGCCAGGTTGGAAGGGACCCATCAGATCATCAAGTCCAACCATTCCTATCAAACACTAAACCATGTCCCTCAGCACCTCATCTACCTGTGCCTTAAACACCTCCAGGGAAGGTGAATCAACCACCTCCCTGGGCAGCCTATTCCAATGCCCAATGACCCTCTGTGTGAAAAACTTCCTCCTAATCTCTAGCCTAAATCTCCCCTGGCGGAGCTTGAGGCCATTCCCTCTTGTCCTGTCCCCTGTCACTTGGGAGAAGAGCCCAGCTCCCTCCTCTCTACAACCTCCTTTCAGGTAGTTGCAGAGAGCAATGAGGTCTCCCCTCAGCCTCCTCTTCTCTAGGATAAACACCCCCAGCTCTCTCAGCTGTTCCTCATAGGTTCTGTTCTCCAGCCCCTTCCCCAGCTTCGTTGCTCTTCTCTGGACTCACTCCAGAGCCTCAACATCCTTCTTGTGCTGAGGGGCCCAGAACTGAACACAGGATTCAAGGAGCAGTCTCACCAGTGCTGAGTACAGAGGGAGAAGAACCTCCCTGGCCCTGCTGGTCACACCATTTCTGATCCAAGCCAGGATGCCATTGGCCTTCTTGGCCACCTGGGCACACTGCTGGCTCATGGTCAGTCGGCTGTCGACCAACACCCCCAGGTCCCTCTCCTCCTGGCAGTTTTCCAGCCAGACTTCTCCCAGCCTGTAGTTCTGCTCAGTGTTGTTGTGCCCATTGTCCAGCTCACTTGCTTCAGCATCAGGCAGTGAAACTCAGTGTACACCAAAATAAAGTCCAACCCTAACATGCCTAGTACACAGCAACGAGAGATCACAGAACACTTTGGGACAGAGAGGACCTCAAAGCCCATCCAGTTCCAGCCCCCTGATAGCTTTGGTTTTTGTCCTTCTTTCCAGAGATTACCAATAAAAGTAATTCCAAGGTGCCCAGTGGGTGCAGAGATACGATGTGCTAGCACTCAGGACAACCTCAGCAGTCCCAAGGTGGAATCAGACTCATCCAAACACACAGCCAAGACGATCTTGTTAAATAATTGAAGTGGTAATAAGTTCAGGCCTCTCACATTTAGTGCTTTTCAACTCTCCTACCACTTATTTCACAGAATCACAGAACTACCAGTTTGGAAGGGACCCATCGGATCTTCTAGTCCAACCATTCCTATCAAACACTAAACCAAGTCCCTCAATACCTCATCCACCCGTGCCTTAAACACCTCCAGGGAAGGGGAATCAATCACCTTTCATTGCTCTTTGCAGAGAAATTACACTTTTCCAGTTTTAGCATCTCTCCTGCTCTGTGCCGCTGCCTCCCCACAGCTTCTCCAGCCCTGGCGACCTCCCCGCTGCAGCCGGGAAGATCACGGCTTGTTTCCATGGAGACCAGGGTAAAGTGATAAATAAATGTCGCTGGGAATAACAAGCGCTCACCTCGCGTCACCAGGATGAAATCAGAAGGGGAATCGTGGCCAGGTTGTGCAGTTGCAGGAACGGGATGGGAGAGCTGCCCAGGCCCTTCTTTTCCCCACATCACCCATGGTGAGGTGTGCGGTGCTGGCTCTGCTGCCTTCCCACAGCCTCAGCATCCCTGGCTGGGTGGATGAGCGAGCCCCAAGCCCACAGATTGTCCCTCATCGTAGCTGCCCGTCAAGAAACCAGCATTTTGCGTTACTCAGAGTGACTGCCCCATCCCTGGAGGGGTTCAAGGGCAGGTTGGATGGGGCTTGGAGCCCCTGATCCAATGGGAGGTGTCCCTGCCCATGGCAGGGGTGGAACTGAGCCCTTCCCCAGCTTTCCTGGAGCCCCTTTCAGCACTGGAAGCTGCTCTAAGGTCTCCCCTCAGCCTTCTCCAGGCTGAACAACCCCAACTCTCTCAGCCTGGACTCGTACAGGAGGTTCTTCAGCCCTTGGATCATCTCTGTGGCCTCCTCTGGACTCACTCCAACAGCTCCATGTCCTCCCTGTGCTCAGGACCCCAGAACTGGACACAGGGCTCCAGGTGGGTTTCACAGAGTAGAGGGGCAGAATCCCCTTGCTCCCTGCTGGTCCCACTGCTCCGGGTGCAGCCCAGGACACAGTTGTTTTCTGGGCTGTGAGCGCACGTTGCCAGCTCATGTTGAGCTTCTCATCTCCCAGCTCCCCAAGTCCTTCTCCTCAAGGCTGCTCTTAATCCATTCTCCATCCAGCCTGGATATGCACTTGGGATTGCCCCAACCCAGGTGCAAGACCTTGCACTTGGCCTTGTTGAACCGAATTAATTTAGCACTTGCTTTTGGAATTTTGGCCCTAAAATGTAAATTCAAAGAGTCCATCAGCTCATCTTTAAGAATCTAAAATCTAGGATGCTCAAAAGAGCAACTGGTCCCCTCACCACAAGAAGGATGCTGAGGCTCTGGAGCGAGTCCAGAGAAGAGCAACGAAGCTGGTGAAGGGGCTGGAGAACAGGCCTGATGAGGAACGGCTAAGAGAGCTGGGGGTGTTTATTCTGGAGAAGAGGAGGCTGAGGGGAGACCTCATTTCTCTCTACAACTCCCTGAAAGGAGGTTGTGGAGAGGAGGGAGCTGGGCTCTTCTCCCAAGTGCCAGGGGACAGGACAAGCAGGAATGGCCTCAAGCTCCATCAGGGGAGATTTAGGCTGGACATTAGGAGGAAGTTTTTCACACAGAGGGTCATTGGGCATTGGAATAGGCTGCCCAGGGAGGGGGTTGATTCACCTTCCCTGGAGGTGTTTAAGGCACAGGTAGAAGAGGTCCTGAGGAACATGGGTTAGTGTTTGATAGGAATGGTTGGACTGGATGATCCGGTGGGTCTCTTCCAATCTGGTTGTTCTATGATTCAGCTTACCTAGAAGACACTACAGCAAGTGTCCATCTGATCAAGGACATCACGGCAAGCAGGTGGGATCAAATGTAGATTCAAGGGACATCATCCCTATAGGAAAATCCCGCCGTGTTCAGTAAGAAATACAAACCTACCTCCTGTTTTAAATTACGCTCAGGAGTCCTGCGCCAGATGAGATCCAGGCCAGTTTTCTACCTCAACCATCTCACACCAAAACGTCCCACGTGCTCCTGGTAGAGGTAAGACAAGGCGGCTGCAAACATACCCAGAGGCTGCACGTCCACATCGTCCCACTGAAAAGGAAGAACAGAGAAAGAAATTGGGACTAATTAGCACTGTAATGTATCTGAGGCTTGATTGAGTGTCACTCGACAGCCACAGGCAGCAGAGATATGAAGAAAAATGGAGCCCATTTGTGGTTCAGTATTTATTAGCATTTCGGTAATACGACCCATCCATCATATACAAGGCATGTTTCAAAAGTACCGGCTCTCCTGCTTCCCAAGCGCCCAGAACCCTTGTAAATCGCCTTCTTCGGATCTTGCTGAGAATAAAACACATTCATCTGGCTGCAGGCACTGAGGGGAAAAGGGTTTTGCCTTGTGATGGAAATAAAGACTGATGATACAAGGAAATGATAGGATTAAGAGGCTGGAGATGAAGACAGAAGGAACCCACCTTCCCACTGTTGTCCATCTGAGGTTTACAAGCCACCAAGCACAGCCATGGGATTAAATTCTTCATGATGAGGTGGTGAGGCACCGCAACAGGTTTCCCAGGGAAGCTGTGGCTGCCCCATCCCTGGAGGGGTTCAAGGTCAGGTTGGATGGGGCTTGGAGCCCCTGATGCAGTGGGAGGTGTCCCTGCCCATGGCAGGAGTGGGACTGGATGGGCATTGAGGTCCCTTCCAACCCAAATCATTCCATGAGTCTATGACCACGAAAATAAAATCCCAGTTGACATTCACAGGGATGATCTGAAAGCATCTAAAAACCTTCAGTGAAATACGATGCTCCAAGTCCCAGCTGTTATTTAGTGAGGCAGAAAGAGGGAACCCTGCGACTACAGAAAAGGACACACAGAGGTTCCAGAAGGAAAAACAGTAAAAACAACAGTAAAGAAATTTGACTGCTCTTATTTTTTTCCCCAGAAGATAAATAATTTGGTCAGACCTGTCTAAATCTGGTGCTGTCCACACAGATCTGCTTCCAGATGTTGCAGCCAACCGCTCCAGACAAGGCTGGAATGAGCCCTGAGGTCTGTCCATGCTGTTTCAAGCACATTTCAATTCCTAAAGGGTCATCACTCTGCAAAGAACAGGCTCTTGTATCATTTAGTGCTTCAGGTAGGAGAACAGCAGAGGTTCAGAGTTTCACTGCAACCTTGGAAAGCAGAGAACCATTGAATAATTTGGGCTGGGAGAGACCTTAAACCCATCCAGTTCCACTCCCTCTGTCATGGGCAGGGACACCTCCCACTGGATCAGGGGCTCCAAGCCCCATCCAACCTGGCCTTGAACCCCTCCAGGGATGGGGCAGCCACCACTGCCCTGGGTAACCCTCAGCATGAAGAAATTCCTCCTTATATCTAGTCTAAATCTGCCCCTCTCCAGTTTATACCCATTGCCCCTCCTCCTGTCACTACAAGCCTTGATGTTCTCTGTTTTTCACATTTATTCCCCGGACACTCCAGGACAGGACTCCCAAAAATCTCATCAGTTTCTGACTCAACAAAACCCTCAGTAAGTGGCTGGAAATACAGATATAGAAAATTAAACGTACACTTCAGCACTTTGACAAATCAAGGCCTATAAAAATTAAGCACCAAACAAATCTTTTCACGGAGATTGCTACTCTGCTGAAGTTTTAATGAGTTTTGACGTTTCAGCCCACTTCAGCAGGGGAGAAGCATTAGAAATTCTTACATAATTGCCACAAAAATAACTTATTGCCTACCTTTATTTAGGAAAACCTAAGTAGTTGTCGCCTTGCAAATGGTCAGGCTGCTTAGTATTCCAGCAGCTGTTAAAGCAGCCAAAAACAAACAAGAGAAAACAAATCACAATTACAGGCTGGGCAGAAAATTGTTTGGGAGCAGCTCTGAGAAGGACTTGGGGTGCTGGGGGTGAGAAGATCAACAGAACCAGCAATATGCACTCACAGCCCAGAAACCACCCGTGTCTCGGGCTGCATCCTGAGCAGTGGGACCAGTAGGGAGGGAGGGGATTTTGTCCCTCTGCTCCACTCTGGTGAGACCAAACCTGGAGCCCTGTGTCCAGTTCTGGAGTCCTCAGCACAGGGAGGATGTGGAGCTGTTGGAGTGAGTCCAGAGGAGGCCACAGAGATGATGCAAGAGCTGGAGAACCTCCTGTATGAGGACAGGTTGAGAGAGTTGGGGTTGTTCAGCCTGGAAAAGAGAAGGCTCCACCAGAGAGTCCTTAGAGCAACTTAGGGGCTCCTGAAAGGGGCTCCAGGTAAGCTGGGGAGGGGCTCTGGATGAGGGAGGGCAGGGATAGTGTGAGTGGAAATGGGTTTGTTTATATCCTATTGGCTCCTGGATAAAATGCTGTTTGAGACTTAGCAGCCTTTGATCTTGAAAGTCTAAGTATGTGAGTGTAGGTCTCCTGCCAGAACACAAACTGAGCCTGACAGTAAAGGGCTTTCTCAGGGGAGAAACAAATCTCCTGCTGCTCAGCAGCTGCACCTCATGTCAGTTGGCTGTAAAAAAATCCACAACGAAGATGGAACAGGGAGGAGAAGGCTGACCGATTCCTTCAGTCTTTTCCACAAACATGTACAAACACAATCACACCAAAAATAGAATCGTAGAACAACCAGGTTGGAAGAGACCCACCAGATCATTGAGTCCAACGATTCTTATGAAACACTAAACCATGTCCCTCAGTACCTCATCCACTCGTGCCTTAAACACCTCCAGGGAAGGTGAGAAAAAGCCTTCTCAGCAAATCCAGAAAGTATACTCAAAGAAATATCAGGAATGAAACACACGCGGGTGCACAGGAACGCAGGGATAGCAAAGGAAAAAGATATAGAGGTATCGATACAGTTATTCCATTGCAATTTACAGCTTCCTTGCCAGGGGAAGAGGAAGAGGAGCAGGTGCTGAGCTCTTCTTTCTGGCAACCAAGGACAGGACCTGATGGAATGTCAAGAAGATGTGCCAGGGAGGGTTAGGTTGGACATCAGGAGAAGGTTCTTCCCCCAGAGGGTGGTAGAGCCCTGGAACAGCTCCCAGGGAAGCAGTCACCCAGCCTGACAATATTCCAGAAGTGTTTGGCCAAGGCCCTCAGCCCCACAGTGTGAACGTTGGGGTGTCCTGTTAAGGAACGGGAGTTGGACTCAGCATTCGTAGTGGGTCCCTTTCAACTCAAGACATTCTATGGTATCTAAGGCTAACGTCTGACCCTCTGTTCCAGCCTCAGCCACTCTATGCTACACCTCACCACAGGATTAAAACAAAGAGAGTTCAATGGCATTTCACATGGTGTGCTGGAACCCCTGCTCTGCCATCAAACCAATAGCTGGACATTTCTTAAAGCCAAGAAGTCTCTATGAAACCCAAGCAGCAGGTAAAGCAGCTGAAGCAGACGAATGACTAACAACATGCCCATTGCCAGGGATAGCAAATACCAGAGTGGGTACGTGGGAATGAGAGATGAGTGCTCTTTTCCGTTCTAACTGCTCCTGAAAGCTTAATAAATTATCTATGGCAGCAGCAAGGTGTCACACAATCGTGGGGACTGGAATAGGCAGGGAAAAGCATGTCCACTGCCTGGTGGGTCAGGGCATATGAGGAGAGATGGTTGCTGTGCCTTGGCTGTTTCAGCCCTCCCCATACCTTCCCCCTTGCTTTGGCTCTTTCTGAAGATATTACTGCATTGTTGCTGCTTCTGGCTCAAGCCTCTGCCTTCTGCTTTGGTGATGACACAGCCTTCAGATCCACACCTTGGCTCCCCAGCCTCCCCACCTGCCCCTGGCTCCGCACCAGCAGCCGCCCACACCTCGGTGAGCGCAGAGCGTGTGTCGGTGTGACAAGTCCTACAGGATGGGTGAAGCGCAGAGGGGAGGCAAAACTCGCAGGGTTGCTATCACCAAAGGGTTTGATTTGTGCAAGACAGAGCAGGGAAAAGAGCATGTGAATCTATTGGAATATGCTGCCCAGGGAGGTGGTTGATTCACCTTCCCTGGAGGTGTTTAAGGCACACATGGATGAGGTCCTGAGGGACTTGGTTTAGTGTTTGATAGGAATGGTTGGACTCAATGATCCGATGGGTTTTTCCCAACCTGGCTGATCTATGATTCTCTGATTCTAAAGCACTTTCGTTTGAGACTGCTACAGCCTGCCTTGGCCCCCACACTGCCCACCCATAAGCTGCTCGACTCACAGGTCCCACAGGCTCTCAGCACAGCTACAGCACAAGATAATCCCGAGCATCACTTTTGCTCCTTGATCCACTGATGTGCCCTTCCTGAAGGGCCCAAAATCTCAGGCTCAGCCCAGGCTGCATGAAAAGCGACTGGTCTATAACTACCTGAGGGGAGGTTGTAGAGAGGAGGGAGCTGGCCTCTTCTCCCAAGTGACAGGGGACAGGATGAGAGGGAATAGCCTCAAGCTCCACCAGGGGAGGTTCAGGTTGGACATTAGGAGGAAGTTTTTCACACAATGGGTCACTGGGCACTGGCAGAGGCTGCCCAGGGAGGTGGTTCACCTTCCCTGGAGGTGTTTAAGGGACGGGTGGATGAGATCTTGAGGGACTTGGTTTAGTGTTTGATAGGAATGGTTGTACTCCATGATCCAGTGGGTCTCTTCCAACCTGGTTGTTCTATGATTCTATGATCCTATGAAAAGGCCACAAGGGCTGTTGCAATCCATTGTGTTGATGGAACTACTGAGGTTGGAAAAGCCCTCTCAGCTCATCCAGTCCAACCACCAGCCCAACCCCACTGTGGCTGCTAAATCACACCCCCAGGTGCCCCAGCTACACTGGTTTTGAACCCCTCCACAGACAGAGACTCCCCCACTGCACTGGGAAGCCTCTATCAGTGCTTCACCCCTCTGTTAGTGAAGGTGTTTTCCCTGATATCCAATCTAAACCTCCCCTGACACAAGTTGAGGCTGTTTCTTCTCATCCTATCACTGGTTACCTGGCAGAAGAACCCAGCACCCAGCTTGCTCCAACCTACTTCCTGGGAGCTGCAGAGAACAATGAGGTCTCAAAGGGAGAACCTGCTGCACCAACACCAGGCTCATTATACGTACTTTGATAGGAATGGTTGGACTTCATGATCCGGTGGGTCTCTTCCAACCTGGTGAATCTATGATTCTATGATCCTCCTTCTGTTTCGACTCCTATTCAGTGGGAGTTACAGATTATTGTTTCGGGAAAGGCTAATGGTTCTTCCTGAATCATTGTCTTTTCACTGGTGCACAAGCAGAAGCAAACTTCATAGAAATGAGGCCGTGAAAAGAAGCACGAAAAGCCCCATTAGGGAATGCAGGAGCCATTCAAGCTCTTCAAGATTAACAGCATTTTTATGGAGATGTAGCTGCCGCCTTTCTGCTGATGCTTCCAATAGGAAACTGCTGAAACTCGACTTAAAATTTAATGAAGCTACTTCTACGTATAAAGTTAACCAACCACTTAATTAGCTTCCTAGTCAGTCTCTTTTTGAAAAGGGAAAGAGGGGGAGGCATTCATGTTCACTTCCCTCACAATGAAACTCTGCTTCTTCTAAAGGAAGGATTGAGATTTTGCTGCCTAATCACAGGGAAGAGACCTGGTGGCTCTGTATGGAAGCATACCATCCTCTAAAAGAAATCTAGTGTTCATCAAAACCATCTCGGATGTTAAATTGCTTCCCTGAGCATCTCGTTTCATACCTAACAGCTGCCTGCATCATGGGTAGAGAGAGCATCCTCTTGCAGCTCAGCACATTCCTTCCAGGGATGAAGAGAGACCTCACCTGGAGCCCTGTGTCCAGTTCTTGAGTCCTCAGCTCAGGAAAGACATGAAGATGTTGGAGCAAGTCCAGAAGAGGCCACAGAGATGATGCGAGGGCTGGAGAACCTCCTGTACGAGGACAGGCTGAGAGAGTTGGGGTTGTTCAGCCTGGAGAGGGATGCGGGGAGACCTTAGAACAGCTTCTAGTCCTGAGATGAGCTCCAGGAAAGCTGGGGAGGGGCTCTTGATAAGGGATTGCAGGGATAGGATGAGGAGAAAGTTTTCAGCTGCAAGAGGGGAGATTGAGATGACATCTCGGGAAGAAATATTTTGCTGTGACTGGGGAGGGGACCAGGTTTCCCAGAGCAGTGGTGGCTGCCCCATCACTGGAGGTGTTCAAGGCCAGGTTGGACGGGGCTTGGAGAAACTCGATGCAGCGGGAGGTGTTCCTGCCACCTTCTTTCATCATCCTGCTACATTCTGTATCTCTACTGGATCACGAGAGCTTCCAAATGCATGGACAGGAGACAAGAAGCAAGGGACCATAGAATTGTGGAATGATTCGAGTTGGAATGGACCTCAAAGCCCATCCAGTCCCACCCCTGTCATGGGCAGGGACACCTCCCACTGGATCAGGGGCTCCAAGTCCCATCCAACCTGACCTTGAACCCCTGGGCAACCTGAGCCAGGGCCTCCCCACCCTCACACCAAAACATTTCTTCCTAAGATTTCATCTTTATCTCCCTTCTTACAGCTCAAAACCATTCCCCTCATCCTATCCCTGCACTTCCTGATCCAGACCCCTTCCCCACCTTTCCTGGAGTCCCTTCCAGGACTAGAAGCTGCTCTAAGGTCTCTTCACCGCCTTCTCTTCTCCAGGCTGAGCAAGCCCAGCTCCCTCAGTCTGTCACGATATCTCATCTTGTAGGCAGTGATGGGTATCCAGACTCTTAAACCCAGATCCGACTGCTGAAAGGTCTCATACACTTCAAAATTCAGAGCTGTGATCTGGGATTAGTTTGACAAGAAGCAAGGTTTTTTTTTTTTAAATAAAAAGCACCCCAGCAGAGGCTGAGAGCCCTTTATTTGCCTCAACCAGGCAGCATAATCCTTCTGCTGAGCTTAGCGGAAGTAGGTCTGACAGCAGAGCAAGAGAGAATAATCAGATCCGAGTTTGGTTGAGATGGGAGCTACAAGCATGGTTACATGGTGAAATGAATCACAGAATCACCAGGTTGGAAGAGACCCACCAGATCACCGAGTCCAACCATTCCAATCAAACGCTAAAACATGTCCCTCAGGACCTCGTCCACCCATCCCTTAAACACCTCCAGGGAAGGTGAATCAATCACCTCCCTGGGCAGCCTGTTCCAATGCCCAATGACCCTTTCCAGGAAAAACTTCCTCCTAATCTCTAGCCTAAACTACCCCTGGTGGAGCTTGAGGCCATTCCCTCTTGTCCTATCCCCTGTCACTTGGGAGAAGAGCCCAGCTCCCTCCTCTCCACAACCTCCTTTCAGTGAGTTGGAGAGAGCAATGAGGTCTCCCCTCAGCCTCCTCTTCTCCACAATAAACACCCCCAGCTCTCTCAGCCGCAATTCATAGGGCCTGTTCTCCAGCCCCTTCACCAGCTTCCTGGCTCTTCTCTGGACTCGCTCCAGAGCCTCAACATCCTTCTTGTGCTGAGAGGCCCACAACTGAACACAGGATTCTAGGAGCGGCCTCACCAGTGCTGAGTCCAGAGGGAGAAGAACCTCCCTGGACCTGCTGGTCACACCGTGTCTGATACAAGCCAGGATGCCATTGGCCTTCTTGGCCACCTGGGCACACTGCTGGCTCATGTTCAGTCGGCTGTCAACCAACACCCCCAGGTCCCTCTCCTCCTGGCAGTTTTCCAGCCAGGCTTCTCCCAGTCTGTAGCTCTGCATAGGGTTGTTGTGCCCCGAGTGCAGGACCCGGCATTTGGCCGTGTTCATCCTCATGCCATTGGACTCTGCCCAGTGCTCCAGCCTGTTTAGGTCCCTTTGCAGAGCTTCTCTACCCTCCAGCAGATCCACACTTCCACACAACTTTGTGTCATCTGCAAACTTGCTAAGGGTACCCTCAATGCCTTCATCCAGGTCGTTGATGAAGACATTGAACAGGGCTGGACCCAGCACTGAGCCCTGGGGAACCCCATTTGTCACTGGCCTCCAGCTGGACTTAAATGCTAACCGCATTCTCATATGCATCGTGACTGCAGCCAAGCAGCGCCCAGGCCATGCAACGCAGCAGCAGGAATGTTTTACACCCATGGCTGCCTGAGAAAAAGAAACCTTATATTGCAAATAAAAATCAAAAGTTGTCTCTCCTCTTTCTACTCTTTCAGGTACTTCTACTCAGAAGCACCAGGTAACTTCTGCAAGAATTATGTACAGAAAAGTCTGACACACCTTTTGTGTCCTGACTTGTGTGAGCAAAGATAACAGATGGAGACGCCACATCCTTCTGTTTCTGTGTTTCCGTGTGGTGGCAGATGGGGTCAGGCAGAGGGGCCGGACGCAGACATCTGTGTTGCTGCTCTGATAGGATCTGACAACGGTTGGACTCGATGATCTGGTGGATCTCTTCCAACCTGGTTGTTCTATGATTCTATGAATATTAGTGAGATTCAGGAACCACTCGTTGCAGTGAAAGATCAGCAACGGCTTCGTTTTACTCTCGAAGCCTGGCAGGAAAAATTGTCTAAGTGTTACGAGCACCACATCAGGATGGGAGGAGGGAAAGGGGGAAAAAGCTAGTTACAATCAACTGGAAACAATTCTCTTGGCTGGACTCATTATCAACACTGTCATTGGGCATTTCACCTACCACATAGGACCTGATCAACACTGAGATTCTGTTATTAACATATAGCCATTTCATATCTATTAGCTCTCGTTAACGCTCATTTAGAGGCCAGTAGAACCCTCTCATGAGGGTATTTCTCCCTCAGTCTGCGTCTTTTTCTCCTCTGTGGTTAGACAGGGCTCAAAGAGCAAGAGCTTCTTTCTAACTCCTTTTGACATCTCCGATAAGGGTTATCTGGGAGCCTAATGGTGTAGCCTATACTTAGATTAAAAAGCAGGAAAATCACTAATGGGCTCCTGCGAGCAGCGGAGGTTCGGCTCTTTTTTAAGGTTTTAAAGCTCCCCACGGTGGATTGAGCCAGTTTGGTCTTCTGACATGAGAAAACTGTCAATCATCCCAGTCAGGGCTCTCGCAGAGCTCGGTGTTTCATAAGCCGCATGACCCAAACAGTCAAGATGCTGATCAGGAAGAGGCAACAAGTAGCTTAGATCTGTCTGGGTCATCAGGGATAGAGACGGGAGCCTACCTGCTCCTAGACAGCAGTTGTTTGATTCTCCTACTCTCCGCCTTCGCCCGAAAGGGAATGTATCGACAAAGGGAAACTTCAACGAGAGTTTAATCAAAGCTGCAGACAAAAATGCTGCAAGTCTGTCCGTGTCTGTTAAAAGGCTGAGAAAACTTTCAGGTCTGTTTTCTGACAGTGGAAGCAGACATTATTCCAGGTTCTGGATTCGTTATTCGGCTACAAAGAAAGGCCCATCTCTACAAAGCACAGAGCTGGGGTGAGAAGAGAATGCGCCCTGATAACTCTTCCATACATTAGGTGTCCCTGCTTGCCACTTGCTTTGTTACTCACACACATTGCTCTGCCTGCCTTTGGCTCTTTGCACACTGAGGACGCAGTCCATTTCTCTTTTTTGTTTCATAGAACAACCAGGTTGGAAGAGACCCATCGGATCATTGAGTCCAACCATTCCTATCAAACACTAAAACATGTCCCTCAGAACCTCGTCTACCCATCCCTTAAACACCTCCAGGGAAGGTGAATCAACCACTTCCCTGGGCAGCCTCTGCCACTGCCCAATGACCCTTTCTGTGAAAAACTTCCTCCTAATCTCCAGCCCAAATCTCCCCTGGTGGAGCTTGAGGCCATTCCCTCTTGTCCTGTCCCCTGTTACTTGGGAGAAGAGCCCAGCTCCCTCCTCTCTACAACCTCCTTTCAGGTAGTTGTAGAGAGCAATGGGAGTTTTCAGCACTGCTTATCAAACGAAAGGCAAAGCTGCTTCTGACGGAGCATCTGTAAGGATCAAAGGAAGATGGTTGGGTTTTTAGGCTGGTGTCGGGAAGAAGATTATCCTCAGAAGCAAAGCTGCTTTGACACCTATTCCTACCCTTCAGCTGTGAGTGGTATTGACCAACACCACCAAAGAAGAAGGAGATGAAGCTTCCAGTGCCTTGGAGACCGAACAGTGGCTGCTCTCCACTTCAGCTTGGGACTGGTATGTACGACACAAGGAGAAGAACAGAACTGCAGTTACTCTGAAGGACCTATTGGACCTACTTCACAGAAAGGGTCATTAGGCACTGGAACAGGCTGCCCAGGGAGGTGGTTGACTTGCCTTCCCTGGAGGTGTTTGGGGTGCAGGTGCATGAGGTGCTGAGGGACATGGTTTGCAGACTGGTGGGAATGATTGGACTTGATGGTCCTGTGGGTCTCTTCCAACCTGGTGATTCTATGATTCTATACTTTGTGGCAAAAAAACAAAGTAGAAGACCAGCCTCAGAGCAGCACATAGTGACCCAAGTACCCAATCCCATCTCATCCTGAGTAGGAATTCCCTGCTCAGTGGATATTGGAGCCAATGTGACAAGAATGGTATTTATAGAATCATAGAACAACAAAGTTGGAAAAGACCCATCGGATCATCGAGTCCAACCATTCCTATCAAACACTAACCTATGTCCCTCAGCACATCGCCCACCCATGCCTTAAACACCTCCAGGGAAGGTGAATCAACCACCTCCCTGGGAAGCCTGTTCCAATGCCCAATGAACCTCTGTGTGAAAAACTTCCTCCTAATCTCTAGCCTAAATCTCCCCTGGCAGAGCTTGAGGTCATTCCCTCTTGTGCTGTTGCTTCTGATAGGCCTGATGGGGAAGGGAACAAGAGAAGAAAGTAGGAAAAAAGAGATAGTGACTTGAGTAATACTAAAATTGCAAGCAAGTAACTGTAAGGAAATAAAAGCTGCAACAACAACAACAAAATGAAGACAGAAGAGACTTGGGGTTGTTCAGCCTGGAGAAGAGAAGGCTGTGGAAGATCTTAGAGCAGCTTCCAGTGCTGAAAGGGGCTCCAGGAAAGCTGGGGAGAGGCCCTTGGTCAGGAAGTGCAGGGACAGGATGAGGGGGAACAGTTTTGAGCTGCAAGAGGGGATATTGAGGTGAGATCTTAAGAAGAAATGTTTTGGTGTGAGGGTGGGGAGGCCCTGACCCAGGTTACTCAGAGCAGTGGTGGCTGCCCCATCCCTGGAGGGGTTCAAGGGGAGGTTGGATGGGGCTTGGAGCCCCTGATCCAGTGGGATGTGTCCCTGCCCACGGCAGTAGGTGGAACTGAGTGGTGGGCTTTAAGTTCCCTTCCATTCATTCTGTGACTCTAAGATTACACGATTCTATGATAAAGTACCTTACACGGTTTGAACAATTTCTGCTGGTGAACTTGATGGAATTTATTTAAAGGATCAAATTCCCTAGGTTTTTTGAGCTGCTTCAGCTTAGGCCTTTTGTAAATACGGCTCAGTGTGTCTGAAAGATTGGAAATGCCCAACACAATTACCTGCACAGCAAATCTCCTTACAAGGAGCAAAGCTGGTTCATTGAGGAGACCAAAATTTCTGAGCTCACTGACAAGACGCAGCCTTGCTCGTAGATAAAAGGGAGTCGTATCTCTTCTGTTTGACCTGTGGTAGCCTGTAGGAGAGGTTGCATCCTACAAGAAAGCTGGGGAGGGACTTTTTACAAAGGCTTGTAGTGATAGGATGAGGGGCAATGGAGATAAACTGGAGAGGGGATGATTTAGACTGGACACAAGGAGGAATTTCTTAACAGTGAGAGTAGTGAGACACTGGAACAGGTTGCCCAGAGCAGTGGTGGCTGCCCCATCCCTGGAGGGGTTCAAGGGCAGGTTGGATGGGGATCACCCTGATCCAGTGGGAGGTATCCCTGCTCATGGCAGGGTTGTTGGAACTGAATGATCTCTAAGGTCCCTTCCAACCCAAGCTATTCTAGGATTCTGTACATTCTGATCTCTGTAAGAGAAAACAGGAGCGGTAAGCGACTGGCACATTCAGCTTGGGTGCTCTATTAAAAAAAGTAAATTAATGCTACATAAAGCAGGCCACAATTTCTAACCTGGAGACAGAAGCCCTCAGGAAAAAGATGTGATCATGTAATTAAGGAGTGTATCACAATGCACACGGGCAAAGGGGATCATTAAATTCATAAAAATCAGCCTCCATTCCGCTATTTTCTGGCTGCAGAGTTCTTCAATTTGCAGCCTTTGTAATATTAGTTTAATGTAACTATCTGTGCACAATAAAGAGTTTTCTTATTAGCTGGGACTTGTCTCTTCTCCTGCCTGGATTGAGTCAGCACACAATGAGTCTCCTGCCTCCCGGAGCCATGCAATTATCTCAGGATCTTAAATTAAAAACAAGGGCTCTTGTAAACCTCTCCATCCTGAAGCAAGCACGAGGAGGCAAATCCAGCAGTTTGTGCCTGAGGAGAGCCTGGAACAAGAGCTTTCAGACATACCAAACGTCATATGTGTCCTAATAGAAAACTAATTATTCCAACAACTCTCTCAACACAGTCCCGTTAAGGGACCCTGTCAATCCCAAGGGTATTTATGGGAGTAGGTACTTGAAGAAATCTTTCCAGTGACCCTCAGTGTTATCACTTCTGCTTCTGCTCAAGATAAGTCTCCTGCATTTTCCTAGGAGAATAAATCTACCCAACGCTCAGAGGTGCTGAGGTACCTGCCTAAATCCCCTGCTCTGCTGTTCCGAGGCTGGATTTCCAAGTACCATCCACACCCTGGCTCCTTTGTCTTTGTCTCAAAATCTGTAGGTACAAAGAGGGAAAGAAACTACTTGAACTCCTGCACACGAGGGCTTATGAGAATGACTGGAAGAAACTTTTTTTGTAAGACCTGTAGCAATAAACGGTGTGACCAGCAGGTCCAGGGAGGTTCTTCGCCCTCTGTACTCGGCACCGGTGAGACCGCTCCTTGAATCCTGTGTTCAGTTGTGTGCCCCTCAGCACAAGAAGGATGCTGAGGCTCTGGAGTGAGTCCAGAGAAGAGCAACAAAGCTGGGGAAGGGGCTGGAGAACAGACCTTATGAGGAACGGCTGAGAGAGCTGGGGGTGTTTAGCCTAAAGAAGAGGAGGCTGAGGGGAGACCTCATTACTCTCTACAACTACCTGAAAGGAGGTTGTGGAAAGGAGGGAGCTGGGCTCTTCTCCCAGGGGACAGGGGACAGGACAAGAGGGAATGGCCTCAAGCTCCACCAGGGGAGATTTAGGCTGGAGATTAGGAGGAAGGTTTTCACAGAAAGGTCATTGGGCAGTGGCAGAGGCTGCCCAGGGAGGTGGTTGATTCACCTTCCCTGGAGGTGTTTAAGGGATGGGTAGACGAGGTCCTGAGGGACATGGTTTAGTATTTGATAGGAATGGTTGGACTTGAGATCCAATGGGTCTCTTCCAACCTGGTGATTCTATGATTCCATGAAGTGTGCCTATCTGCAAATGAGGAAACCACTAATTGCAGTGTGTGCTTCGGTAGCTCCTACCTCCCAGAGAGCCTTTGGGAGCATCAGAGCACACCACCGCACTGCCCAGAGCCAGGGGGCAGCTCAGAGATGCGCAGCTATTTTTGAGCCTTCTCTCACATACGAGCAGTTCACATTTATGGAATACAGAGCAGGAGATCTGTTAAAACCAAAACATCTCTCCAGCTCTGCATCTCCAGGACAAACCCGAGGTGAATGATGCCATTTAACTGCCTTCCAGAGCCATTTTAGCGGCAGTCAGAGGAAACATTTCCTACAGAAACAGTTCATATGAAATTTATAAGCCTTCCCCTGGGGAGGAAACATCCATTTCCCCTTCTACCTGCCATTCTTCTTCATTTATTCAATCAGTAAGACGCAAAATTTGACAGGCCTTAAGTGAAAAAAGGAGCTCTTCCTATCAAAGAGAGCCTGGATGGATTTAAAACTATCAAACTTAGAACCTAGATTCAGTTAATGGGAATAAAAATAAATAGAAATAGAATCTATATGTAAATGAACATTACCTCACCCCTGGCATTTAAGCTCATTTTCAAATCCAGAATTAGAAACAGCTTTAACTTGCCGGCACTTGTTGTATGTTTACACAGAGAGAGACTTTTTGAGGGGACACAGGTCTGAACCTTTCAGCTCCAGCTTCTGTGCCTCAAAGAAGCCGCAGCAGGAGATTCTTTTTGGACAGGAAAGGAGTCATAGACTCGCATGGCTGGAAAAGATCCTTGAGATCAAGTCCAATTTGCACCTGCCCACTACTAAACCAGATCCCCAAGTACCTTGTCTGCCCAATTTTCAAACCCGTCCAAGGGTGGGGGCTCCAGCGCTGCTCTGAGCAGCTGTTCCAGTGCCTGAGAACCTTTTGGGTGAAGGAATTTTTCCTGACATCTAATCTGAACCTGCCCTGCCATGATTGCCACCATGCATTGATATAATCATAGAATCACCAGGTTGGAAGAGACCCATCGGATCATCAAGTCCAACCACTCCTATCAAACACTAAACCATGTCCCTCAGCACCTCATCCACCCATCCCTTAAACACCTCCAGGAAAGGTGATTCAATCCCCTCCCTGGGCATCCTCTGACACTGCCCAATGACCCTTTCTGGGAAAAACTTTTTCCTAATGTCCAGCCTGAACCCCCCCTGGAGAAGCCTGAGGCCATTCCCTCTCGTCCTGTCCCCTGTCACTTGGGAGAAGAGTCCAGCTCCCTCCTCTGCACAACCTCCTTTCAGGAAGTTGCAGAGAGCAATGAGGTCTCCCCTTAGCCTCCTCTTCTCCAGGATAAACACCCCCAACTCTCTCAGCCCTTCCTCATAAGGCCTGTTCTCCAGCCCCTTCACCAGCTTTGTTGCTCTTCTCTGGACTCGCTCCAGAGCCTCAACATCCTTCTTGTGCTGAGGGGCCCACAACTGAACACAGGATTCGAGGAGCAGTCTCATCAGTGCCGAGTACAGAGGGGGAAGAACCTCCCTGGCCCTGCTGGTCACACCATTTCTGATCCAAGCCAGGATGCCATTGGCCTTCTTGGCATGAAGTCCCATCAGCTGAGTGCCACTTCCCTGGAGGACCAGAGAGCAGAACAATAGCCGAGAGGTGGTGAGAGAACTTCTTCTTGATGAGGCACGGAGTATCTCACCACCACGCCCTGTCTTCAGGGCTCATTCCTCGCTTAGCTTGCCTCTCTACATCCTTAAAGTTCTTCCTCTCTTACCTCAGGAGATCAGCGTTCACAGCCCTGTGATGTTTTCCTCTCCACAGGAGGGAAGAAGTTGCTGGCAGTCACTCTAAGCTAATGTTTTCAGTAGGTCACGGCAGCTTTTCTGGGTATCTTCACAATTCAAGGGGGTTTTTCAAAGCTCCCCATCCCTATTCTGAGCTCCCACTTCCAACACAATGTGGATAATTTCCCTCTGCACAAATGTGAGCTGTTCTTTTCAACTACGAGCATGGAGTCCACCACTTAGATGAAGACGCAGTGATTATATTTGAATCTGGTTCTTTGGAGCGTGACTGTGTCCCACACTGCCTATTAAAAAGCAAAGTTGAACTCCCACTGATTCTTTTGTGTAATGTCACATTACGCATTCACATCTCCAACTATTTTTGTAGCTCAAGGTCTTAACTTGCATCTTCCAGCTTCCACCACCTTTGAAACTGCATTAAACTCAGCAGCGAGGATTTATCATATCATAGAATCATATCATAGAACAACCAGGTTGGAAGAGACCCATCGCATCATCGAGTCCAACCATTCCTATCAAACACTAAATCATGTCCCTCAGGACCTCATCCACCCGTCCCTTAAACACCTCCAGGGAAGGTGAATCAATCACCTCCCTGGGCAGCCTATTTAAAATGCCCAATGACCCTTTCCGTGAAAAAATTCCTCCTAATCTCTAGCCTAAATCTCCCCTGGCGGAGCTTGAGGCCATTCCCTCTTGTCCTGTCCCCTGGCGCTTGGGAGAAGAGACCAGCTCCCTCCTCTCCACAACCTCCTTTCAGGGAGTTGGAGAGAGCAATGAGGTCTCCCCTCAGCCTCCTCTTCTCCACAATAAACACCCCCAGCTCTCTCAGCTGTTCCTCATAGGTTCTGTTCTCCAGCCCCTTCACCAGCTTCGTTGCTCTTCTCTGGACTCGCTCCAGAGCCTCAACATCCTTCTTGTGCTGAGGGGCCCACAACTGAACACAGGATTCAAGGAGCAGTCTCACCAGTGCTAAGTACAGAGGGAGAAGAACCTCCCTGGCCCTGCTGGTCACACCATTTCTGATCCAAGCCAAGATGCCATTGGCCTTCTTGGTCACCTGGGCACACTGCTGGCTCATGGTCAGTCGGCTGTCGACCAACACCCTCAGGTCCCTCTCCTCCTGGCAGTTTTCCAGCCAGGCTTCTCCCAGTCTGTAGCTCTGCATAGGGTTGTTGTGCCCCAAGTGCAGGACCCAGCATTTGGCCGTGTTCATCCTCATGCCATTGGACTCTGCCCAGTGCTCCAGCCTGTTTAGGTCCCTTTGCAGAGCCTCCCTACCCTCCAACAGATCCACACTTGCACACAGCTTTGTGTCATCTGCAAACTTGCTAATTTATCCTTCCCCACCACATACAGGGACGGGATTATCGGTTTATTCCAGTGAAACAATACCACATGTTTGCATGAGGATCTTTCAAGTTTAGACTAGTGTGACACAAGAAGGGGAAGAATTTCTCCCTCCGGCTACCTCTACTGCAATGAACTCGCAGACCAGCCCTACCCTCTGTCAAATCTAGACACAGACCCTCTCCTCTGTCGTATCTTTCCCTACCCTTCATCCTGCCTGGATGGTTTTATTAGTATCGTTATTAGCACAGAGCCACACTGTGACCAGCAGGAAGGACTTGCTTATCACTAGCTTGTTTGAAGCCAAGCAGAGCGTGCAGTCCCACTGAGGTGGGGTCTAATTATTAAGTTTTTAATGAAAAACCACAGTGATGAGATGTTGCATAAGGTAAGGAAATGACATGTGAGAAACCCAGACCTTGGCTGTGCTGCTATTTATGTAGAATCAACTTCTTTCATCGAAATCCGAGACTAATTTCAACCAATCTCATATTCGGATTAATTATCTTTGAAGCTGTCCAGCTCGCTCTAACGACCAGGGGTCATCACATGGAAATGTTGTTGATGTCTACTCATAGGGAGACCTGTTCCTCGCAGCCAGCAACTGGTATAGAATCATATCTTAGAATCATAGAACTGTTTGGTTAGAAAAGATATTTGAGTTCATTGAGCCTAACTGTACCCGTCTACTACTAAACCATCCCTGAGTACCTCCTCTGCCCTGACTTTTAAATCCCTCCAGGGATGGAGACTCCACTACTGCCCTGGGCAGCCGTTCCAGCGCCTGAGAAGCCTTTCAGTGAAGAAATTCTTCCCAATGTCTAATCTGAACCTTCTCTGGTGCGACTTGAGACCAGAAAGACTATTCATAACAGCACTCAAGCTCATTCTTGAAGAGCAAGGGACATATTCAGCTGTAGGGTTAGCCTCAACAGGCAGATCCAAACAAAGAGCTTTCCTCCATCTACTGTTCTAAATGGATACGTTTCCTCCAGAGAAGTAATCTGGTCTGTGTTTTTTGTGGCTTCAGTTGAATTCACTCAGCATCAAGCAGATTAAAGGTGAAAGCATATAATTTGATTCTAGTCCAGGAAAAGGGTAGGCTCTTAATTATTAAGTGAGAAAGAGGATTACAAAAAGAGGAATATAAACCAAAAATGTAATTTTAGCATCTAATTTCTTTCCCAGCTGTCGCCTCAAATCCCCGAGGTACAAATTTGCCACACAAATTCAAGGCACAAGCTACAGACTGAAAATACACCTTGAGTACTACCTCTTAAGAGTCAGGCCCTAAAGCTTGAGCACACCTGGATACCTCCATCCACCACACCTACACACAACAGCAACCTGCTTAATTCCTTCTCTCTTGTTCAGAATGGCACTTCCAACCTTTTATATTGTTAATATAACACATTTTCCATTCATTGGGGTAGAATGGTCACTCCTGGTCAGGACAGTTGGCATGAAACTCCTCAGAGATTACCATCCAGTGCCACTCTTCCCATCAGTTGATATATTCCAGCTTAAATTGCCTTCTGATGGAATCACAGAATGGTTTGGGTTGGAAGGGACCTCAAAGCCCATCCAGTTCCACCCCTGCCAAGGGCAGGGACACCTCCCACTGCATCAGGGGCTCCAAGCCCCATCCAACCTGTCCTTGAACCCCTCCAGGGATGGGGCAGCCACCCCTGCTCTGGGCAACCTGGGCCAGGGCCTCCCCATCCTCACAGCAAAACATTTCTGCCTAAGATCTCATCTCAATCTCCCCTCTTGCAGCTGAAAACCGTTCCCCCTCATCCTCTCCCTGCCCTCCTTCATCAAGAGCCCCTCCTCAGCTTTCCTGGAGGCCCCCTTCCTATCATGATATAAATTACACAAAGCATAACTTTGATAATGTTGTTCCACAGATGAAGAAAGACAAATTAATGCAAAGCAGACTTGGAAAAGTGTGAAAAAGCCAATAACGCGTCTTCCTTTTTGGTGAAGAAAATCTGAAGCAACAGTATTTAAGATTAGTTCTGTTTTCAAAATGAGAACCATGTCCATGAAGACTTACCTTAGCCTAACACACTGGTTGTCTCCAATGTTCACTTCCTTGAACAAGAATTCCATTTAAAGAGCGGTCAAATGCTGTTTTCAGCCTGAAACCATTTTCTTGTTACAAAGAACTTGAGACCTCAAACCTGAAGACTTTTCCTTTCTCAACTGCCCACGCACGCCCACGTGCGCACACAAATGCAGAAGTTCTGCTGTCGTAAGAAACACTTATCACTGGTGGGCTTCTCAGTTCATCTGAGATCACACAGTCTTTCCTTCTGTTTGTTTCCCTCAGAATTGTCCTTTCTCGGGAGAAGTGTGTCATCTTCACCCAGGGAAGCCAAGAGAGGCAAGAGGCAGAAGGGAGGAAGTAGGAGAAAAAGCAAACCTCATCACAATAAGGAGCAACATCTGTTTCAGATTTAAGCCAGAAGTGTGCCCAGGTGGCCAAGAAGGCCAATGACATCTTGGCTTGGATCAGAAACGGTGTGACCAGCAGGGCCAGGGAGGTTATTCTCCCTCTGGACTCAGCACTGGGGAGACTGCTCCTTGAATCCTGTGTTCAGTTGTGGGCCCCTCAGCACAAGAAGGATGTTGAGGCTCTGGAGTGAGTCCAGAGAAGAGCAACAAAGCTGGTGAAGGGGCTGGAGAACAGGCCTTATGAGGAACAGCTGAGAGAGCTGGGAGTGTTTATCCTGGAGAAGAGGAGGCTGAGGGGAGACCTCATTGCTCTCTACAACTACCTGGAAAGAGGTTGTGGAGAGGAGGGAGCTGGGCTCTTCTCCCAGGTGATAGAGGACAGGGCGAGAGGGAATGGCCTCAAGCTCCACCAGGGGAGATTTAGGCTGGATATTAGGAAAAGATTTTTCATGGAAAGGGTCATTGGACAGTGTCAGAGGCTGCCCAGGGAGGTGGTTGATTCACCTTCCCTGGAGGTGTTTAAGGGACGGGTGGACAAGGCACTGAGGTACATGGTTTAGTGTTTGATGGGAACGGTTGGACTCAGTGATCCGGTAGGTCTCTTCCAACCTGGTTGTTCTATGATTCTATGATTCTAAGTGTAGCAATTCAAATCTCACCTGTTGAGCCAGCAGGCTGCAGGTATGAAATTGCAATAGGCAGAGTCTCCCCTGGATGCAGCTGTAAACAGAGGAAGCAGCACTACAAGCAGGACTCTATGGACCAGGGTGCACATCTCCGGTAGGTGGAATAAGGCAGGTCTGCCAGTCAGAAACCCAAAGCAGGTAAAAGCTCTGGAGACATCTGCAAACACAAGTTAAAATTTCACACAGACACTTAAGAACAGCTTCGTCAGCTCCTTCAGACAGCGAATGCTTGTCTCCTTTGCTTTTATATTAAGACACAAAGAAATGTCTTTCCACCCCACACTGTAAACCTGGAGAATGACTCGGGGGCTTCTCTGGTGGCTGGAGTGTTGTGTTCCAGCCAAGGAGGGGTCTGTTTGCAAGAAGAAGTTGGTGCTGCAAGGCATCCAGCTCCATGAGAGCCCTGCAGGCACATCCATAATAAGGCACCTGGGGAGGAGAAGCCCTGCATCCCCTGAGTGCTACCTGCCTGTTTGCTTTGAATGCAGAATAATTAGTTCAGGGGAGAAAAAGAAAGCTGAGAAGACTCACTTTGTGGGAGCTCTCTGCAGCACTAGGTAGCTTGCGAAATGCCTCATCTTTCACAAGAAAGCTTCTACAAGCATGAAAGGTGGACAGTCAGTTGCACTTATTATAGAATCATAGAACAACCAGGTTGGAAGAGACCCATCAGATCATCGAGTCCAACCATCCCTATCAAACATTAAACCATGTCCCTCAGGACCTCATCTACCCGTCCCTTAAACACCTCCAGGGAAGGTGAATCAATCACCTCCCTGGGCAGCCTATTCCAATGCCCAATGACCCTCTGTATCCCACAGCAAGACACTCGATGTGCTTAGCTCCTGGGGAATTCTGGGGAAAACAGGGAGAGTTATGTAGCCTGAAACACAGCACTTCTTATACTCCAGGCACTTTCTGGTTATTTTAGGTAAGAAAGGTTAAAGTTCAGTAGATGCAAAGACACCATGGGTAGCTGAAGAAGATCTGAGATAATCACTGAATGGTTTGGGTTGGAAGGGACCTCGAAGCCCATCCCAGTTCCACACCTGCCATGGGCAGGGACACCTCCCACTGGATCAGGGGCTCCAAGCCCCATCCAACCTGCCCTTGAACCCCTCCAGGGATAGGGCAGCCACCACTGCTCTGGGCAACCTGGGCCAGGGCCTCCCCACCCTCACACCAAAACATTTCTTCCCCAGATCTCGTCTCAGTCTTGTAAGCTAATTGAAAAACCAGCACATTTATTTAAGATTACAGCCCTTTCTTGGATGTACAAAGAACAGTTGTGATGAATCCACACATCCTCTGGGAGCTGAAGAGAGACCAGCAACTGAATTCACAGAGGACACCACTGGCCTGGAGACATTTATAACTTCTGATTCCCAGCGGCATGTGGGAAAAACTAAGCACGCACCAAATTTTCAGACCATTTCAAGTCTATTTTTACAGTTCTGAAGCACACAGCTTTCCCTCAAACCCATAATTGTGATTTGGAAGTCTCTGGCTGTGTCTTGCACATCAGTGAGTCACTCTGTATTTTCCTTCTGCCTAAGAAACAATCTGACTGTGCAGGAATGAGAAAGGCAAAACAACTTGTGATGTGGCACCAAGAGCCTCAGTGGAAAATCAGAGAAACAGAATCACAGAACAGTTTCAGTCAAAAGGGACCTCAAAACCCATCCAGTTCCAACCCTGTCAATGGGCAGGGACACCTCTCTCTGGATCAGGGGCTCCAAGCCCCATCCAACCTGCCCTTGAACCCCTCCAGGGATGGGGCAGCCACCACTGCTCTGGGCAGCCTGGGCCGGGGCATCCCCACTCTCACGGTGAAGGAATTCTTCCCAATGTCTAGTTTAAATGCCCCTCTCCAGTTTATCCCTATTGCCCCTTGTCCTATCACCACAAGCCTTTGTTAAAAGTCCCTTCCCAGTTTTATTGTAGCCCCTCCAGGTACGGGAGGACACCTTTGGGTACTGGATATTCCTCCCCTGCTGTCATTAGTTGAACAGTCTCCTTCCCCAGCCTCAGGAACACTAACAGAGTAGCTGGAAAGCAGGCAAGGGGCTATGAATTCCTCCCAGCAGGGTAAACTGCACGTCCGTGGAGAGACAATTGTGTTCAGGATCGTTCATAGAATCATAGAACAACCAGGTTGGAAGAGACCCATCGGATCATCGAGTCCAACCACATAAGGAGTCAAAGGCTGGCAGGCAGCAGTTTCCCTTGGAGGTGTCATTAATATTATCTGAGCAGCACAGAGACTCATAGAGTGCCAAGTGCCTCCTCTCGGCAACCATTTGGGAAGGAGCAGGATACCAGGGCTGGTGTTAGGAGCCTTCTCCACAAACCAGGAATCAGCAGAGTTCAGAGGAAACCAGATAAACTTAAGGAGCATCAGCGAATGCCTGGCCCCACAGTGCGTCTTTGAGTGTTTAAGGTGTCAGTATCGGTGACCAATAATCAAATCATCCCCGTTTAGCCTCTTTAGCCATTCAGCATTCTGGGGAGAGTGGACAGCTGGAGGAAGCTGGTAAAGGGGTTGGAGAACAAGAGGAGCGGCTGAGAGAGCTGGGGGTGTTTATCCTGGAGAAGAGGAGGCTGAGGGGAGACCTCATTGCTCTCTCCAACTACCTGAAAGGAGGTTGTGGAGAGGAAGGAACTGGGCTCTTCTCCCAGGTGACAGGGGACAGGACAAGAGGGAATGGCCTCAAGCTCCGCCAGGGGAGATTTAGGCTGGACATCAGGAAAAAATATTTCCCAGAAAGGGTGATTGGGCACTGTCAGAGGCTGCCCAGGGAGGGGGTTGAGTCACCTTCCCTGGAGGTGTTTAAGGCACTGGTGGACAAGGTGCTGAGGGACATGGTTTAGTGTTTGATAGGAATGGTTGGACTCGATGATCCAGTAGGTCTCTTCCAGCCTGGTTATTCTATAATTCTATGATTCTATGACAGCTGCTGTCTGTAAGGTCAAGAGGATGAGCTGAATGGTTCTCATTCCACCAAAGAAATATCATTATCATCAGATCTCTCACTGGGAACATGAGGTGTATGTACACCAGCAACAATTCCAGTGGGATTTCCCATCAGGCTGAGGTCTCCCTCTCTCCTGCCCTTATTGGTTGCCATACACTCTTTTATTATTTTCCCTCTTCTTGCCCTAAACAAATCAGACAACCCTTTCAGGTCTGGCCCACTTGAGGGATGTATCTCTGGTCTCACAAGAGAGGAAGAGAGGGGCTGAATCAGGCCAAGGGAGGTGAATCTGCCCCTCTATTCCTCTCCTGTGAGACCTCACCTGGAGTTTTGGATCCAGTTATGGAATGCTCAACATTAGAAGGAGATGGAACTATTGGAACTGGTCCAGAGGAGGCTACAAAGATGATCTGAGGGCTGGAGCTCCTCCCATGTGAGGACAGGTTGAAAGTTGCGGTTGTTCAGCCTGGAGAAGAGAAGGCTCTAAGAAGACCTTAGAGCAATCTTCCAGTACGCAAAGGGCCTGCAAGAAAGCTGGGGAGGGACTTTTTACAAAGGCTTGTAGTGATAGGATGAGCGGGAATGGCTTTAAGTTGGAGAGAGGCAGACTTAGACTAGACATTAGGAAGAAATTCTTCATGCTGAGAGCGGGGAGGCCCTGGCCCAGGTTGCCCAGGGCAGGGGTGGCTGCCCCATCCCTGGAGGGGTTCAAGGGCAGGTTGGATGGGGCTTGGAGCCCCTGATCCAGTGGGAGATGTCCCTGCCCATGGCAGTTGGGGTGGAATTAGTTGGTCTTTCGGGTCCCTTCCAACACAAACCATTTCATGATTCTACGAAGCGGCACTGTCTCAGCAAGAACTTTTACTGCTTTTGAACTGAACTCAACCCTCCCACCTGCAGAGCTCAAGTGGTGCCCACGCTAAAGAGAACACATGTATAACAAAGGAGAGAGGTAGAGCTTTTCTTTTGCTTATTGTACCTGCCTTCTGGGGCTGTCTGGCCTTCGCCTGTGACTGTGACGAGACAAAGTCTGGCACTACAGGACATCTAGAGATCTGTGCCTATCAGGGCAGCAGTGGCACCAAGTCGCAGGCTGCCCTGCACCAGCAGACAGCACTCTTCAATGTAGTGACTGCAAACCTGCTTTGCAGAGACTGAAAGAACCAGCAAATACCATGTTGCTTCCTCATATAAAGTGATCAGATAAAAAATAACAACGTTCTGCGCATGTCAATCTACCAACTGGGCTCCTGCTTTATTCTGCCTGAGTAAACACCCTCTGTATGGAAGGCTTTCTGACACCACACTGCTTTTCTGCACCACAAAGTGCTTGCAGGTGACCCAAAAGGCTTTTAACTTACCTCTCAGTGGGTCTGCATTGTTTGCGTCTTGCTGCTGCTAACACCTAAAGCAATTCAGGGAGCGGTTCCCTTCCTCTGTTGCTTTCAGTTCCAGAGCTTTGCTCTGTGGATATAATGCTGGAATGCTGCAGTGAGGCTCACTGGAATTCCAGCCACTGGAATAGCTGCCCAGGGAGGTGGTGGAGTCCCCATCCCTGGAAAGGTTCAAAGACAAGAGGATGAGGTGCTTAGGGTTGGTTCAGTAGTGGACAGGTACAGTTGGACTCAATGATCTCAAAGGCCTTTTCCACCCAAGCGATTCTATGTTTTGCTTTTCTTAGGACCTTTTGAACACAAGCTTAAACTTGAACCTCCTCTTCCCAGTGAGAAGTAACTCCCTAAAGCATGACTAAAGAGGAACGACTTTTATGTTTGCAGATGACACTAAGCTGGGTGGAAGAGTGGATCTGCTGGAGGGTCGGGAGGCTCTGCAAAGGGATCTGAACAGGCTGGATCCCTGGGTTGAAACCAATGGGATGAGGTTCAACAAGGTCAAATGCCGAGTCCTGCACTTGGGGCACAACAAACCTATGCAGAGCTACAGACTAGGAGAAGTCTGTCTAGAAAGCTCCTGGAGGAGAAGGACCTGGGGGTGTTGGTTGACAGTGACTGAACATGAGGCAGCAGTGGCCCAGGTGGCCAAGAAGGCCAATGGCATCTTGGCTTGGATCAGAAACAGTGTGACCAGCAGGGCCAGGGAGGTTCTTCTCCCTCTGGACTCAGCACTGGTGAGACTGCTCTTCAAATCCTGTGTTCAGTTGTGGGCCCCTCAGCATGAGAAGGATGTTGAAGCTCTGGAGTGAGTCCAGAGAAGAGCAACAAAGCTGGTGAAGGGGCTGGAGAACAGGCCTTATGAGGAATGGCTGAGAGAGCTGGTGGTGGTTTGGGATGGAAGGGACCTTTACAGGTCATCCAGTCCAACCCCCCTGCAGGAGAAGGGACATCTTTAACCAGATAAGGTTGCTCAAAGCTCCATCCAACCTGGTCTTGAATCCCTCCAGGAATGGGGCAGCCACCACTGCTCTGGGCAACCTGGGCCAGGGCCTCCTCACTCTCATAGCAAAACATTTCTGCCCAAGATCTCATTTCAATCTCCCTTCTTGCAGCTCAGATATGTTCCCTCTTGTCCTCTCCCTGCCCTCTCTGATCCAGAGCCCCTTCCCAGCTTTCCTGGAGCCCCTTTCAGCACTGGAAGCTGCTCTAAGGTCTCCCCACAGCCTTCTCTTCTCCAGGCTGAACAACCCCAGCTCTCTGCTTGCTTCCATACAAGAGCTGCTCCTGCCCTCGCATCATCTCTGTGGCCTCCTCCAGTTTCTGAGACAGCTCTGAAGATAAAGGAGGGGTTAGTGTTTCTTGTGCTTTGAGCAGTGTCAAAATTACTGAGCACAGAAACAAAACTATAGCCCCTTCTACACAGAGATGACAGAGAGAGACCAGCTGGACTCTCATTGTGGACATATTATTAAGGATTTGGGATATTCAGGTCAAACTGAGTCCTTGCTTACAGCTGAGGAAGCAGCTTACCAGGGGATGGCTTTGCCTAGATTCCACTGCTCTCCAGAAAGGCTGGATCCAGCTCCCTGCCCTGGTGCAGGGCAAGGAGGAATGGAAGTGAACAGTGACGCATTTTGCTCTCGCGGTGAGCTCTGCAGGCAGGACTCATGCCAAGAAGACAGATCCATCCTATCCAGTTCCTCTCTGTCATTCTCGGGGCTAGAACTGCCTTAAGCCACCTAAGACAGCTGGAGGTTTTCTCTCTAGTTTACTCCACAAACACAGCGCTACATCCCTACCATGCCTCTTTAAATAAACAGAAAATGACAGAGCTGCTCTTTCTACAGCTTAATTCTCTCCCTGTAAAACTTATTAGAAGTTATTAACACTTCAGGAGTCATTTTACAGCTTTGTGCTTTGATCCTCTGCTTCCCAAAGTCCATCCCCTCTAAGCTGCTTCAGAACTTCTTTAACAGTTAATTTGTTTGGACCTCATTAAAATTATTAAGGCTCCAGGCAATGAGGTCATGCTGATTACTGCATCAAGTGATTTAATTGGGAGAGGGGCAGCAGGAAGCAGGAGCTTAAACCTCTTAAAGGCTTGTACCTCTTGGGCTGAGAAGTATGAAGAGAAGCCATTCCGCTCATATGAAGTATGAAGAGAAGCCTGTTGACAGGCTGAGAGAGTTGGACTTGTTCAGTATGGAGAAGAGAAGGTTCCAACGAGATCCGAGACTGCTCCTTGAATCCTGGGCCCCTCACCACAAGAAGGATGTTGAGGCTCTGGAGCAAGTCCAGAGAAGAGCAATGAAGCTGGGGAAGGGGCTGGAGAACAAGAGGAGTGGCTGAGAGAGCTGGGGGTGTTTATCCTGGAGAAGAGGAGGCTGAGGGAAGACCTCACTGCTCTCTACAACTCCCTGAAAGGAGGTTGTGGAGAGGAGGGAGCTGGGCTCTTCTCCCAAGTGACAGGGGACAGGACGAGAGGGAATAGCCTCAAACTCCACCAGGAGACATTCAGGTTGGACATTAGGAGGAAGTTTTTCACAAAAAGGGCCATTGGGCACTGGCAGAGGCTGCCCAGGGAGGGGGTTGATTTACCTTCCCTGGAGGTGTTTAAGGCAGAAGTCGATAAGGTGCTGAGGGACATGGTTTAGTGTTTGATAGGAATGGTTGGACTTGATGATCCGGTGGGTCTCTTCCAACCTGGTGATTCTATGATTCTATGATCTCACAGCGACCTTCCAATACCTGAAAGTGGCTACAAGAAAGCTGGAGAGGGACAATTCATAAAGGCTTGTGGGAATAGGATGAGGGGGAACGAATATAAACTGGAGAGGGGCAGATTTAGGCTTGATATAAGGAAGAATTTCTTCACTATGAGGGTGTGAAGGCCCTAGCCCAGCTTGCCCAGAGCAGTGGTGGCTGCCTCATCCCTGGAGGGGTTCCAGGCCAGGTTGGATGGGGTTTGGAGCCTCTGAGACAGAGGGAGGTGCCCCTGCTCATGGCAAGGGGTGGAACTAGACGATCTTTAAGGTCCCTTACAACTCTAACTATTCTATGATTCTATGTTCAGCATGCCTGCCACTCTCATTTCAGAGAGGTGGCTTTAGTGGTTATTTTGGTTCTCAGTAGATGCTGAGATATGAACCGTGCATGTGAAATACAGCTGAAGCTGCTCTGTCATGATGAAGCCTTAGCTTCTAATAAAACCTCCCTCTGCATCGGGCTGCCTAAGGTCCATCCAACCTGGCCTTGAACACCTCCATGGATGGAGCAGCCACCACTTCCCTGGGTAATCTGTGCCAGGGCCTCACCACACACACCTTGAAGAAATTCCTCCTTATGTCTAGTCTAAATCTGCCCCTCTCAATTTGTAGCCACTGGTCCTCATCCTATCACTCCAAGCCTTTGTAAACAGTCCCTCCCCAGCTTTCCTGTAGCCCCTTCAGGTACTGGAAGGTCGTTAGAAGGTCTCCTAAGAGCCTTCTCTTCTCCAGGCTTAACAACCCCAACTCTCTCAGTCTGTCCTCATATGGTAGGTGCTCCAGCCCTCAGATCATCCTTCTAGCCCTCTTCTGGACCCGTTCCAACAGCTCCATCTCCTTCTTATGTTGAGGATTCCAGAAATGGACACAATACTCGAGATGAGGTCTCACCAGAGTGGAGCAGAAGGGCAGAATCCCCTCCCTGGCTCTGCTGGCCACACTGCTTTTGGTGCAGCCCAGGACACGGTTGGTTTCTGGACTACGAGTACACATTGATGGCTCACGTTGAGTTTCTCATCAACCAGCACCTCAGGGCTGCTCTCAACCACATCATCCTCCATCCTGTACTGAAACCACAGAATGATGGAACCCCAGCAAGTGACTGTTCAGATCATTCCCCACAAAAGACCTCAAAGCAAATGTTTACACTTTGCTCCATAAAATCCAGTGGGAGGAATCTAGCAAGCAATAAAAAAAAAAAAGGGATGGCATTTGTGTAAGTATCTGCCTGCAACCACTCAGTTCCTAACCTTGCAGGATCTCAAAGTCCGTAACTTCTTTTAGCACACCAGCTGCTTCTCCTCCAGAAAGGGTGACAGCAGGCAGGGTGGAAGTGACAGGACTTGGAGACAAACCAGTTTTATTTAAAAACAATATTTATATATATTACACACAATATCCGAGGCTGGAAGAAGATTATTGAAATGCTACGTCAAATATTCAAAAGTTCAGAAGCTCCAGCATTAAGGTTGCCCACGACAGCTCAGTTTGAATCCCATGTTTTCATAGAATCATTTGGCTGGAAAAGACCTTTGAGATCATCAAGTCCAACTGTACCTGTCTACTACTAAAGCAGATCCTTGAGCACCTTGTCTGCCTTTATTTTAGCCCCCTCCAGGGATGGGGACTCCACCACTGCCCTGGGCAGCTGGTCCAGAGCCTGAAGAACTGTTTCTGCAGGACTCTGGTCTTGTTCAGAGCAGAGGGTGGATGGTTCTCAGTTCATAAGCAGCTATTCCAGAGTCGTTTTCTTGTTGCTGAGTGCGCAGCCCATTCCTGATGGTTTGACTGCACAGGGGGGACAGCTGAACAACTTTAGTACCGAACAAGATCATTTCATCTCTGTGTAGTTTAACCCACTTGACTGCTCCAAACCTAGACTCTGCTCTAAGCACATGTAACTAATTAATTCATGGCTTTTCTAAGTTTCATATAACTCATGCATTTATGATGAACTCATTGTCCTAATGCTTCTATTTTATCTGGATTGAGTGGTGAACAAATGATTACAATAAATTTGATAGGAATGGTTGGACTAGAAGATCCAATGGGTCCCTTCCAACCTGGTTGTCCTATGATTCTATGATTACAAAGCTTCTGTGTTGTAGAATTGTTCATCAATGTGGGATACGCAAGTTAGAAAATGAGCAGGTGGCTGCCCCATCCCTGGAGGGGTTCAAGGGCAGGTTGGATGGGGCTTGGAGCCCCTGATCCAGTGGGAGGTGTCCCTGTCCTTGGCAAAGGGGTTGGAACTGTATGGGCTTTGAGGTCCCCTCCAACCCAAACCATTCTTTGATTCTGTTTTGAGAAGAAGGAACCTCAGGCACAAACCGCAGGAGAGTACAGAGAGCACGTGGAAGTCCACTCACAAGGCTATAGATCTATTTCCTGAATGGGCTAGAGATTTTCTCGAGACATGACTAGGGTTTAAATTTAACTGGTGCTCTACATGAGGCAAGAGAGGCAACAAAAGAAAATCCAAGGAATGAACAAGGTTGGAGCTGGCAGAGATCTATTCTGGGATTACTCAGGGTCGTTTCAAAGAACGTCAGCTGCTTTACCTGTTCTGACCCTTGCAACACAGCAGTGTGAAGTGAGATACGCCTGCCCTACATACGTTAGAATATTCTCACTGTATTTCACATTTCCAGGATGTTCATTATTTCATAGAATCACACAACCTTTGGGGTTGGAAAAGACCTTAAATCTCACCCAGTCCCTGTGCCCTGCCATGGGCAGGGACACCTCCCACTGGATCAGGGGCTCCAAGCCCCATCCAACCTGCCCTTGAACCCCTCTAGGGATGGGGCAGCCACAACTGCTCTGGGCAACCTGGGCCAGGGCCTCCCCACCCTCACAACAAAATATTTCTGCTTAAGATCTCACCTCGATCTACCCTCTTTCAACTCAAAACTGTATCCCCTCATCCTGTTCCTGCCCTCTCTGATCCAGAGCCCCTCCCCAGCTTTCCTGAAGCCCCTTTCAGCACTCAAAGCTGCTCTAAGGTCTCCTCACAGCCTTCTCTTCTCCAGGTTGAACAACCCCAACTCTCTCAGCCTGTCCCCGTACAGGAGGTGCTCCAGCCCTCACATCATCTTCGTGGTCTCCTCTGGCCTTACTCCAACAGCTCCATGTCCTCCCTGTGCTGAGAACTCCAGAACTGATCTCAGGGCTCCAACTACTTGATTCAAGCTGTTCTGAGGAGAATTTTGATCTAGTAAAAGCTTTCCAGCCACTAGTGCTTGGACTAGAAATCGATGTAGATAGACAGAGGAGGAGCTGCTCTCAGTGGAAACATCCAGATTTTGCTCACTGCTGCTGAACAAGAATTTATTCTTCACCCAGCAGACACAAAACTCAAACTGTTTCTTGGTACCAAACCAAAAGCTGCCACACCAGATCAAACGTGATCTCTACGCAGCCCGGTCTTCCGACATCAGTCAGTCCCAGATGCTTCTAAAAAATGCTTTTTACACTTACAGAGAAAAATGAATGAAATTCCCAAAGGAATTTTTTCTTTCCATGTGGGTAAGCAATACATATCATATCACTAGACCCACAATAAAGATGTGCAGCCTAGAATTACGAATGCTCTCATTCCAACGTCATCATTGACACCTTTGCTGGAATCACAGAATCATAGAATCACCAGGTTGGAAGAGACCCACCGGATCATCGAGTTCAACCATTCCTATCAAATCCTTCAGGGCTCCCAACTTCAGAGCATGCTTGCAGCAATGAACTCCACAGGAGAACAGCGTGTTATGTGCAGAAGCATATTCTACCATTAATATCATCTATAATGTCTACAACTGCCTGAAAAGAGGTTGGAGTGAGGTGGGTGCTACTCTCTTCCCCCAAGGAACAAGGGACAGAAGGAGAGGAAAGAGCCTCAAGTTGAACCAGAGGAGGTTTAGGTTGGATATTGGGGAAAATTTCTACACTGAAAGGGTCTCAGGCATTGGAACAGCAGCCCAGGGCAGTGGTGGAGTCTCCATCACTGGATGGATTTAAAAGTCAGGGCAGAGGAGGTGCTCAGGGGTCTGGTTTAGCAGTAGACAGGTAAGGTTGGACTCGATCTCAAAGGTCTTTTCCAACCAAACAATTCTATGAGTCTATGATTTCATAGAATCATAGAACAACCAGGTTGGAAGAGACCCACCAGATCATCGAGTCCAACCATTCCTATCAAACACTAAACCATGTCCCTCAGCACCTCATCTACCCATCCCTTAAACACCTCCAGGGAAGGTGAATCAACCACCTCCCTGGGCAGCCTCTGCCAGTGCCCAATCACCCTTTCCATGAAAAACTTCCTCCTAATCTCTAGCCTAAATCTCCCCTGGCGGAGCTTGAGGTCATTCCCTCTTGTCCTGTCCCCTGTCACTTGGGAGCAGAGCTCAGCTCCCTCCTCTCTACAACCTCCTTTCAGGTAGTTGCAGAGAGCAATGAGGTCTCCCCTCAGCCTCCTCTTCTCCAGGATAAACACCCCGAGCTCTTTCAGCCGCTCCTCATAGGACCTGTTCTCCAACCCCTTCACCAGTTTTGTGGCTCTTCTCTGGATTTAATTTGACTTTCTTCTAATAGCAGAGATTAATCAGGAATTTCTGACTGACTTCCTCAGGTTTATGTTTTCCTATACCCCCTAGCACACCCCTCCCAGCCTGCCCTCTGTCTGGAAGAAGGAATTCAGACACTGTCACCCATCTCCGGGTGTCATTTTAGAGCTACTTATGTACTATGCCATTGGAACACTGCTAATCCCCATCAGCAATGCCTCTGAAATCTCACAACTTATTCCATGTTTTATGATCAGGCTGCATTCATAGAATCATAGACTCATAGAACAACCAGGTTGGAAGGGACCCATTGCATCATCGAGTCCAACCATTCCTATCAAACACTAAACCAAGTCCCTCAAGACCTCATCCACCCGTCCCTTAAACACCTCCAGGGAAGGTGAATCAACCGCCTCCCTGGGCAGCCTATTCCAATGCCCAATGACACTCTGTGTGAAAAACTTCCTCCTAATCTCTAGCCTAAATCTCCCCTGGCAGAGCTTGAGGCCATTCCCTCTTGTCCTGTCCCCTGTCCCTTGGGAGAAGAGCCCAGCTCCCTCCTCTCCACAACCTCCTTTCAGGTAGTTGTAGAGAGCAATGAGGTCTCCTCTCAGTCTCCTCTTCTCCAGGCTAAACAATCCCATCTCTCTCTGCCGTTCCTCATAGGGCGTGTTCTCCAGCCCCTACACCAGCTTTGTTGCTCTTCTCTGGACTAATCAATCAGAATTAATGACACCGACAGACGCAGCAGCAGCACCAGGATGAATTACCCACTCCTCCAACAACAGGCTGTAAACTCAGTTTTTGATTAAGTAAATTTCTCCTCTCCTAATAAAATCAAACCTTCTGCTTAGGGTTGGAGAAGAGCAACAACACTCAAGCGCTGAAACTTTTTGGCATAATGTGATTTCATTTCATTAACTTTGGCTGCAAATTCCGCTCGGCCCCTGCAGTCGATATTGCGAACTTCATCAAACGGAGAGGGATGTGATGGGCTGGCTTGGACGAGAAACTGGGCTCTTAATAATTCTTTTTTTTTTTGCAATGCACGCCTGCTCAGTTCTAAATAAGGAAAGCTTCATTCCCCTCTCACCGCGCTCAAGGTGAACTGGTGACCATTAGGCAGAATGGAATTGTTTTGATCTCTACATAATGAAAACAGCACCTTGACAACAGCACAGGCGCTGAAGGTGGCAGAGGAAGAACCATCACCTTGGGACTGATCTCTTTGTGTCACGTACGGACATTACAGCGGTATCTGATGTCCTCTAAGTTGTCCCTGCTTGTAGTTTAAATTTATAAAAGAAAAGACAATCTGGAAGCTTGAAAATTAGGAATTATAACATTGAAAATGGAAGTAGCAATGGAAATGTCAACAATCCCAATCAATTCCAACAATCCCAAGTGACAGGGGACAGGACAAGAGGGAATGGCCTCAAGCTCCACCAGGGGAGATTTAGGCTAGAGATTAGGAGGAGGTTTTTCACGGAAAAGGTCACTGGGCATTGGAATAGGCTGCCCAGGGAGGTGGTTGAGTCACCTTCCCTGGAGGTGTTTAGGGCACGGGTGGATAAGGTGCTGAGGGACTTGATTTAGTGTTTGATAGGAATGGTTGGACTCGATGATCTGATGGGTCTCTTCCAACCTGGTTGTTCTATTATTCTAATCTGACTGGGACATGGGAGATGTTTGCGATACCGGATAAGGAACAGGGCACTGCAGGCTGGGAGAGAAGCTCTGGGTCATTTTTCAAAGCTTGATGAACTTCTCAAGGAGCTCCAAATGTTCATTTTTCTTCTATGTCTTCAATTACTGTCAGAACATGCTGTAGTCTTTCTAACAGATCCCACGAATTCCAAAGAGCTTATATAGTCAAGAGATCATCAGCACAAAGACACCTTGGTCTAAATCCTACTGAAATCAACGGAAGTTCAGCATTTACTTAATCTGCTCTGGTGTCACCCCACTTGGACCCTGCACCCGTCTCTGGAGTCCTCAGCACAGGGAGGACATGGAGCTGCTGGAGCGAGGCCAGAGGAGGCTACGGAGATGATCCGAGGGCTGGAGCACCTCCTGTACAAGGACAGGCTGAGAGAGTTGGGGTTGTTAAGTTTGGAGAAGAGAAGGCTGCAGAGAGATCTTAGAGCAGCTTCCAGTGCTGAAAGGGCCTTCAGGAAAGCTGGGGAGGGGCTCTGGATCAAGGAGGGCAGCGAGAGGATGAAGGGGAACAGTTTTAAGCAGCAAGAGGGGAGGTTGAGATGAGATCTTAAGCAGAAATGTTTTGGTGTGAGGGTGGGGAGGCCCTGGCCCAGGTTGCCCAGAGCAGGGGTGGCTGTCCCATCCCTGGAGGGGTTCAAGGGCAGGTTGGAGCCCCTGATCCAGTGGGAGGTGTCCCTGCCCTTGGCAGGGGTGGAACTGGATTCTGTGCTTTCCCTGCTGATTTGAATCTTCAAGTTTAATCATGAGGTTAAGTATTTACTGAACCAATAGTCTTCTAGGAAGTGTCAGTTTTCCTGAAGGAGATAGGGCTACACCAAATAAACACTGACACAGCCGTAATCTTCAGTGTGACTGATGTATATCAGACCAGTTCTGAGCCTTGAAATAGAGAAAATTCGGGTAGTGGCAAAGTTGAGTGAGCAAGAAATTCAATGTAACATAAAAAAAAATTAAACCATTTTAAGACATCCCTTACTGGCTTACTTATGAGTATAAAGACAGAATGTCAGAGAGAGTTAAATACATAAAAATGCAAGAAAAACTACCCATATTCAAACTGGTAGAAATTTATATCCGCAGGTCTTTGAATATTTATGTGTATGCTTATATATATAAATATGCATGCACACACATACACTATATATAGCTTTTCCTGATGACATAAGATACTTCAGTAAGAAGCTGCTATCAAAAGAAATACAAACCTGAGACTTATGAAATGTATAAGACAAGAAAAATGAGATTGTAAGAAAATCAGAACTTCATGGGAGCATAATCATGGAATGGTTTAGGTTGGAAGGGACCTTCAAGCCCATCCAGTCCCACCCCTGCCGTGGGCAGGGACACCTCCCACTGGATCAGGGGCTCCAAGCCCCATCCAGCCTGCCCTTGAACCCCTCCAGGGATGGGGCAGACACTTCTGCTCTGGGCAACCTGCACCAGAGCCTCCCTACCCTCAATGTGAAGAAATTCTCCCTGAGATCTAATCTCATAATCTCCCCTCTTGCTACTCAAAGCCTTTCCCCCTCATCCTCTCCCTGCACTCCCTGATCCAGAGCCCCTCCTCAGCTTCCCTGGAGCCCCTTTCAGCACTGGAAGCTGCTTTAAGGTTTCCCCACAGCCTTCTCTTCTCCAGAGTAAACAACCCCAACTCTCCCAGCCTCTCAATGTACAGGAGGTTGTCCAGCCCTTGGATCATCTCCGTGGCCTCCTGTGGCCTTGCTCCAACAGCTCCACATCCTCCCTGTGCTGAGGACTCCAGAACTGGACACAGGGCTCTAGGTTTGGTCTCACCAGAGTGGAGTAGAGGGGCAGAATCCCCTCTCTGTCCCTGCTGGTCTCACTGCTTGGGATGCAGCCCCATGATATTGTTCCAAGACCAGTTCAGAAATGCACCATATTCAAGCATTAAACATGGGGTTCCCGCTGTGTTTGGAGCGTGTCTGTATGGCAGCAAAGACATAAAGTGCTTTTCCTGCACTCTATAGATTTGCCCTGCAAAAACATTAATTGCCGTTGTGGGTCTCTCCCTTCCAACACACGCAGCTGCGCTCCTCTAACTCTTAGGAGACCTGGAGGGAGCTTGAAATAGGCACAGGTCACCCCCCTGCACCTCACTCTGGGGCAATGAGAGCAAGGACTACGACGTTACACACCACAGATACCACAGCAGAGTATGTGCTGCACCTCAGTGGATCCAGTTACCCACTTAGAATCATAGAATCATAGAACAACCAGGTTGGAAGGGACCCATCGGATCTTCTAGTCCAACCATTCCTATCAAACACTAAACCATGTCCCTCAAGACCTCATCCACCTGTGCCTTAAACACCTCCTGGGAAGGGGAATCAACCACCTCCCTGGGCAGCCTGTTCCAATGCCCAATGACCCTTTCTGTGAAAAACTTCCTCCTAATCTCCAGCCTAAATCTCCCCTGGCAGAGCTTGAGGCCATTCCCTCTTGTCCTGTCCCCTGTCCCTTGGGAGAAGAGCCCAGCTCCCTCCTCTCTACAAGCTCGCTTCAGGGAGTTGGAGAGAGTAATGAGGTCTCCTCTCAGCCTCCTCTTCTCTAGGCTAAACAACCCCAGCTCTCTCAGCCGCTCCTCATAGGGCCTGTTCTCCAGCCCCTTCACCAGCCTCGTCGCTCTTCTCTGGACTTGCTCTCGATGCTCTCTCCTGATTAATACCATCTCTAATCCTGAGCCACCTCATTAAGAAGTTGGCAAGAATCAACATTATGACAGTTTCAGCCTCTAACTGCCAAAGCAGCTTGGTTTCTGTGCACACGGAAGGCACGAGAGGCAACTGCAGTTTGTTTGGTGGCTGTTTGAGTCTGTTTCAGGTGTGCGGCAGACACTCTCCAGCAGGTCTACACCAACCAGACACACTGGGCCTCGTGGCTTTGTTGTTACCGAGTGCCCTTTAGCTGGTGTCATGTTTTAGGCTGGAGCTTCTTTTGGGCAGGAGGCATCTGTAAGCGAAAGAATAAAGCAGCCCACTTCTCACAGCTGATTTCTTTTTAAAAGTGTGGCCAGGAGGAAGGTGGCAGAGGGTGGGATGTGACTTCAAAGCAGATGGGAACGCAGAAGAACAGTTGCTTAGCACCTAGAAAAGTCAGGCCCACTTCTTCACAAGATATGTGTGTATTTAGGGACCCAGATTTAGGCATCCGCGTTTGAGTTCTGGCTTCTAAATAACCTAAACCCTCACCACAAGAAGGATGTTGAGGCTCTGGAGCGAGTCCAGAGAAGAGCAACGAAGCTGGGGAAGTGGTTGGAGAACAGGTCCTATGAGGAGCGGTTGAGAGAGCTGGGGGTGTTTATCCTGGAGAAGAGGAGGCTGAGAGGAGACCTCATTACTCTCTGCAACTCCCTGAAAGGAGGTTGTGGAGAGGAGAGAGCTGGGCTCTTCTCCCAAGGGACAGGGGACAGGACAAGAGGGAATGGCCTCAAGCTCCACCAGGGGAGATTTGGGCTGGACATTAGGAGGAAGTTTTTCACAAAAAGGGCCACTGGGCAGTGGTATAGCCTGCCCAGGTTGGTGGTTGAGTCACCTTCCCTGGAGGTGTTTAAGGGATGGGTGGATGAGGTCCTGAGGGATTTGGCTGAGTGTTTGATAGGAATGGTTGGACTCAATGATCTGATGGGTCTCTTCCAACCTGGTTGTTCTATGATTCTATGATTCTGTGATTCTATAATTCTAAACCCACCCCGGTTCTTTTGGAACGTGTAGTTGATTAAATAAACAGAGATATTAAAAGTCACACAAGACTCACACTGTGGTCCTGGCAACGCCAAGTTCCTCGGCACTCAGCGATGGCTTTTGTCTGACCTGTGCTCCTGTTGAGAGCTTTGCCATCTATTAATGAACAAAAGAGAGAGATCAGAAAAAGGAAGCATAGAAACTAAGATCCACAAGGATTTCTCAGCCAGTGGGACAATAAGGGATGAGTGGGCAGCCTCCCTGGCTGTGGCTGAGCAAGAGATACACATTAGAGACTGGAGTTAGAGGCAATTATTCAGCCCAGGCTATTTGATATAGAATCATAGAATCATAGAACAACCAGGTTGGAAGAGACCCATCGGATCATTGAGTCCAACCATTCCTATCAAACACTAAACCATGTACCTCAGCACCTCATCCACCCGTCCCTTAAACACCTCCAGGGAAGGTGACTCAACCACCTCCCTGGGCAGCCTATTCCAATGCCCAATGACGCTCTGTGTGAAAAACTTCCTCCTAATGGTCAGCCTAAATCTCCCCTGGCAGAGCTTGAGGCCAATCCCTCTTGTCCTGTCCCCTGTCACTTGGGAGAAGAGCCTAGCTCCCTCCTCTCTACAATCTCCTTTCAGGTATGTACGTGTGCCTGTTTTGGAACATACATGTGAGACATCTATTGCTCCAGGACTGAATTGAGACAAGACAATAGGGCAAAGACAGCATTTTACAGATGTGAAGAACCATGAAAAGCCTGTAGGAATGCTCTTTTGACAGCCAAGAAATTCCTCCCAATCCTGAAAGGGGCTCCAGGAAAGCTGGGGAGGGGCTCTGGTTCAGGGAGGGCAGGGAGAGGATGAGGGGGAATGGTTTTGAGCTGCAAGAGGGGAGATTGAGATGAGATCTTGGGAAGAAATGTTTTGGAGTGAGGGTGGGGAGGTCCTGGCCCAGGTTGCCCAGAGCAGGGGTGGCTGCTCCATCCCTGGAGGGGTTCAGAGCCAGGTTGGATGGGGCTTGGATGGGGCAGTGGGAGGTGTCCCTGCCCATGGCAGGGGTGGGACAGGGTGAGTCCCCTTCCAACTCAAACCATTCCATGACTCTGCGAAGAAGATGCTCAAACACAGCTGGAATGGGAAAACATTTCTTTTCCATTCTACTCCTTAGGAAAACTCACCTGACAAAAGAGGCAGATTACCCTGCTTAGTGACGCAGATGAGGGAAGGAAAGGCAGCCTCGCATTCCCAGGAGCGCCTCTTGTCCCTGCCTCAGCCTGATTCTTCTGCCTGGCTTACGCTACCACTATTAATCTTGGTGCCTGTGCCCAACTCCTGAGGTTTTATGTTCCTGACCTGATTCCGCAGCACCACGCTCCTCCCCGTTTGGGGAAGCTCCCTGGGAGCCGTTCTTCCCCCTGGATAAAGTTGCCGAGCCTGGCGGGTGGGTGTGTGGAGGCAGCCCGAGCCAGGCTGCTCCCTGCATCCCCACCTGGACCATTCCTGCTGGGAAGAATCCCGGCCAGGACAGGAGGAGGAGGAGGAGGAGAAGGTGAGTGCTGCGGGGCTGGGCTGCATCCCGGCTGCGGAACCGGTGGGAGGGGGTCGGGAATGAGCGCCGGTGCCTCCTTTCCTTCCCTTTCCTTCCCGAGAGAACCCACCGAATGAGCTGATCCCGGCCAGCTCCTATTCCCCGTCCTGCCGCCGCTGTGCCGATTCTCCGGGCTCAGCCTGAGGGATGCTGCTCTTCATCCCGCTCCTCCTCTCCATCCCGCTGCTCCCCTGCATCCTGCTGCATCCAGCTGCATCCCACTGCTCCCGCTGCATCCCACTGCTCGCCTGTATTCCTCTGCTCCCCTGTGTCCCTCTGCTCCCGCTGCATCCCACTGCTCCCCTGCATCCCACTGCTCCCCTGTATCCCACTGCTCCCCTGTATCCCTCTGCTCTTGCTGCATCCCACTGCTTCCCTGCATCCCACTGCTCCTGATGCATCTCCCTTCTCCCCTGCATCCCACCGTTCCACTGTATCCCACTGCCCTTCTGTATCCCACTGCTCCCCTGTATCCCTCTGCTCTCGCTGCATCCCACTGCTTCCCTGCATCCCACTGCTCCTGATGCATCTCGCTTCTCCCCTGCATCCCACTGTTCCCCTGTATCCCACTGCCCCTATGTATCCCACTGCTCCCCTGCATCCCACTGCTCCTGACGCATATCGCTTCTCCCCTGTATCCCACTGCTCCCCTGTATCCCACTGTTCCCCTGTATCCCACTGTTTTCCTGCATTCCACTCCTCTCCTGTATCCCACTGCTTCCCTGCATCCCACTGTTCCTCTGTATGCCACTGCCCTTCTGTATCTCACTGCTCCCCTGTATCCCACTGCTTCCCTGTATCCCACTCCTCCCCTGTATCCCACTGCCCCCCTGCTTCCCACTGCTCCCCTGTATCCCACTGCTCACCTGTATTCCTCTTCTTGCCTGTATCCCTCTGCTCCCCTGCATCCCACTGCTCCCGATGCATTCCCCTGTATCCCACTGCCCCTCTGTATCCCTCTGCTCCCCTGCATCCCACTGCTCCTGATGCATTCCCCTGTATCCCACTGCCCCTCTGTATCCCACTGCTCCCCTGTATCCCTCTGGTCTTGCTGCGTCCCACTGTTCCTGATGCATCTCACTTCTCCCCTGCATCCCACTGTTCCCCTGTATCCCTCTGCTCCCACTGCATCCCACTGCCCCCATGCATCCTTCTGCTCCCCATATCCCTCTGCTCCCCTGTATCCCACTGCTCCCATGCATCCCACTGCCTCCATGCATCCTTCTGCTCCCCTGTATCCCTCTGTTCCCCTGTATCCCACTGCTCCCCTGCATCCCGCTGCTCCCACTGCATCCTACTGCTCCCCTGCACCCCGCTGCTCCCACTGCTCCGCTGCACCTCCCAGCATCCCGCTCCTGTGTGGGTCTGGCACCCGGCGTGCTGGGCTTGTAGCTGGTCTGCGAGGCTGGCACTGGGCATGTGGAGCTTGTACCTGGCATGCGGACAGCACCGGGCATCGCAGCCGGCATGCAGGGCTGGTACAAGCGTGCGGGGACGACACCCAGTGTGTAGGGATGGTACCCGCCATGTGGGGCTGGTACTGGCCATGTGGGGCTGGCACGAAGTATACAGGCTGGCAGCAAGAATGTGGGGCTCGTACGGGGTGTGCAGGGCTGATACCAAGCACCTCAAGCACCCAGGCTGCGGGGCTGGCACGGCACTGAGTGTTGCAGTACCCAGCCTGCGGGGCTGGCACGGTACTGGGCAGGACTGGTGTGCAGGATGCCATGGCACAGCACCACATGGTAGTGGCACACAAGACCCCACGGCATTGGACTGCATGGGATTGGCATGTGGGACTGCTAGGGCACAGCAGTGTCACCCTGCTGGTTGTGGTCCCCCACTAGTGTCACCCCGCTCCACCACAGGCGTGACCATCCTCCTCTGGGTACCAGCAGCTCCCTCCCGTACACCCATTGCACAGCCTGGCACTCACAGCACAGGGTGTTGCTGAACACCCCTATAAACACCCTCCTTCTCTCCTCCATGTGCCTCTTCCTCCCCATCCCCACCAGAACCCCCAGAGATCCCTCACCCTCTCTCACACATCATGCACTTAGAATCCTAGAATCATAGAATCCTAGAATCATAGAATCACCAGGTTGGAAGAGACCCACCAGATCATCGAGTCCAACCATTCCTATCAATCACTAAACCATGTCCCTCAGCACCTTGTCCACCCGTCCCTTTAACACCTCCAGGGAAGGTGAATCAACCCCCTCCCTGGGCAGCCTGCTCCACTTGCTTCTCCCCATGGGTCTAAGTCTCCCCACAGCCACTCGTGCCTCTTGTCCCCTGTTCCCCCACAGCAGCAGCAGAGCCCTGACTCTCTCCCTGTGCCAAAACCCTCAGCCTGTGGTGGGGACACTGTCCTCAGCCCCTTCTAACCATGCCTAACGCAGTGCACAGCCACCTGCCCCGGGATCTCCTGATCACTAACACCTTCACTGAGATGCATCTCACAGACCTTGCCCAAGATTCGAATGCAATCTGGAGTTAAAGGAAAGTCTACACTGACCAGTCAGCACTGAAGGCTTAAGGAAAGATTAATTCCTCTCTCCTACTTTGCCTTCTCCTTCAGCCCCTGTGCTGGGACTAGGTGACCACACACCAGTCCTCCCCACCCCAAAGAGTTGCTGCTGGGAGAGGAGGGAGCAAGGAGGAAGGCAGAGGGCTTTCTGCCTACCTAGAACTCTCAAATGAGACACAGACTGTCCCCATTCCCTGCTGCTGGAAAAGAATTGGGATCTTATGCCAGAAAGGCAGACACAAAGTAGCTGCATCTCAAGTGACATTTGTCACTCCCCCTCTCAGCCCCCTGCTCCCTCCCACCCCTTAACACCTTATTTTCCTTGCCTGATTTTTAAGATTAAATTCCTCAAGAATTGAATTGTTGGGCTCCTCTCTGCAAGAGGGACACTGAGGGGCTGGAGCATGTCCAGAGAAGGGAACGGAGCTGGGGAACAAGGTTTTTGAGAGGTGGCTGAAAGACCTGGGGCTGTTTAGTCTGGAGAAACGGAGGCTCAGGGGACACCTCATCATTACCGAGGTTGTAGAGAGGTGGTTGCTGGTCTCTTCTCCCTACTAACAAGCCATTAGACAAGAGGGAATGGCCTCCAGTTGCGCATGGGGAGGTTCAGATTAGACATCAAGAAAAATTCTGTCACCAAAAGGGTTCTCACACCCTGGAACAGCTGCCTAGGGCAGTGGTGGAGTCTGCACCCCTGGAGGGGTTTAAAAGCAGGGCAGATGAGGTGCTCAGGGATGTGATTCAGCAGTGAACAGGTACAGTTGGACTTGATGATGTCAAAGGTCTTTTCCAACCAAGCAATTCTCTGATTCTACAACTGTGCTGTAGCCCCAGACAATAACTGTTCATCAGGGACAGGTACACCAGCTGGAAGGAGGGTTTTCTTTTTAAATTAATTAGATGAACACCTGAAAGTTCCAAGAATCCTTTGCTCCTTGGCACATTTGAAACAAAAAAATGTTATCCCCACGGGAGTTTCAATCTTGGCTGATTTTAGATCCAAGAGAAAGGCTTTGAAGCATCCCATCCTTAATTACTTTCCTTGCTAACAGTGGGGGAGGAGAAAACAGGAGAGGAGAGGTTAAAAAAGGAAGGGGGACAGGAAAGCAGATCTTTTTTTTTTGTTCATCTCCCTTTCACTGCCCCTAGTCAGAACCTTCCTTCATAGAATCATAGAACAACCAGGTTGGAAGAGACCCATCGGATCATCGAGTCCAACCTTCCCTGCAAAGAAAATGAGAACTTAATGTATCAGGCTTGAGATGTTATTTTATGTGGGTTCTAATGTTCTGGGTTTATTCATTTGAACTTAGCTCTAAACAGCTTTCAGTCTTCAATCATCCTATAACTCAAAAGAGCAATTAAACACCCCCTTGTCCCTAGACTGGCGAGTGGTTGTTCTGACACCAAACCCCTCATCTTCCAGAGCTTCAGGAGAAACGGATCCTACAAACAGGCAAAGGGGAAAAAAAGTCACCAAGCAAGTTGAAGCATCAGGGTAGGTTCAGGAATTGTTTGCTCGCCAGGATTCAGGTTTGTGCAGAACAACATTTAAAAAAGAGACTAATGGAACAACTCATAGGCTGCCTCCGTCATCACACGATGTAATCGCCTCTGATTTTGAAAGGCATGTGAGGAGGACTGTATGGGATGTCGTGCAAAAGAAATGGATACGAGGTACATTGGCAAAATCATACAATCAGAGAATTATAGAATCATAGAATCACCAGGTTGGAAGAGACCCACTGGATCGTGCTAAAATGTTAAAGATAATTTCAAACGGACAAAAGGATCTGTGTTTTACAGGGTACGTTTTTTAGCAGATGATATAAGGTTGTTGCTCTAGAAGGGGAAAAAAGACTTACCAGGAAGATCTACCCCATGGAAAGAGGGATACTGGGGGCTGTTGTGAGAAAAACAATCTCCACAGGGTTTTTAAGATGCAGTGAAGCCTGTTTCAAAGTGAACATCAGGAAAGAACAGAGCTGTTCGACTGCTGAGAGAACAGACTTTGATACAAGAACTCTTTTCCAGGTTTAAAAGGGGAAAAATCCAAACCCTTCCCCAAATATGAGCACACGAAAGGAATCACTTATAGTCTCTTCCTACCACACTGGACTGCAGCCTTCCTAAGCCTCAGCCCTCTCCCTGCTGTGAGCATTCAGTTCCAAAGCCACCCTGACACTGTCACACAAGGATTTGATGGATCAGGATGAGAACCTTTCCTCACACCCCTCTGTAGACAAGGAGGCTGAAATCACAGAATGTCCTGAACTGTAAGGGACCCACAAAGACTGCTGAGTCCAGCTCCTGTCCCTGCACAGGACACCCCAACATTCACACCGTGGGGCTGAGGAACTTGGACAAATGCTGCTAGAATATTGTCAGGCTCAGTGCTGTGACTGTTTCCCTGGGAGCTATTCCAGGGCACCACCACCCTCTGGGGGAAGAAGCTTTTCCTAATGTCCAACCCAACCTTCCCCTGACAAATCTTCCTGACACTCCATTGGGTCCTGTCCCTGCTGGCCAGAGAGAAGAGCTCTGCACTTGGTCCTCCTCCTCCCTGTGTGAGGAAGCAGTAAAACAGAATCACAGAATGACCTGAGTTGGAAGGGACCCATAAGGATCACTGATACCCTGTTCCTGGAGAACAGGCCTTATGAGGAACGGCTGAGAGAGCTGGGGGCGTTTATCCTGGAGAAGAGGAGGCTGAGGGGAGACCTCAGTGCTCTCTACAACTACCTGAAAGGAGGCTGTAGAGAGGAGGGAGCTGGGCTCTTCTCCCAAGTGACAGAGGACAGGACGAGAGGGAATGGCCTCAAACTCCTCCAGGGGAGGTTCAGGCTGGACATTAGGAAAAAATTTTTCACAGAAAGAGTCATTGGGCACTGGCAGAGGCTACCCAGGAAGGGGATTGAGTCACCTTCCCTGGAGGTGTTTAAGAGACGGGTGGATGAGGTGCTGAGGGACATAGTTTGGTGACTGATAGGAACGGTTGGACTCGATGATCTGATGGGTCTTTTCCAACCTGGCTGTTCTACGACTCTATGATCCTTGTATCACAGGTACACTTTAGTCACATCAGCTCAAAGAGAGAACTCTGCAAGCATTCCATTTGTAACATGACTTGTGGAGTTCATCTGGTAACAGGCACCAGCAGCTGCCATAGGGATTTGCACTGGACAGACAAAAGGCAGAGTTTGCAAGCAGTTGCAAGGTAGCTCTAATCACATCCCCAGAGCTGCTGGTATTTACACAGTCAGAGTTACACTAGATTAACAGATACTCCTAACACGAGAAGTCACTGACAAAATCACTGGGATGGATGTGGCACTTAGGGACATCATTTAGTGGTGGAGCTGGCAGTGCGGGGTTAGAGGTTGGACTTGATGATCTAAAAGGTCTTTTCCAACCTAAATATTTCTGCAATTCTATGTGTATCCAATTCTGAGAGTGTCTAAACCCACACCACCACAGCTCTGTTGCTTCAATTGCTCTGTGCTTCAGGGAGTACTTAATTAAAATTAAAAACCTAACCAGAATCAGCTCCATATGGCTTTTCTAGAAATGGAATGCCCAGGAAAACAGCGTGTTACATGTCTGGTCCACACTCAGCACAGCCACCTGCCCACACGAGTTCTTCTGGAACACAAAAGCAAATGTCCTGAGCAGTCGCTCCACCTGCAACTTCCATCTGAATCAAGGGAAGCTGTTTGGCTCAGCGTCACCCAGTGCAGAGGGACAATGGGACCTGGTTCTGCTCTGAAATAACTTGCTTGGTCGTGCACAGACTGTCCTGCAATGATACCCAAGTCCATTGTAGCTTTAAGGAGCACACAGCGCCCACCGGATACTCTTCCTTTCATAGGAATGAGACGGAACTTTGTGTTGGCTTATGGCTCTGATAAGTGTGGGAATGAGTTCTCCCAAAGTGATTCCAAAACTCACAGTCTTTTTCTCTTCTGCCATAAGGGAGGAGAAAACTTCCAGTACAATGAAGGCAGAACAGGCTGGACAACTGCTGAAACCAGTTCTCTTGCTCACCTTCCAGAGAAGGGGAGCAGAGCTGGGGAAGATGATGGAGAACAAGCCTCATGATGGGTGGCTGAGGGACCTGCAGCTGTTTAGTCTGGAGAAAATGAGGCTGAGGGGAGACCTAATCACTGTCCACAACTGCCTGAAAGGAGGCTGTGACGAGGTGGGAGTTGAGCTCTTCTCCCAAGTATCAAGTAACAGGATGGGAGGGAATGGACTCCAGTTGCACCACTGGAGGTTCAGATGAGAAATCTGGAAAAATGTCCTCCTTGAAAGCGTTCTCAGGCACTGGAACGGCTACCCAGATAGGTGGTGGAGTCCCCATCCCTGGAGGGATTTAGAAGGCAGGCAGACAAGGTGCTCAGGGACCTGGTTTAGTAGTGGACTGGTACGGTTGGACTCGATGATCTCAAAGGTCTTTTCCAACCAAACAATTCCATGATTCTGTGATTCTAGAAATTACTCAAGATTTGACAATGCACAGCATGAGGTTTCTCTCATCCACATCGCCCTGCACCCTACATTTGTTCACCACTTCATCCACACACAAGAGGAAGAAGCATTCTTTGCCCTCAAGAGGCTTAAAAGCCTGACAGGCTAGGAAGTGGTGGTAGCATCGCTGTGTTACCCACAGACACCGAGCAGTTTGTTCACAGTCACTCAAAAGTCTGCAGCAGAGCCACAAGCAGAACCCTCAGGTGATGTTTTGAAGGGCAGGCACTTGTCCAATAAAAGCAGCCTCCTCCTCCTCCTCCTCCTCCTCCTCCTCCTCCTCCTCCTCCTCCTCCTCCTCCTCCTCCTTCTCAAGTGTGGCTGAAGCACAAGCAGCACACTCTGCAGACTACAGGTTTTAAAAACATTCCTGTTTGGGTTTTAAAAATACAAATACCTGGACTGACGGTGAAATGGAGTTATAAATATTATAACATCCACACATTTTGGAATTGTAGCCGACGGTGCCAGGTGCCTAATGATTTCATATCTTCCCCACAGGAATCTGGTAGCTGTGGAGACATATAAGATGAGATATGGGTTCAGGCAAGTATTAGAAGATCTAATTGTCCTTACAACTGAGACATTCCACTCTCCTGGACTTCCATGTGGGTGGTGGACACTCAGAATGAATCAGAAAGCCATTTCTCAGTTTCTTAAGTTCTTTTATCATAGATCCTTTCTCACATCTGCTTGAGAAAGACACTGAATACATGGTTAAGTAGCACTAAAATATTCTCCTGTCACAACCTCCTGATAAGTCTTGCCAGTAGAGCAATGTGCAGACGTTCATCACAGATGTGACGTGTTGAACTTGTTCCTTACATGAAATGAACATTCAATCAGCTTTTGGAAGGACAAAGATCCAGCACAAGAAGGACATGGAGCTGTTGGAGCAAGTCCAGAGGAGGCCATGGAGATGATCCGAGGGCTGGAGCACCTCTTGTATGAGGACAGGCTGAGAGAGTTGGGGTTGTTCAGACTGGAGAAGAGAAGGCTGTGGGGAGACCTTAGAGCAACCTTCCAGTGCTGAAAGGGGCTCCAGGATAGCTGGGGAGGGGCTCTGGATCAGGGAGTACAGGGAGAGGATGAGGGGGAATGATTTTGAGCTGCAAGAGGGGAGACTGAGATGAGATCTTAGGGAGAAATGTTTTGCTGTGAGGGTGGAGAGGCCCTGACCCAGGTTGCCCAGAGCAGTGGTGGCTGCCCCATCCCTGGAGGGGTTCAAGGCCAGGCTGGATGGGGCTTGGAGCCCCTGATCCAGAGGGAGGTGTCCCTGCCATGGGAACTAGATGGTCTTTGAGGTCCCTTCTGACCCCAACCATTCTGTGATTTGATTCGATTCTACTCTATTCCCTGATTTACAAACATTCTTTCCCCCCACTAAACTACAGGAAAATCTGGCTTTTAAACTTTCTTTAAAATCAACATTTATTTTTGCTGATGTGAACATATTGTTCCACCCTGGCATGAACTGCTCATTTACATCTTTTAACACCAACAGAATGCTAATCTGTAGTAAACAGTCATTATTAAAAACAAGAACACACTGTTAATTAGTAAGAGAGACCCTTGGTTCTCTGCTAGCCTGAGTGGGATGAACCACAGCTTTCTATAAGGAGGATGGATTATAATGGCATCCGATCAAGCAGAGCATCTCTGAAGAAACCGTGATGCTGCAAGATCTCTGAAACCTAATTTTTCATTGAATCATAGAATCACCAGGTTGGAAGAGACCCACTGGATCATCGAGTCCAACCATTCCTATCAAACGCTAAACCATGTCCTCAGCATGTCATCCACCTGTTCCTTAAACACCTCCAGGGAAGGCGACTCAACCCCCTACCTGGGCAGCCTCTGCCAGTGCCCAATCACCCTTTCCATGAAAATTTTTTTCCTAATGTCCAGCCTGAACCTCCCCTGGAGGAGCTCGAGGCCATTCCCTCTTGTCCTGTCCCCTGTGCCTTGGGAGTAGAGCCCAGCTCCCTCCTCTCCACAACCTCCTCTCAGGGAGTTATAGAGAGTAACGAGGTCTCCCCTCAGCCTCCTCTTCTCGAGGATAAACACCCCCAGCTCTCTTGGCTGTTCCTCATAAGGCCTGTTCTCCAGCCCCTTCACCAGCTTTTGCCTCAAAGCATTTGGGAGTAGGGTGGAGGAGGTTTGGAGCAATCTATTATTGGAAATAAATAGCTCTGGAAGTGCTTACAGCTCCTTAGATGAACATGTCCTGGGGCCAAATCCTACTGTCCTGAACGGAGGCAGAAATGAACAAGAGTCCAACCTTGTTTCGTGGAGATGTGGAGCAGGAGAGGGGGGAAGAAGGGCAGAGCAGTGCTGCACCTTCTCACTGCAATCCTGAGCAGACATATGGAACGGTTTTCAGCTGCAAGAGGGGAGACTGAGATGAGATCTTAGGGAGAAATGTTTCACTGTGAGGGTGGGGAGGCCCTGACCCAGGTTGCCCAGAGCAGTGGTGGCTGCCCCATCCCTGGAGGGGTTCAAGGGCAGGTTGGATGGGGCTTGGAGCCTCTGATCCAGTGGGAGGTGTCCCTTCCCATGGCAGGGGATGGACTGGATGGGCTTTCAGGTTCCTTCCAACCCAAACCACTCCATGATTCTGTGATTCTCCAGATAAGGGAATTCTGTAGGACTGGTCACACACAGCATATATTGAAACCAAATGGCTGAAGTGTATTTGCAATTCTATGGGAATTATGACCAAGTAAGAGGTTTACATTCTAGATTAAAGCTGATGGCCTTCCAGGATCTCACCTCTTAAATAATCCTGTTTCATTTTCCACCTAGGTCATGTTTCCAGATTCCAGATTTGCAAATCAGTGAGGACGTCTCCTGAATTCCAGTATAATGATGGCAAAATCCCCCAATCAAAATCCTTTCCAGAGAAGCCAGGTATAAGAGCCAATGTCAAAGAAGAGGGGAAAATACAAACCCTTTGTTGATATGAAAGGTCCTGCTTTGCAGCTGGGTTTGTTAATGGTTGTGATGTTAGCAAAGCCAACCCTGACCCTCAGCAACAAAATACACCTTTGAGTTCACTGTCTTTTGGGAATATTTGGGGCAAGAAAACCCACAGCTCAGCAAACAAAATCTTAAGACACAAACTAGACATGTTGCAGCACTTGTTTCTCTTCTAAGCTGTAGGACAAGCCCTGCCCCTGCGTTACTGGAAAAGTGATGGGACTTATTTCAGTTATCTCCTCAAGGATATAAAGGATCACAGACTTAAGCCGTCTGAGCAGCTTTCCCCACACAGCAGTAAAGACAACAGTGCACACACCTTTTCAACTGCTCCAGCTATCGATGACCTGTGCTGTGCACTCCTGACACCCCTGAATTGCACACACAGACAGAGCTGCTGAGCCTCACCCATGCACAGAGAACCCAAGGCCAGAGCTGTTGTAAAATGACACGGGTGACGAGGGACGCGTAGTCCTCACTGCTTCAGAACATTTGCCCAAGTGAGAACAATCACAGAATCCTGATGAGGCCCAAGTTCCAAGAAGCTCCTGCACCCGCTCTCTTGGCCTCAGTGGGCTACGAGAACTTGGCTGAACTAAACACCACGAGGGACATGGAAACTCAGCCGCTTGAGGGGTCCCTCTCGTCCACTGTCGCACTGATAATAGTGTTGGTCATTTTTTTCTCTTTGATAACGACATCCCTAGTGACCTATTGCTTTCACAAGTGGAAACTGCGAGGTAAAAAACTGCAGAGAGCACAGGAGGAATATCAGAAAGACCATGAGTGCAGCCTTTTTCAAAGCACATCTGGACCTGTTTCATAAGTAAAAAGGATCTGCTACAAAATACTCTACCTGAAAAAAGGAAATAATAAAAGAATGGAAAATAGGACATTTCCAAGCAAATATATCCTTGTTTTATCTCATTTATAAGAGTTGTTAGCAGTTTGGAGATTTCCTACAGCTTTATTATACATATATATATATATATATATTTCTATAGTCCCATTTGTGCAAAGTAAACCTGACGCAACCATGTATTTTTAATCTCTATTGTGTTACTAGAACAGTAAAACTCAACCTGCTGCTCGCATTCTCGGAAATCCGCTGGCCCAGGGAAAGGCATGAGGTTAGATTTGGGTTCATGCAAATCAAAATGGCTGACAAACATCAGGGGAGCTGTGTTGCTTTGCACGGACCTCATCATCTGGCCAAAGGCTCTGAACACCAGAAGAGCCTCCAGCAAAACAGTCTGGAGGGTCCTTGGCAGGAGCAGCCTGGAGCTGCGTCCTGGGCCTCAGGTTCAGTGCCATGAGGTCTTAGTGACATTCCAGCCCTAAGAGGATTAAGGACAGTCAGTGTTAGAGGAAACCGACTCCCCAAGGAACAAGCGACCCTGAAGCACTTTTTCAGGGAGAAGAGGAGACTGAGGGGAGACCTCATTGCTCTCTGTAACCACCTGAAAGGTTGGTTGCTCTTCTCCCAAGTGACAGGGGACAGGACGAGAGGGAATGGCCTCGAGCTCCACCAGGGGAGATTTAGGCTGGATATTAGGAAAAAATTTTTTACAGAAAGAGTCACTGGGCACTGGCAGTGGCTGCCCAGGGAGGGGGTTGAGTCACCTTCTCTTGAGGTGCTTAAGGCACAGGTGGACGAGGTGCTGAGGGACATGGTTTAGTGTTTGATAGGAATGGTTGGACTCGGTGATCCGGTAGGTCTCTTCCAACCTGGTTGTTCTATGATTCTATGATTCAATGAGGCTTGTAATTATTTTTACACCAACCACACAATGACGTTGTTTCTGTTTTCATAGCCTGTAATATTGTTGACAGCAGCTGAACATGAGCCAAGGTGGCCAAGAAGACCAAGAGCATCTTGGCCTGTATCAGAAAAAGAGTAGTCAGCAGGAGCAGGGAAGGGATGGTACCCGCAGACTCAGCACTGCTGAGGCTGCACCTCGAATCCGGGGTTCGGTTTTGGGCCCCTCAGTGCAAGAAGGACATTGAGGGGCTGGAGCGCGTCCAGAGAAGAGAACAGAGCTTGGGAAGGGACTGGAGAACAAGGGTTGTGAGAGGCTGCTGAGGGACCTGGGGCTGTTTCGCCTGGAGAAAAGGAGGCTGAGGGGAAACTTCATCACTACCAGAAAGGAGGTTGGAGTGAGGTGGGTGCTTCTTCCCAAGTGACAGGCAATAGGATGAAAGGAAACAGCCTCAAGTTGCACCGGAGGAGGTTTAGATTAGACATCAGGAAAAATTTCTTTACCAAAAGGGCTCTCAGGCACTGGAACAGCTGCCCAGGGCAGTGATGGAGTCTCCATCCCTGGAAGGGTTCAAAGGTGGGTAGATGAGGTGCTCAGGGATCTGATTTAGTAGTGAACAAGTACGGTTGGATTCAGTGATCTCAAAGATCTTTTTCAACCAAGTAACTCTATGTTTCTACGATTACGTCCCAGAAAAGCAAAAGATCTATGGTGAGTAGCAGATATCAGCACTATTTTCTAGCAAAGTGATGGCTGTAAATCACTCAATACTTGTAAATGTTTTAAAGGGTAGAAAACGTAAAGTTATAAACAACTCCCTGCTCAAGTATACAGCTTGCTTGCAGCTCCCACTAACGCTCTGTGTATTTTTAAACAAGCTATAATAATACTGTGATGATGCTGTAAACTCGGTTCTGTAGGCAAAAAAATGTTCTATTGCAAATGTCAAGATGACAGATGTAAATGTTCTTAAAGTGCTATCAACGAAAAATGTGAATTTTTCACAGACTGTTCTGAAGGGTTCTTTTAGATGGTATGGATGTGTTTTACAGTTGTACCTATGGATCATACACGTTGGTCAATGTGAGAACAAGCAGTGCCATTTTATTACAAAATAAAGAAATGAATAAATAAGTAGTGATGATGCATGCTCAGGAGCTGGAAAATATTTTGGGGTTTTTTTTTTTAGGTAACCTGCTGATTATTTGGGGAGAACTTAGAGCAGCCTTCCAGTACTGGAAAGGGCTACAAGAAAGCTGGAGAGGGACTCTTTACAAGGGAAGGTAGTGATAGGATGAGTGGGAATGGCTTTAAATTGGAAAGAGGAAGATTAAGATTAGACATCAGGAAGAAATTCTTCATGATGAGGGTGGGGAGGCCTGGCCCAGGTTGCCCAGAGCAGTGGTGGTTGCCCCATCCCTGGAGGGGTTCAAGGTCAGGTTGGATGGGGCTTGGAGCCTCTGATCCAGAGGGAGGTTTCCCTGCCCAGGGCAGGGGTTCAAAGGGATGGGCTTCGAGTTCCCTTCCCACCCAAACGATTCCATGATTCTCCTAGAGAACACACGCTCCCCCTCATCTCACTGCCTCCCCCACACCAACCACCCTGCTGCCAGTCCAGGCAAAGACCTTCAGAGTCTTTGTAGAGGAAAAGGACCCCAACGGAGAAAACCAATCACCGTTAGTACTTGTAAGATCAATATCTCTCTTCACAACATGTAAAAGGTTTTTAAACGCTGAGGTGTTCTTAACATCAAGTGCTGCAGGTGGTAACACTGCTCACAGTGTCCAGGTTTGATCTTATCAAGCAGGGAGCAAAAAAAGCCATTCTCTAGAAACTACATTGAAGGGTAATGGAATTACAACTGGAACAATTCAAGCGTGTTCCAAAATGCTTTAGGAATCCAAAGCTGGAAACGCTCTGGCGCCTGCTGGAGTCTCTGCGTAGGATTGCAACAGCCACAATGAAAGCCACAACTCAGGTTTGTACTGAAGAGGAATCCGTGCCACCTAATGATTCCCCAGGGAATGTGATCCCTGCCAGCAGCAAACCCTTCTCCTCAGCACCACCCATTCACATCTTTTCTCAAGCTTCCAACATTAATAAATGGGTCCAGTCCCTCCCTACCTGAAAGGAGGTTGTGGAGAGAAGGGTAATGGCTACTTCTCCCAAGTGACAGGGGACAGGACGAGAGGGAATGGCCTCAAGCTCCACCAGGGGAGATTTAAGGCTGGACATTAGGAAAAAAAATTTCACAGAAAGGGTCACTGGGCACTGGAACAGGCTACCCAGGGAGGGGGTTGATTCACCTGGAGGTGTTTAAGGGACGGGTGGACAAGGTGCTGAGGGACATGGTTTGGCATTTGATAGGAATGGTTGGACTCGATGATCCGGTGGGCCTCTTCCAACCTGGTTGTTCTATGATTCTATGATTCCCTTTTGAAGCTGATCACATTGGTGACGGTAAAGAAACCAAACACTCCTGCTGCTGTCTCCTGCCACACCACAAACACGGCCAGGAGATGGGTCTGTGAGCGGCAGCAGCCCTGAGGCCACCTGGAGACTTGCATTTTTCAGTAGAGCTGCAGGGAATGGATTCCAGGTTTATGTTAAGGATCACTTGATCAGTGGGATCAGGTCCCAGCCAGCTCCGGGTGACCCCGTGGCTAGACTGGATGCCCTGGAGTCATAGAATCATCGGTTATGAAATAATTTATTTAGAGACCTGGATCATTCATTCAACTGTGTATCTCTAATAGCTGCTACAAAAAAAATCCAGGAGACAAACACTTAGATCTCGGTGTCATTCTGGATAAAAAAAAAATGAAGAATCTGCTGCGAGCAGCATGTGGCAAACTGAAGCAAAACACGCTTTGATTTTTCAGAGGAGCTCTCTGAGTTGTCTTTGTAACATTTATGCAAACAAATGAGAGCTGTAAAGCGACTGTGCTGTGCGTGTTATAGACAGGGATTCTCAGACACTCAGAGAAGAGCTCAGCTCTATGTATTTGCACAAAGGCCTGACAAGAGTTGCCAAGCGATGCTTCAGCATCGCTTCTAGAAAGCAGCGATGTACCAAAACCTGCGACATCAAAGTGTCTTCTTTTGTTTTCAAAAATAATCAGACTATATTTAGAGTCCTACGACTCACTCTTAGTGTTGTTTGTAAGGGCTGAAAGCTGTGCTCCAGGCAATAACATTATGTTTTCGAAGGATTTGGTTCCTGATCACCACTTTTCTACCTGCTAGTCTGTGAGAGTGTGTGGATTAATGGACTTTACCTGGCATTAAACTGGGTGCTAGAGACTGCAGGAGACTCCAGAGGAATGGGGAGCATAGTACCAAGGACACAGAGAGTATTGAAAAAGAACAGGTTTATAAAATTAAGAAGAAGGAGATGTAAAGGATTTAAACATTTCTAAGGAATACAGAGCGATGGGAAGAGACAAAGAGGCATTTAGTCATGACAGAGGCAGCTCTGCAATCTGCAGTGACAATTCCGAAGTCAAATTCAGGCTTAGGGGAATAAGAGCACCCAGAGCACCTCTGCTATGAGGACAGAATAAGAGTTGGAGTTGTTGAGCCTGGAGAAGAGAAGACTGCAGGGAGACCTTAGAGCAGCTTCTAGTCCTGAAAGGGGCATCAGGAAAGCTGGGGAAGGGCTCTGGATCAGGGAGTGCAAAGGATATCAAGGATATTAAGGATAGGATGAGAGGAACCAGTTTTAGGCTGAAAGAGAGGAGATTGAGATGAGATCTCAGAAAGAAACATTTCCAGTGAGGATAAGGAGGCCCTGGCCCAGGTTGCCCGAGCAGTGATGGCTGCCCCATCCCTGGAGCGGTTCAAGGGCAGCTTGGATGGGGCTTGGAGCCCCTGCTCCAGTGGAAGGTGTCCCTGCCCATGGCAGGGGTGGGACTGGATGAGCTTTGAGGTCCCTCCTAAACCAACCCATTCCATGATCCTATAACTTAATCCTATTTTCTTTGTCACAAAAAATCAGTAAGACTTTATAGATTTTTACCCACATTTTCACAACTGTCAGAGATCCGAATGCCCAGAAGTCAGGGAAATGGTGGCCAAGAAGAGTCATGATTTAGGAGGCTGAGAGGAGACCTCATTGCTCTCTATAACTACCTGAAATGTGATTGTAGAGAGGAGGGAGCTGGGCTCTTCTCCCAAGTGACAGGGGACAGGACAAGAGGGAATGGCCTCAAGCTCCACCAGCTCTCCGATTTTAATCTTAGTTGTTTTTTTTCTTCCATAGACATCTATCCTGTATAGGTTCTAGGATTAATTTATTATCATTTCTTGGCCTGTTGGCATCCTTAGTCTTCCTGATTAATTTCTGTTATGGTCTCATTATTTCAGTTCTATAAATACCCCTTTTCATTTTCCTCCTTCCTATAGTTACTTTGCAGCCTCCTTTTTCTCCTCCACCTGGGGCTCTCCCTTTCAATTTAACACGAGACGGTGGGCAAAGATTGAGCTGAAATCCAGTAATGACACCTCCCTGCCCTGGAAAACGGAATCATTTATTTTCCTTACGGATGAAAGCAGCTGTGAGCTGCTCTGAAATCCCACAAGCACTCCCACAAACCCCAATATTTATTACATGTCAGACTAATAATAGAAGGTGTCGACTGCCATAATTTGAAAGACACACGTATCTGGGTTACAACAGATCTCAACGTTGGCAGTTAGGAGGAATGCTGAGCGCAATCATAACCCAGATGCCAGTACGTTGGGCACATCTGGCTCCACCTGCATGAATATTAAACCATCCCCCAATCCATCACTGACAAACCAGATTATATCCTCAATTCTTGGCACTCGGTACGTGCCCACCCACAGAAACCTCTCCCAGTTCTTTGTGTACTTGAGTTATGTTTACTGCCTAAGTAATTCTTGAGCGATTCTCACTCTCTGCTCATGAGACCCCATCTGGATTCCTGGAATCCCTAATATAAAGATATGGAACTGTTGGAACGGGTCCAGAGGAGACTACGGAAGATGACACGAGGGCTGAAGCACCTCCTGTATGAGGACAGGCTGAGAGAGTTGGGGTTGTTCAGCCTGGAGAATGCTGTGGAGAGAGTTTTTTTACAAGCGCGCGGAGTAATAGAATGAGGGGAAATGGCTTTAAATTGCAAGGGAGGACATTTAGGTTAGACATTAGGAAGAAATTCTTCACAACGAGGGTTGGGAAGTCCTGGCCCAGGTTGTCCTGGGAAGTGGTGGCTGCCCCAACCCTCGAGGTGTTCAAGGCCAGGTTGGATGGGGCTTGGAGCTCCTGATCCAGTGGGAGGCAGGGGGTTGGAAAGAGTCGGGCTTTACTGTTGCTTCCAACCCAAACCACACTGTGATTTTATGATTCTACTTTCAAGGCTTATATTTTCTGACCTTTCAGCCTCCAACGTAAGTTCCTGGGATTCTCTGAAGGTCTGGGAAAGCTTCTGAGCTCTTCTCTTATACATCCTGCAATAAAAAGGAAACATGAAAACTACTTGATTTCCTATTCCTGCCATTCCTCATGTCCTATTTCCTGTCTCTCAGGAGCAACAAGACAGGCAGTGCTCAGCAACATCATTGTGTTGGATTTCAAAGCATCTTGTTCAAAAACTTTGTTGAACAGTGTAGCCAGAGATCCACCAGATCAAGTAGGTTTTTTCCCCAAGGAGTGGAAGGTAAAATCATTGGCCTTTTCAGGGAAGTTGGAAGAAAAACAAGATGGGAAAAAGTGAAGCCTCACTTGAGACTGCAGTTCTCATAGCTCTGGCTACGGATGACTGGGAGTCAAAAAATGAGAGAGCTTTTCCTTCAGGAAGTTCACCCTGAGGAGCAGTCACGGAACCTCCTCAGTTCCAGCTTACACTGCCTACCACCTATTCCAGTCAAGCCAGGGGAGGTTCAGATTAGACATCAGGAAAAATGTCTTCACTCAAATGGTTCTCAGGTGTTGGAATGGCTGCCCAGGGCACAACCTCAGAGCACTTTCTTGCTCTTTTTTTAAGTAAAAGGCATATCTCTGATCCACTTTTTAGAAAGACTAAAGCAGGACCTGCATCCCACCATGTGCTCTTAGAGTAGCTTGCATAACCAGTGCATGAGCCAGCAGTGTGCCCAGGTGGCCAAGAAGGCCAATGGCATCCTGGATTGGATCAGAAATGGTGTGACCAGCAGGTCCAGGGAGGTTCGTCTCCCTCTGGACTCAGCACTGGTGAGGCCGCTCCTTGAATCCTGTGTTCAGTTCTGAGCCCCTCACCACAAGAAGGATGTTGACGCTCTGGAGTGAGTCCAGAGAAGAGCCACGAAGCTGGTGAAGGGGCTGGAGAACAGGCCCTATGAGGAGTGGCTGAGAGAGCTGGGGGTGTTTATCCTGGAGAAGAGGAGGCTGAGAGGAGACCTCATTGCTCTCTCCAACTACCTGAAAGGAGGTTGTGGAGAGGAGGGAGCTGGGCTCTTCTCCCAAGTGACAGTGGACAGGACAAGATGGAATGGCCTCAAGCTCCACCAGGGGAGATTTAGGTTGGAGATTAGGAGGAAATTTTTCACACAGAGGGTCATTGGGCATTGGAATAGGTTGCCCAGGGAGGTGGTTGAGTCACCTTCCCTGGAGGTGTTTAAGGGACGGGTAGTTGAGGTCCTGAGGGACATGGTTTAGTGTTTGATAGGAATGGTTGGACTCGATGATCTGATGGGTCTCTTCCAACCTGGTTGTTCTATGATTCTATGAGAACAGCATCCCTCTCTCCTCCCTTCCCTCTCCATGCACCACATCATTGTGTTGGTTAAAGGTACTCCATTGTTCTGGCCAAAACTGGTGCCCCTTTGCCTCCCTCAGCTTCAGGAAGGAAATGAAACATGGCAGACAAGCAATTCAGTAATTAAGACAACTCATTAATGGGGCAAAAACCATTACACCTATAAATTATAGAGTCATGTTTACAGTGGAGGGAACGACCCAAAACTCCTAAGTATCCATACAGCTGGGGAGAAAAGAACTGAGTAGCCCAGTAAAACATGGAGGATGACGCTTACATTTAAATGCAGATACGCTTTTTAAAGTATTTACCCAGATCACTGAGGTGCTGAGGGACATGGTTTAGTGACTGATAGGAATGGTTGGACTCAATGATCCGGTGGGTCCTTTCCAAGCTAGTGACTCTGCGATTCTGTGATCATGCAATAATGCATCACTAGGATAACAACTTTATGTCAGGAGCACCAAAGCCACGTGTGCCATGTGAGACAAACTGGTTCTGGCAAAGCACATGAGAGAATGTATTTAATTACCCAGCTAAATAAACTAGGTTAGTTACCTGGGTAAAGATTAACAGTTTCTAGATAAAATCGTAATCTCCCAAAAGGTTTACATCACCTTTCAAACGACACTAAGAATTATAACCTCTGCTAGAACTCACCAGCGTAAATTTCCTGGTAGACTTCTCTTGCTTAATGCCAGCTTCTTCATTTTTCATATGGATCCATGTTCCCATGACATCTCTCTCCACATCTGCAGAATCTACTGGATCCAACCGCTCATCGACAACGAGAAGAGGTAGCAGTGAACATATATTAGGTGTTCATTCCTAGAATCATAGAATCACAGAAAGGTTTTGGATGGAAGTGACCTTAAAACCCATCCGGTCCCACCTCCTGCCATGGACAGGGACACCTCCAATGGATGAGGGGCTCCAAGCCCCATCCAACCTGCCCTTGAACCCCTCCAGGGATGGGGCAGCCACCACTGCTCTGGGCAACCTGGGCCAGGGCCTCCCCACCCTCATTGTGAAGAAATTCTCCCCAGGATCTCATCTCAATCTCCCCTCCTGAAGCTGAAAACCATTCCCCCTCATCCTGTCCCCGCCCTCCCTGATCCAGAGCCCCTTCCTAGCTTTCCTCGAGCCCCTTTCAGCACTGGAAGCTGCTCTAAGGTCTCTCTGGTGGAGCCTTTTCTTCCCCAGGCTGAACAACCCCAACTCTCCCAGCCTGTCCCAGTACAGGAGGTGCTCCAGCCCTTGGATCATCTCCATGGCCTCCTGTGGACTCGGTGTTATAAACACAGTCCTGAAACTAAAAATCTGAGAGTTTAATATACCTCTTTTATCAGCAAGGCAAGGCAAGGCAAGGCACACGGCGCTGGGCCCGGGGCTGAGGCAGCGCCGCCTCACGCCAGAGCTGCCCCCTCTGCCCTCCCCTCTCCTTTCGTCGAAAGCAGCTGCTCCTCCGCACCTCCCTTCGCCTCCCCCACGTCTGATGTGAGGGCTGGAGAACCTCCTGTAGGAGGACAGGCTGAGAGAGTTGGGGTTGTTCAGCCTGGAGAAGAGAAGGCTCCACCAGACCGACCTTAAAGCAGCTTCTAGTGCAGAAAGGGGCTCCAGGAAGGCTGGGGAGGGGCTTTGGATCAGGGAGGGCAGGGACAGGACAACGGGGAGTGGCTTTCAGCTGCAAGAGGGGAGATTTAGATGACATCTTAGGAAGAATTTCTTCACAATGAGGGTGGGGAGGCCCTGGCCCAGGTTGCCCAGAGCAGTGGTGGCTGCCCCAACCCTGGATGGGTTGGATGGGGCTGGGAGCCCCTGATCATAGAATCATAGAACAACCAGGTTGGAAGAGACCCACCATCGAGTCCAACCATTCCTATCAAACACTAAACTATGTCCCTCAGCACCTCATCCACTCGTCCCTTAAACACCTCCAGGGAAGGTGAATCAACCATCTCCCTGGGTAGCCTCTGCCAGTGGCCAATGACCCTTTCTGTGAGAATGTTTTTCCTAATGTCCATCCTGAATCTCCCCTGGTGGAGCTTGAGGTCATTCCCTCTTGTCCTGTCCCCTGTCACTTGGGAGAAGAGCCCAGCTCCCTCCTCTCCACAACCTACTTTCAGAGAGTTGTAGAGAGCACTGAGGTCTCCCCTCAGCCTCCTCTTCTCCAGGATAAACACCCCCAGCTCTCTCAACCATTCCTCATAAGGCCTGTTCTCCAGCCCCTTCACCAGTTTTGTTGTTCTTTGCCGCTGTGGAGTGTAAAGCAAAGTGGAATAAACAGCTCTGCCTACACTCTGTTCATGTATTTTCAGATTCAGCCTTTCGCTGCTTGATGCAGAGTGGTCAGCTTGGTGCTCGCCCTCTTAATCCAGTGTGCTACAAGAACTTGAAACAATTTACAGGTGGTAAACATCTCTTTGATGTTTTCCATCCATACAAATTAGAGCAGTGATCAGAGAGGTGTGCGGCTGCGGCTGGAAGGGGCAATTATCCATCCCGCAGGAAGCAGGATTCAGCCGAATACCAATGAGACTCTGGCTGTCGGTGTTATGGGGGAAGGAAGATGAAATTAAGAAATCGGATGCCTTTTAGAGCAGCAAAATCCGCATGGTGTTTTAAACTTCTCCAACCCACACCTTCACCTTTCACTGATTGCTCTGTGGTTTGTATATTTTCCTTCTCTAGAAAGTAATGTTGCGGATGAGCTAGCGAGCGGCCGCGCTGAATAACATCAGTATCTAGAAGACACTCAGAGGTAGGCTGATGGTTTTCATGCTCTGCTTATAAATGATGGTGAAATAGGGTTGGGAGAAACATTGCTTTTTCTTTAAAATTCTAATCAAGACACACGGGAACCAACACAGAATAACAAAGAATAACACAGATTCTCACAGTTCCCACTAAATACCTCTCTAGCAGCTTGATACTTTGTTATTTATCATGGACCATTTTTTTATGGTGACAGTTGACATTAGATTATTACTGACCTGGTTGGTATTTGAATTTATTCCCTAGAGGTTAAAAGACTTTGTAGTTTCATCTTCTCTGTCCTTTTTTTTTTAAATCATAATTTTAGAGCATAGAAAATATATCGTTCTGTCAAGTTTATTTCTCTGACATTTATTCAGTGGAGAGTGTGATCTTCATATTAAAGGCTTTTGATTTCAAGCCCAGGATACAGATAATTCTTTTTGCTGGTCTTCCCTCAAACGGGTCATTTTATCACTATGGTTCCCCTTGCTGGTGTCTAGGAAGTTAATATGTCAGGTGGCTGAATTATTTGAGCTGGGGTTTGTTTTTAAAGGCTTTGTGGGTGATAATAGATGGCTCAACCCAGTTGTGTCAGAAGGTGTTAAGATTTCCGTCTGCTCATGTCACGGAGCTGGTCCTCTACAGAGCCACAGATAATACGGTGTGAGAAGCAGCTTTTACTCCAGCTCTTCTCTTATCATACTTTAGATTAGATTTAAACACAATTGCTGGATACCTTTGTGTGGGTAAAAGCTTTTTCATGGCTCCTTCCATTAAAGTTGTAACATCCCTTTTAACCAGAGGGCTGTGGAAGAATTCATACTTGGTAAGTATGTGTATCAAATAATCATAATCTCATTTGTGTTGCCAGCAGAGCCAACGGGGCTGTCACAACGAGTTGCTGGAGAGCTATGATGTGGGGCCAATGGAATTAAGCATATTCTGAAGGTGGAGGAAGTCAATGTGACTTCATTACAGGCCTTATGAGGAGCAGCTGAGAGAGCTGGGGGTGTTTAGCCTAGAGAAGACGAGGCTGAGAGGAGACCTCATTGCTCTCTACAACTACCTGAAAGGAGGTTGTGGACAGGAGGGAACTGGCCTCTTCTCCCAAATGATAGGGCACAGGACAAGAGGGAATAGCCTCAAGCTCCACCAGGGGAGGTTTAGGCTAGACATTAGGAAAAAAATTTTCACAGAAAGGGTCATTGGGCACTGGAAAAGTCTGCCCAGGGAGGTGGTTGATTCACCTTCCCTGGAGGTGTTTAAGGGATGGGTGGATGAGGTGCTGAGGGACATGGGTTAATGTTTGATAGGAATGGTTGGACTTGATGATCCAGTGGGTCTCTTCCAACCTGGTTGTTCTGTGATTCTATGATTCATTAATGCCATGCTCATAAGCACTATTCTCTATGAAAAGGCAGGTGTTTTTTTAAAGCCTGGAAATATGAAGGATAAATGCAAGAACTTTTATGAAATTCCAAAGCATTTGTTGACCGTTCAAGACACAGTAAAAGTTTTCTTCTTTATCAGCACTGACAAAGTCCTGCCAAGTAGCACCGGGGCTCCATAAATCATTGCTGGGAGTAGATGACTTGAATGTATTGAGGCTCTGGAGCAAGTCCAGAGAAGAGCAACGAAGCTGGTGAAGGGGCTGGAGAACAGGCCTTCTGAGGAACGTCTGAGAGAGCTGGGGGTGTTTATCCTGGAGAAGAGGAGGCTGAAGGGAGACCTCATTGCTCTCTGCAACTCCCTGAAAGGAGGTTGTGGAGAGGAGGGAGCTGGGCTCTTCTCCCAGGTGACAGGGGACAGGACAAGAGGGAATGGCCTCAAGCTCCACCAGGGGTAGTTTAGGCTGGACATCAGGAAAAAAATTTTCACGGAAAGGGTCATTGTGCACTAGCAGAGGCTGCCCAGGGAGGTGGTTGATCCACCTTCCCCGGAGGGGTTTAAGGGACGAGTGGACGAGGTGCTGAGGGACATGGTTTAGTGTTTGATAAGAATGGTTGGACTCGATGGTGGGTCTCTTCCAACCTGGTTGTTCTATGATTCTATTCTATTGCAAAAGAAATTCTCTAAGGTGTGCAGCATCTCAGGAAGCTGTTGTTTAGGGCCTGCAGTATGTAACATGGTTACATTTCAGTTCCCATTAATTCCCACCTTTAATTAAGAAATGAAATGACCTTTGCTTAAAGTTGCTAGTGACTGGCTGGTATCCAGGGTGTAGACAAATTAGGTGTTAAAAGCATCCACTGGTTTCAGACAGGAAGAAAAGTAGAACTGTGTTTGCAGGTCATTTGTCACTAATGATGCTTCTGTTGGTAGCAGGAAACCGCAATTAGATGCATTTTCACTGGGCTTCATGGTGGAGAAAAGAGGACTGAAAATCTTCTGTGAAAGCAGATGAATTGTCTCCTGTCTCGTCCTTGGCCACAGCTGTGTCTCCACGGGCAGGTTTGCTTTCAGTGGAATCAGTTTTGGTAACTGCCCTGGGGAGAGGCATCCAGTGAAGATCTTGGTTGTGGAGAGTGCAACAAGTGTCTTTTTATGCCGAGCTTTTGTGCCATGTTGTCTTTGGGAGATGCTGGAGAGCATTTTACACTTTCCTTAGTGCAACCCAAGGAACTCCATATAGTGAATGTTTGAGATTTTCTTCATTCTTCTCTCATTTTGTTAATTTTGCTGAATGATTGATTCACCTTCCCTGGAGGTGTTTAAGGCACAGGTAGACGAGGTCCGGAGGGACATGGTTTAGTGTTTGATAGGAATGATTGGACTTGATGATCCGGTGGGTCTCTTCCAACCTGGTGATTCTATGATTCTATGATTTCCCTGTGGGCCATTCCGATGAATTCCCATGGATGGGGCTTGGAGCCCCTGATCCAGTAGGAGGTGTCCCTGCCCATGACAGGGGTGGGACTGGATGATCTCTAAGGTCCTTTCCAACCCAAATCATTCTACGATTCTAAGAGTTCACATCAAGCATCTAAGCACATGGTTGATAGTGGCACATCAAGCCACTAAGTGTCCTCACAAAGCAATTAAGTACACATGTGGGAACACATGTTGCACTGACTCATATATTTCTGAACAAAAATTAAAAAAATAATTACTCCCTGAAGCAATATAAACTAAGGATTGGTGCAGCCACCTTAAAGGTGAGAAATCAAAGGTGTAAGGAGTATATTTCTCCTCTAAGGTCAGACAAAATGGCAACTGAGCTTAGTGGATTCTAATCGCAGCACTTCTTGCTGTGGCAAGTTCTTATCCATTATCTTTTCAATTATTATCCTTTGATAATGACAAGTTGTCTAATTGGTTATGTTCCCATGTGGAGTGAATCACTGTATCACAGCGTTCTCCAGTGTGTATGAGATTAGAAATTAACGAGTCCTAGGCTTTTTTTCCTAAGTTTAATAAGCTCCCTGATGGATATTTAAGAAATAATTATGTGTCTTTTGAGTTGCTGAACCCCCTTCTGAGAGAGCAGTGAGTCAGTAGGAAACTGACACTTGGCATTAGGTTATGTAGGATCATAGAATCACCAGGTTGGAAGAGACTCACCAGATCATCAACCATTCCTATCAAACACTAAACCATGTCCCTCAGCACCTTACCCACTTGTGCCTTAAACCCCTCCAGGGAAGGTGAGTAAACCACCTCCCTGGGCAGCCTCTGACAGCGCCCAATGACTTTTTCTGTGAAAAGTTTTTTCCTAATGTCCAGCCTGACCCTCCCCTGGCGGAGCTTGAGGCCATTCCCTCTTGTCCTGTCCCCTGTCCCTTGGGAGAAGAGCCCAGCTCCCTCCTCTCCACAACCTCCTTTCAGGTAGTTGGAGAGAGCAATGAGGTCTCCCCTCATTGATGATGTGCACAGTGGATTGTAAATATCTGGGTGAGAAGGAGGATCTTCAGCATCAGTAGCAAACACAAATGCTGTTAATGTCTTGTTCTGTGAACTTGAGATAGTTATTCTCTCTAGTTTGTAATCTTGGGTGTAGGCAGACCATAAACCTTTCTATTTGATATCATATTGACCCTTGCTGTCAGAGGTGGGGGATGGAGGGCTCTCAATAATGAAAAAGGAAGGGACATGTAAAAATTGTAGCTTTGGGTTTGGTGCAGTCATCGGAACACTCCATGTCCATGTGGGACTGCAGATGAAGGTTAGAGTCTGACCTTTTGCTCCACCAGGGGAGATTTAGGCTGGACATGAGGAAAAAATATTTCACAGAAAGGATCATTGGACACTGTCAGAGGCTGCCCAAGAAGGGGGTTGATTCACCTTCCCTGGAGGGGTTTAAGGGACAGGTGGACGAGGTGCTGAGGGACATGGTTTAGTGTTTGATAGGAATGGTTGGACTCGGTGATCCGGTAGGTCTCTTCCAACCTGGTTGTTCTATGATTCTATGATTCTGTGACTCCAGGCATAGATGTGAGCCAGATTTCCAAATCCACATGTTCTCAAACTTCCTTTCGGTGAGAGCTGCTACCCAGCTCCAGCTGCCATGACTGCCCGTGACCCTTGTGGAAGGGCTGAGCTTCCTCCAGGCGGCTGGAGCGTCATATACACACTGAACCGAAGGACTTGGCTCAGCCCTGGAGTCTGCTCTGGAGTAAATCATTCCGTCCCGTGCCTGCATACCCAGTCTCCAGCAGAAAATGAACCTGATGATCTGATTCTAATTAGTTTCTTGATTTAATGACAGTAATTTCACTTTCACACTGGTAGTCATTGCCCCAGCTAGCAGGAATAATAGAACTGGTTTCCTTAAAGGCCCATTTACAATGCGTCCTCTGTTGAGTCTTAAGCAACAACAAGCAGAAGGCGACAGTTACTTCAAAATTCTGGTATTTATATGGTTAAAAGCATCAAGCTGCTTTGGGTGACGTTGGTGACTGGGAATTGCCAGTGTAAGAAAATGAACACTCATAAAGTTAAAATATAGTTTGAATTGATTCCATTTCATTCTAAGATGATCTTTTCCTTTCATTGCCCATTTAAACACCTGGCCAATAAAGTCCTCATAAAATTAGAAACCGGCAAACAAAATCTTTAAGGAAATTAAACAGCATGGGTTGGGGTGTGTTTACACCAGTATAAAACCAGAATGATTCCACAGAAGATAATTAAAAGCAAGCGAAACAAATGAACTGATCTCCTTAATAACCTAATGGGCAAAATGTCATTAAAGTGTCATTATATTTCAACTTCATGTGCTCTCAAAAATTATACTTAAGCTGGAGAGCCATAAAAATTTGTATTCTTAGTTATTTTCCTTTTAAATTTCTAAGAGCTCAGCTCTCTACAGCTGGGTTAGGATAGAATTTGGTATCGTAACATTGGTGCACAATTTGAATTGTGGGCTTGAGAGCCTTGAATTGTAGCTTGAAAGTCCCATCCTGCTGGGAAATGGATCTCCTGAACTGTTGTCACCCTCTGTTCAGTGGCAAAACACTCCTGAAGGAAGAGTGGGGCTACCTGGCAGGACTGCAGAACAGGTTAGGTGCATGAGTAGGTGTGGGAAAGTTATGGGAGGTTCTTCTCCCTCTGTACTCAGGACTGGTGAGGCTGCTCCTCGAATCCTGTGTTCAGTTGTGGGCCCCTCAGCACAAGAAGGATGTTGAAGCTCTGGAGTGAGTCCAGAGAAGAGCAACAAAGCTGGTGAAGGTGCTGGAGAACAGAACCTATGAGGAGCGGCTGAGAGAGCTGGGGGTATTTATCCTGGAGAAGAGGAGGCTGAGGGGAGGCCTCATTGCTCTCTCCAGCTACCTGGAAGGAGGTTGTGGAGAGGAGGGAGCTGGGCTCTTGTCCCAGGTGACAGGGGACAGGACAAGAGGGAATGGCCTCAAGCTCCACCAGGGGAGGTTTAGGCTGGACATTAGGAGGAAGTTTTTCACAGAAAGGGTCATTGGTCACTGGAACAGGCTGCCCAGGGAGATGGTTGCTTCACCTTCCCTGGAGGTGTTTAAGGGACGGGTGGACGAGGTGCTGAGGGACATGGTTTAGTGTTTGATAGGAATGGTTCGACTTGATGATCTCGTGGGTCTCTTCCAACCTGGTTGTTCTATGATTCTATGATTCTATGAAATGTGTTTCACTTGGTTTGGGGGAAGGGAGGGTTTTGTCCCTCAGTGATCTGCACAATCCACAGGTGGATTCAGCTGAGGTGAGTTACCTATCCAGCAGGTTCTGGCTGGTCTGTCAGCTCCTCATCAAGCTTCATTCCCTTCATGAAGAACAGATCTACATCTGCCCCTCTCTGTCCTGTATTAAATGGAATTTCCATAATTATTTCTTGCCCCTATTTGCCTTTACAAATTCTTCAGACTAAAGAACACTCACAGCTCTGAGGCTCTGAGGTTTCAGATCCTTCGTTCCTAGAACACCCACTGACTCCTGTGACAGCTGCACTGGAAAGACTCCACTAGATTGTTCCTGGATTTTGAAAAGTAATGTATATTTATAGTCCTCTCCGTTATGAAGAATAGTAACGACTCATCCACTGCATACTTGTGTATTAAGCTGTATGTATGTCTGTAGGCTCTTGGGAACTGCGTATGAAATACAGGCTATATCCACCCAATATTTTATTTTATGTGTTTATCATTAAGTTTTTAAAGCAAAATAATTGTAAAGAAGGGATGGAATATACATTTTGAATGGAGGTGGATATGAAAAGGGGTATGGTTTAGTGTTTGATAGGAATGGTTGGACTCGATGATCCGGTGGGTCTCTTCCAACCTGGTTATTCTATGATTCTATGAAAACATGTAAACTGGGAACACTGTTATGCTGGAAGGGACTGCTGGCTTTACTTTAAAAATGAAATACAGAGATGGATTTCTCTTCCATCAGGAATCTGTATTCAGGAATATGTATCAGGCTTATGTATTGTCCAGTTCTGGAATCCTCAACAAAAGAAGGAGATGGAGCTATTGGAATGGGTCCTGAGGAGGCTACAAGGATGACTGGAGGGCTGGAGCACCTCCTATATGAGGACAGGCTGAGAGAGTTGGGATTGCTGAGCCTGGAGAAGAGAAGGCTCCAAGGAGACCTTAGAGCAGCTTCCAGAACCTGAAGGGGCTACAAGAAAGCTGGGAAGGGGCTATTTAGGCAATAAGGATTGTAGTGATAGGACTAAGGGGATGGATTTAGATTGGAGAGAAGCATATTTAGATTAGACATAAGAAATAATTTCTTCACAATGAGAGTTGTGACGCACTGGAACAAGTTGCCCAGAGAAATTGTGGCTGCCCCATCCCTGGAGGGGTTCAAGGGCAGGTTGGATGGGGCTTGGAGCCCCTGATGCAGTGGGAGGTGTCACTGCCCGTGGCAGGGGTGGGACTGGATGGGCTTTAAGGTCCCTTCCAACCCAAACTATTTTATGATTCTATGATTCAACTCTTCTGAAAGACTCATCTATTCTGAACACGTTCAGGCCACGTACAGCCATAAATACACCGAATTTGTAAGAGTGAGGAGAGTTTCTCTTTGCAATGTGCGGTTACAACAGCTCAAGCATCTCTAACGATGTATTACTCTAAAGTGCAGATCAGAAAAACAACAAAGAACAAATCATAGTCAGAGCAGAGACTAAGATATTAAACCCATAATTCAGCCACAGAGCTGACAGCGTGAGATGAGGCAGTGAAGCTGTGGCACCATTACCGTGGAGCAGGAGCTGTTCTGTGTGTTCAGATGGGCTCTGCTTTAGAAAATTGCTTGTCCTTACAGCAGGGTCTTCTCATCATTTTTGTCCTTTGCAGCATCAGGAAACATTAAACACAAGAGCAGGCATGTGTCTAAAACCAAACACGTCTCGATGAGGTGATCTTGATCTGGGCGCTGTAATCCCAGGAGTTACAGGAGCTTTATTAAAAACTTAAAAGTGCAGCTGTTATTTAAACTTTATTCTTTCCCCTCCCCAAATAGATAAAATTCTGCCAGGATCTCTTCAACTCGCTGGTGTGATGTGCAGCCAAGGTGTATCTGCATCCCTGGCAGAGCCTGTGCTTCCCCATGGATCCATTGTCTGAGGGACTGATTTAGTTGGCATTGCCCTCTGAAGGACAGGTCAAGGCTTTTTTTTTCCACCTGGACTGTTCTGCAGTGGTTCCGCACATCTCAGAATCTTCTAGACAGATCCTTAGTCTGAGTTCAGTCAACTCCTATAAATTGCTTCTTCTGCTGGGCTGTTTCAGAGAAATCATTAGTCCCAACTCAGAACTGTGTGGAATGAAGTGTACCTGGCCAGTTTTTGGCTTCCCAGAGGCAAACTGTGCAAGGAGAGCAGTGAGACCCTGCCTCAGATCCCAGGGAAACTGTGCAAGGAGAGCGGTGAGACCCTGCCCCAGATCCCAGGGAAACTGTGCAGGGAATGTGGTGAGACCCTGCCCCAGATGCCAGGGAAACTGTGCAGGGAGAGCAGTGAGACCCTGTCCCAGATCCCAGGGCAACTGTGCAGGGAGAGCGGTGAGACCCTGCCCCAGATCCCAGGGAAACTGTGAGAATGGTGAGGTTGAGCTGTGCAGGCAAACTGTGCAGCCGCTGAGCATCATACAGAGCACCATGTCTTAAGTTGCCTTAGGTTGCCCAGAGCAGTGGTGGCTGCCCCATCACTGGAGGTGTTCAAGGACACGTTGGATGGGGGGTCTTGATCACCCTGATCCAGTGGGAGGTGTCCCTGCCCATGGCAGGGGGGTGGAACTGGGTGATCTTTAAGGTCCCTTCCAACTCAAATCATTCTGTGATTCAGTAATTGCATCTTGCCTGGAGCAGCAACACTGACTAATGAGAGTTTCTTGACGTGACATGGGGAAAACAGTAACCTCTAACAGCCCCTTTCCCTTCCTGCCACCTTTCTGTATTTCATGTTGGTCATCTACTCTGAATCAGACTTCTCCCTAAACCACCAAGTCACTCTCTTCTGACCTGAGTTGCCCTCTACTGTAGCCTCTACTGACAGATCACAAGGAATGATGTTTGCTCTAGTTCTTCCAAAGGAATTTTGTCTTGACAGAAGGAATTGAAGCACAAGCAGTGCCGTCAGCCATGTGAAACCGACTCCACCTCTGGGTTTTTTGTGGATATATCACAATACCATGAGGGTTCTGTTCAGCCACCTGAAACTGCTCAGTGAGATCAGTTTCAACATTAGACCTCATTGCTCTCTACAACTCCCTGAAAGGAGGTTGTAGAGAGGAGGGAGCTGGGCTCTTCTCCCAAAGGACAGAGGACAGGACAAGAGGGTATGACCTCAAGCTCTGCCAGGGGAGATTCAGGCTGGACATTAGGAGGAAGTTTTTCACAGAAAGGGTCATTGGGTATTGGAATAGGCTGCCCAGGGAGGTGGTTGATTCACCTTCCCTGGAGATGTTTAAGGGACAGGTGGACGAGGTGCTGAGGGACATGGTTTAGTTTTTGATAGGAATGGTTGGACTTGATGATCCAGTGGGTCTCTTCCAACCTAGTGATTCTATGATTCTATGATTTGGTTTCTCTCTCTGGTTCTTTACAGAGGCAAACCCACCCAACTCATTTCGGTGGCCGATGCTGTTTGGGTGATGCAAGCGTGCAGGTAGAAGGTGCTCCAGAAAACTGGTGCCATGACAACAGATGGGGGATTGTGTCATTGTTGGGGGCTGGTTTTAATTATTTAGCCATCCCACCTAAGGATGTGAGAGCACTGATTTTATTTGTATTGAACCCAGGGAGCGAGAGGCTGGAGAGCAGCCCTGCGGAAAGGGATCTGGGGGCTCTGGTTGACAGTAGGTTGGGCATGAGCCAGCAGTGCCCTGGTAGGTGTGTCCTGGGGTATATCCAGCATCACCAGCTGGGTCAGGGAGGGGATTGTCCTCTCTGCTCTGCACTGGGGCAGCTCCACCTCGAGCACTGGGGGCAGAGTTGTGTGCCAGAGTATAAAAAGGATCTAAAGATATGGGAGACTGTCCCTCCCCTAGTGAAGAGTTGAGAGGGGAGGCTGTGTGAGGAACAGCTGAAATCACAGAACCATAGAATCATAGAATAGTTTGGGTTGGGATGGACATTAAAGATCATCTAGTTCTAACCCCCCTGCCATGGGCAGGGACATTCCACTGGATCAGGCTGCCCAAGGCCCCATCTAACTTGTCCTTGAACACCTCCAGGGATGGGGCAGCCACAGCTTCCCTGGGCAACCTGTTCCAGTGTCCCACCACTCTCATGGCGGTGAAATCACTTGGGCTGTTCAGCCTGGAGAAGAGGAGGCTGAGGTGAAGCCTCATTGCACTCTGCAGCTTCCTCACCAGGGAAAGAGGAGGAGCAGGTGCTGAGCTCTTCTCTCTGGTGCCCAATGACCTAAAGGAATGGCAGGAAGATGCTAGGGAAGGGTCAGGTTGGACATAAGGAAAAGGTTCTTCTCCCAGAGGGTGGTGGAGCCCTGGAACAGCTCCCAGGGAAGCAGTCACCAAGCCTGACAATATTCCAGCAGCATTTGGCCAAGTTCCTCAGCCCCATGGTGTGAATGCTGGGGGGTCCTGTGCAGGGACAGAAGTTGGAGTCAATGATTCTTTTGGGTCCCTTCCAGGTCAGGACATTCTATGATTCTGTGATGCTATGAGATGTGCTTTCCACAAACACAGAATTCTGTCTTCACTGCACTAATCCTGAAGCAATCTTTTTATATAATGGAATGGACCTGCGTTTAGGAGGAGGACAATCCAGTGGAAGCTTTTGAATTGTTCAGGTATTTAGGAGTGACAAATAAGGTGCTTTTCATTCTGGTAGTTATATTTTACAGTGTCTGCTGGCTTTCAATGGTTGGACTCTTTCAATTGATGATACAAGCTTCCTTTTAAGAAAAATTTCTCTCTAACCCAACATCTCCCCTTGGGGGATCTCAGCCCCTCGGCTGGCTGATAATGTGATTGCAGATGGTTTGCTTTTTTAAACAGATTACTAAGGCGACAAACTGGGATATTGAAATTTAGCAGTTGTTATTAAGGCTTGTGCTTCTGCCGACTGGGGTGGGAATTCTGGTTTAATCACTACAAGTTGGAGTTATGAGGTTCAGCTAAAGCAACAAGTATTTGCAAATACTTGACTGGAGCCTCTTGAGAGATCTAAAATTCACCTCAGGCTGTGACTCAGTAAACATGCTTTCCAGTTCTTAACAGGCCCTGCAGGATCCTTGCTCAGGTGCTGTCGTGACGCTCTGCGGGTCCCAGGAGAGCTGAGGATGTGTGCAGACGTGAGGGGGGGCTGCTTGCCAGTGTAGGTGTCAGGAATAGTCTGGTTTGGGGGAAGAAATCTTCCCAGGCAAGCTGCCTCACTTTTTCCTCCTTTTCTCACCTGATGACATGCCGGCTGGAACATGGCTGTGTCGTACGGAGTTGGCAGGAGCAGGTTCTGTATGTCATGCCCTTGTCACTGTGCTGCGAGTGATGTACCAGCAGTTGTTCTTATCAGAGCAAGTATGTGTCCTATCATGGAGAGAGCCAAAAAAAGCAGAGCTGCTCAAAATCTTTACTATGGGAGATTTTCAGGAGCTCTTACCGAGGGATCTGATGTTATTTTAGTTTAAACTGTTAATCAGTCAAACTGCTTGACAGTATTGATGGGTGGTGATGTGCCCATTTGCCTGAATTGGATGCAGAACAAAACAGGAGCAGAAGAAAAAATAGCAGACAGAGTAGAAACTAGATTGTTCAACCTTCCTTTTGGTATTTGCTCCTCTTGCAGTGTGTAAATAAAATGTATGGAATCATAGAACCATAGAATGGTTTGAGTTGGAAGGGACCTCAAAGCCCATCCAGTTCCACCCCTGCCATTGGCAGGGACACCTCCCACTGGATCAGGGGCTCTAAGCCCCATCCAGCCTGGCCTTGAACCCCTCCAGGGATGGGGCAGCCACCCCTGCTCTGGGCAACCTGGGCCAGGGCCTCCCCACCCTCACAGCAAAATATTTCTGCCTAAGATCCCATCTCAATCTCCCTTCTTTCAGCTGACAACCATTCCCTTTCATGTTATGTCCACGTGGTGAGGAAGGAGATTGATCTGATTGAGGATCTGGAGCGAGTCCAGAGAAGAGTGAAGAAGCTGGTGAAGGGGCTGGAGAACAAGTCTTATGAGGAATGGCTGAGAGATCTGGGGGTGTTTATCCTGGAGAAGAGGAGGCTGAGGGAGACCTCATTGCTCTCTGCAACTCCCTGAAAGGAGGTTGTGGAGAGGAGGGAGCTGGGCTCTTCTCCCAAGTGACAGGGGACAGGCCGAGAGGGAATGGCCTCAAGCTCCACCAGGGGAGGTTCAGGCTAGACATTAGGAAAAAATTTTTCATGGAAAGGGTCATTGGGCACTGGAACAGGCTGCCCAGGTAGGGGGTTGAGTCACCTTCCCTGGAGTGTGAGTTCCCTTAAGGTGCGGGTAGATGAGGTACTGAGGGGCATAGGTTAGAGACTGGTAGGAATGGTTGGACTCGATGATCCAGTGGGTCTCTTCCAACCTGGTTAGTCTATGATTAGGTATCCTAAAGAGGAATTTATTTCAGAGAACTCTTTGAACAGCAGCAGTTCATAACTTGATGGTACAGAGCCAGTCAGTGTGCAAATGCTGTCTGCACACCCCAGGGTGTGATGCTCAGGCGAGTAGGCAATGCATAGGAGCCCACAGCTATGATATTCCCTCCTTCCCACTCTCTCCAGGGCTGTCCCCGTTCAGCACGTTGTTCTCCTGGGCACAGAGCTGGGCCATATTCTCTTTTTTATTGAAGCGAATGCAGATTTCTTCAGTTTCCATTTCTGTTCCTTGTAATCTGACTGAGAGCGCTTTGGTTTTTGTGTTTGGTTGTGCTCTCTCCTTTTGGTACCTGGCAGGATGCTCTGCCTGGTGAATTATTACACACTGGAGCAGAACTGTAACTGTTTAATAAGCACTTGGAGAATGACTGGCCCCCCACCTGGAATTAACACCTCTAAAAATTAAGAATGTCAGCAACACCTTCACCTTCTGTACAATTCAAGGCCATTTTCTTTTCATAACAGCAATGAAACTCAAATCCACTCCCTGCTGACCAGTGGAGAAAGAGAGAAAGCTGTGACTATGGTTCTTACACCCAGGAAGGGGGGAGAAGCACCATGTACTCATCGGGTTGGAAGCTCTATAGGTTGGGAGCTCTGTAATTCTATTAGCATTTCAGATGAACTCTGGAGCTTTTACAGATTTTTAATTCCTGCATGCACACGCTTGCCCATCAATCTAAACTCTCTTCTATTTTCAGTGCCAGAGAGCTAACCTCCGGTAAGCAAAGCACTGGGGAGCAGAGGCACCGCTTAGAATAGATTAAATTCCACCCACGACGAAGCATCATCTGGATTTTTCTTGCAGGAGACACTCTGCTTTGCTTCTGCAAACCCCACAGTATGAATAAAACTTAAATTATTGAGGCAAATAGCTTAGGGAGTTATAAATAAGGATTAGACAATTATATGAATAAGAATAGGTAGGAGAAAAAGAGATGGGCTATCAAGTTGCCTGCACCTGCTTATAAATTCCTCACCAGTATACAGGGAAGGTACAAAGCCTGTAAGTGTTGCCATCAGGGAGAAGTCTCTGTGTGAGCAGCATTGTCTCTTGCAGCAGTGACTTCAGCTGTTGTTGACTAGAGCTGGTTATCATGGAATCATTAAGGTTGGAAAAGACCTCTCAGCTCATCCAGTCCAACCGTCAGCCCAACCCCACTGTGCCTACTAAACCCTGTCCCAAAATGCGATAGACACATGGTTTTTGATCCCCTCCAGGGATAGAGACTCCTCCACTGCCCTGGCCAGCCTCTGCCAGGGCTTCACTACTCTGTTAGTAAAGACATTTTTTCCCCTCATCCAATCTAAGCCTCCTCTGGCACAACTTGAGCCCATTTCCTCTTGTCCCACCACTGGTTACTTGGGACCCTTCACCTTCCCTGGAGGTGTTCAAGGCACGGGTGGATGAGGTCTTGAGGGACTTGGTTTAGTGTTTGATAGGAATGGTTGGACTAGATGATTCGATGGGTCCCTTCAAACCTGGTTGTTCTATGATTCTATGATTCTATGACCCCAGTGCCCACCTCACCACAACCCCCTTTCTGTGACCTGCAGAGAGTGATGAGGTCTCCCCTCAGCCTCCTCTTCTCCAGATTAAACAGCCCCCAAATTGCCACTCAACTGCTCCCCAAACCCCTGGGCTCCAGCCCCTTCCCAGCTCCATTCCCTTCTCCATATGCTCTCTGATACTGAGAGGACAAACACAGAAGAAAAGCTCGAGATAAATCTTCATCTAAATTATCAACCAAGAGTTTCTCTCTCATTCCATAGACCATTGGCCGATATTCCCATGCCACCATCTCTTAACAGAAAAGAAAGGTTTCCTCCTAGGCAAGGGGGAAATAAACGAAAAGACGATTTGCTTGGACAGATCATCTGGAGCAGGGAAGTCAGCTGGGATTGTTTAGGCAGCACAAGAAGCAAAGCAACCAATGACAAAAAATTTCTTCTTACCCAGGAGACATATCAACCTCTGTCTGGTATAATGCATGTTGCACAGATGGGTCCTCTGCTTTTGTTTTTTGTGGTTGAGATGCTGAAATAAATGTGTTTTCCTTTGTAACAGTCACTGTTGTTATCAGCTAGGGACACTTCTTCATATAGCAGGGCTGCTGGATGGAGATCATAGAATCATAGAACAACCAGGTTGGAAGGGACCCATCGGATCTTCTAGTCCAACCATTCCTATCAAACACTAAATCAAGTCTCTCAAGACCTCATCCACCCGTCCCTTAAACACCTCCAGGGAAGGTGAATCAACCACCTCCCTGGGCAGCCTATTCCAATGCCCAATGACCCTCTGTGTGATGAACTTCCTCCTAATGTCCAGCCTAAATCTCCCCTGGCAGAGCTTGAGGCCATTCCCTCTTGTCCTGTCCCCTGTCCCTTGGGAGAAGAGCCCAGCTCCCTCCTCTTTACAACCTCCTTTCAGGTAGTTGTAGAGAGTAATGAGGTCTCCTCTCAGCCTCCTCTTCTCCAGGATAAGATCTTTGCTCCTGAATTCTTGCGTGATTCAAACCTGATCATGAGTGATTTATCTCTGAATAATTTTCTAATTTCTAGTTGAGTTTCTAATTGATCATTGTATCCTGTAGCAGTGACGCTGCCTCTTAGTGGCAGTGGGTACCCACAACAGGTTCTGCTGCTAGCTTCCCTGTCCTTTAAGACCTTTCCAGCACTCCTCACCCTCAGAAGCTGCTGTGGCAGGTTCGCTTAGCAGAGAACTGACATTATCCTCCAGAACAGGCTTAGAAAAGAAGTGTAATATGTAGTTACATGAAATCACTTCCAGCAGCACCTGGAGAAGTGATCACTGAGCACAGAGGGAATCTCCATGCTTGAGCTGCAATTGTCCTGGATGAGGTTACGGAAGGTGCTATTCAGCCTGCTGGGACAGAGCTGTAATTAGAGCCAGCAGGCACTGATGAGATCTCACCTGCAGCCCCATTATTGTGCAAACGAGAGGAGAGTTCTTCACTGGAGCACCTCCCACATGAGGACAGGCTGAGAGACTTGGGGTTGTTCAGCCTGGAGAAGGCTCTGGGGAGACCTCAGAGCAGCTTCCAGGAATCAAACAGTCACAAAATGGGTTGGGTTGGAAGAGACATTAAAGCCCATCCAGTTTAAACCCCTTGCAACAGGCAGGGACACCTCCCACTGCATCTAAGCCCCATCTAACCTGGCCTTGAACCCTCCAGGGATGGGGCAGCCACAACTGCTTTCAGCAACCTGGGCCAGGGCCTCCTCACTCTCATAGCAAAACATTTCTGCCCAAGATCTCATCTCAATCTCCCTTCTTGCAGCTCAGACATGTTCCCTCTTGTCCTCTCCCTGCCCTCTCTGATCCAGAGCCCCTCCTCAGCTTTCCTGGAGCCCCTTTCAGTACTGGAAGCTGTTTTAAGGTCTCCCTGCAGCCTTCTCCAGGCTGAACAACTTCAACTCTCTCAGCCTGTCCTCGTACAGGAGGTTCTCCAGCCCTCGGATCATCTCCATGGCCTCCTATGGCCTTGCTCCAAAAGCTCCATGTCCTTCCCATGCTGAGGACTCCAGAACTGGATGCAGGACTCCAAATGGGGTCTCACCAGAGTGGAGCAGAGGGGCAGAATCCCCTCCCTCCCTGCTGGTCCTGGTGCTTGGGATGCAGCCCAGGACACGGTTGCTTTCTGGGCTGCGAGTACACACTGCCAACTTTTGAGGAGCTTCTCAGACTTAGAATCACAAGAGTTTCTTGCAATCGTGTCCCAATCACAAGCAATCAAGTTCCCCAGTGATTTCAGAGCTGTAGGTATGTCTGGCAGTTGTGGGGAGAGGAGGAGCCAGTCTGGGCTGAGCAGCGAGTCTGTTACCTTCACTGAAAAACCCATCAGTACTAGGAATGACACAAATTTATGAGTTCCATCCAGGAAATTAATTGCTAGTGGATTTTGTAATCCCTGTCTGAGTTAGGCTGGTTTCACATGGGTAAACGCATTACTTTGCCCTGAATTAATATTTTCACCAATTCACCTGTTTCTATATGTAGCATTTCTTTAAGAAGAGGGGTTTTTTGCAATAGTTTCCTATTTATACAGGGAAAAAAATAGCCTGTGCATGAAGTACTGTCCTGATTGCTTTACTTCTTAAAGAAGCCTCAAGGCCGTTGTCCATCCATCACCCCTCTGAAGTTGCAGAGCTCTGAGTTGCAGAGCTGCCAATGGTCTGCATTGCAACTCTTTTGTTACCAGGTCTTAATTTTGCTGTATAATTTCAGTTTGATTTGACTTCGTAAGAGCCGTGCAAATTAATTGCATCTGCTTGAAGGTGCCATCTCGCAGCCAGGGTGCAATTCCAGGTTAAAGTCATTATTGCAGAAGTCAGTCTGAAAGCCAAAGCACAGTGACTTACAGCATCTACAACATTAATAGAATATTTAATTCATGTGTTTGAGTTAAACTGTGATCTAAACCTCCAGTGAATGTTATGATTAATTTGGGTGAATGCATATGTTTGTGCTCGCAGCCACATCTGTTTTCTGCTGGAGGGAATCAAAAACATCCATCTGTTTATTGTAATAGCTTCTAGTCTGCGTGTATGGATTCTTTTTTATACTGGCAGCTTTCTCTTCTCCAGGCTGAACAACACCAACTCTCTCAGCCTCTTCTTGTTCAACTACTGTTGACCAACACCCACAGATCCTTTTGTGCCAGGGAGCTTCCCAGACACAGAATGGTTTGGGCTGGAAGAGACCTTAAAACCATCCAGTTCCACCCCTGCCACGGGCAGGGACACCTCCCACTGGATCAGGGGCTCCAAGCCCCATCCAACCTGCCCTTGAACCCCTCCAGGGATGGGGCGGCCACCCCTGCTCTGGGCAACCTGGGCCAGGGCCTCTTTCACAGAATCACAGAATCATAGAACAACCAGGTTGGAAGGGACCCATCAGATCATCGAGTCCAACCATTCCTATCCAACACTAAACCAAGTCCCTCAAGACCTCATCCACCCGTGCCTTAAACACCTCCAGGGAAGGTGAATCAACCACCTTCCTGGGCAGCCTATTCCAATGTCCAATGACCCTTTCTGTGAAAAACTTCCTCCTAATCTCCAGCCTAAATCTCCCCTGGTGGAGCTTGAGGCCATTCCCTCTTGTCGTATGCCCTGTCCCTTGGGAGAAGAGCCCAGCTTCCTCCTCTCCACAACCTCCTTTCAGGGAGTTGCAGAGAGCAATGAGGTCTCCTCTCAGCCTCCTCTTCTCCAGGATAAACATCCCCAGTTCTCTCAGCTGCTCCTCCAGCCCCTTCACCAGCTTTGTTGCTCTTCTCTGTACTCGCTCCAGAGCCTCAACATCCTTCTTGTGGTGAGGGGCCCAGAACTAAACACAGGATTCAAGGAGCAGTCTCACCAGTGCTGAGTCCAGAGGGAGAAGAACCTCCCTGGCCCTGCTGGTCACACCATTTCTGATCCAAATCAAGATGCCATTGGCCTTCTTGGCCACCTGGGCCACTGCTGGCTCATGATCAGTCACTGTCAACCAACACCCCATGCTTGTTGAAGTTGATAGGAGGTCTGGACATGCCAGAGGTTGAAGCTTCAGTGTCCCAACTGTCAGGTCAGATATTCCTTTATCTTTCCAGTCTGGGAAACCTATAATAGAGAATAATTATTGAATCAGGGAATAATTACAGTTGGAAAAGCCCTCTAAGCTCATCTAGTACAACCAACAGCCAGACCCTACCGTGTTTGCTAAACCATGTGCTGAAGTGCCATGTCTACACACTGTTTGAACACCTCCAGGGAAAAGAGTAGCTGATAAAACCACCTGTTTAATGTCTAATGCCTGAGTCAGCTAAGTATATAATATATCTTCCTAACAGTGTAGATGTGATTTACTTTCTCCGTATTTCCCAGAACAAAGAGCATTAGGATGGATTTTGTTCATTTGTCTCTGAACTGACACAAGTTTTTGTCACGCTGTACTGTCAGAATTGGACATTTACCCTGATAAATTCCTCAATTCCACCATGGATTTTCCTGAACCAACTACAAACAACAGTTACTTTATAAAAATGAAGCCATTTTCTAGGTGCTTTCAGCAATACAAGTTTAAAACCTGGCTTTAAGAGCCATCATTCCATCTGCGGTGCTGTATATTGGCATGGCTGTCAATAAACCCCAGTGACCTTTCACTGATGGAACAAAGACAACACTTTTTTAGTTCAAGATGGTAATTTTCTAGAAGCCTTAATTTATTATCTCTCAGTCCTAAACCAAGTGTACTACAGGAGTCTCGGGACCTCAGGGAAGCTTTTATTTTTAGGGTGTTTTATGTTCATGCTTGTGTCTGTATGCATCCCGAGCAGTGGGACCAGCAGGAACAGGGAGGGGATTCTGCACCTCTGCTCTGGTGAGACCAAACCTGGAGCCCTGTGTCCAGTTCTGGAGTCCTGAGCACAGGGAGGACATGGAGCTGTTGGAGGAAGTCCAGAGGAGGCCACAGAGATGATCTGAGGGCTGAGCAGCTTCCATACGAGGCCAGGCTGAGAGAGCTGGAGTTGTTCAGTCCTGAGTTGAGAAGCCTGGAGGTGTTCAAGGCCAGGTTGGGTGGGGCTTGGAGCCCCGTGATTAAGGTGTCCCTTGGCCCCAGGTGGCCAAGAAGGCCAATGGCATCCTGGCTTTTATCAGAAATGGCGTGACCAGCAGGTCCAGGGAGGTTATTCTCCCACTGTACTCAGCACTGGTGAGGCCGCTCCTTGAATCCTGTGTTCAGTTGTGGGCCCCTCAGCACAAGAAGGATGTTGAGGCTCTGGAGCAAGTCCAGAGAAGAGCCGCGAAGCTGGGGAAGGGGCTGGAGAACAGGCCCTGTGAGGAGCAGCTGAGAGAGCTGGGGTTGTTTAGCCTGGAGAAGAGGAGGCTGAGGGGAGACCTCATTACTCTCTACAATTCCCTGAAAGGAGGTTGTAGAGAGGAGGGAGCTGGCCTCTTCTCCCAAGTGACAGGGGACAGGATGAGAGGCAATGGGCTCAAGCTCTGCCAGTGGAGATTTAGGCTAGAGATAAGGAGGAAGTTTTTCCTGGAAAGGGTCATTGGGCATTGGACTAGGCTGCCCAGGGAGGTGGTTGATTCAACTTCCCTGGAGGTGTTTAAGGCACGGGTAGATGAGGTGCTGAGGGACATTGTTTAATGTTTGATAGGAATGGTTGGACTCGATGATCTGATGGGTCCCTTCTAACCTGGTTGTTCTATGATTCTATGCTCATGGCAAGGGGTTGAAACTGGGTGGGCTTGAAGGTTTCTTCTAGCCCAAACCATTCTGTGATTCTATGATCAAGTCATTCACTGCATTAACACTTTGCACGGCGCTGCCCTTACACGAGTCTCAGTCCCCATCTTGAACAGCACAGTCATACACTAGTTTTTTCCTGCACAGTATTCCACTGCCATACTTAGCAGGGGTAAACTCTTGGAAATTCAGTTCAGTATTTCTTTTCAATGTCTCTGTGTTTCCCAATTCCAAGTCTCTTGTCCTTGTTTTGTCCTAGGCTGCTCCGTGCCTGCTGTTCACTTAACCCCTGCACAGGCAGATGAAGGTAATTGTCTATAAAAATTTTATGCGCTCACATAGCTTGTGACCCACTTTGAATTCTGACAGGATAAAAAGGGCCACGTGGATATGTTGGGATGCTGGTGGGCAGCTACAAGGGTACCTCACAAATAAGTTCCTATCCAAATCCCTTATAGAATCATAGAACAACCAGGTTGGAAGAGACCCACTGGATCATTGAGTCCAACCATTCCTATCAAACACTAAACCATGTCCCTCAGGACCTCGTCTACCCATCCCTAAAACCCCTCCAGGGAAGGTGACTCAACCCCCTCCCTGGGCAGCCTCTGACAGTGCCTAATGACCCTTTCTGTGAAGAATTTTTTCCTTATGTTGAGCCTGAAACTCCCTGGTGGAGCTTGAGGCCATTCCCTCTCGGCCTGTCCCCTGTCCCTTGGGAGAAGAGCCCAGCTCCCTTCTCTCCACAACCTCCTTTCAGGGAATTGTAGAGAGCAATAAGGTCTCCCCTCAGCCTCCTCTTCTCCAGGATAAACACCCCTAGCTCTCTCAGCCGTTCCTCATAAGGCCTGTTCTCCAGCCGCTGTTCTCCTGTTCAGGTGCTCTCAGCTTCCTTGGTCTTCCACCTCCCAGTCTGCAATTTTTCATACTTGTTCTTTGCCAGCTTTGGGGAAGTTTTAAACCAAAGCAGTTCAGGCTTTTTTTGCACAAGAGGACAGCTATGACAGCTTCCCATTATTAACAGCAACAAACAATCTTGTTACCTCTTTTCGAGTATCCCTGCAGCCAAGACAGCTTGAGCTTTGCATTTACAAGTTACCATGGAAATAGCCCGTAGAGAGAAGGCTTTTTCTTCCATGTGAGGGTTGTTTCTCTTATTTAGGAGAAGGTATGTTCCCCCTCATGAGTTTTATGTAGGCAGCAAGATGATTAAAATCCTTGTTGCTGTGAGCAGAAAGCAGGCACTGGCAAAGTCCTGCTTGGCAGCTACTTTGTCATCCCCACAGCACCACTGCTCAGCGTCAGTGGCTGACAGGCTCCCCTGATGTTGAGGGTTGGACTGTATATAATATATCTGGAGTATTGTGTCCAATTCTGGAATCCTCAAAATCAGAAGGATATGGAGCTGATGGAATGGGTCCAGAGGAGGCTACAAAGATGATCTGAGGGCTGAAGCAGCTCCTGTACAAAGACAAAGAGTTGGGGTTGGTCTGCCTGGAGAAGAGAAGACTTGAGAGAGACTTTAGAGGAGCTTCCAGTACTGGAAGGGGCTACAAGAAAGCTGGTGAAGGACTGTTTACAAAGGCTTGTGGTGATAGGATGAAGGGCAATAGGTATAAATCAGAGAGGGGCAGATTGAGACTAGACAGAAGGAGGGATTTCTTCACAATGAGAGTGGTGAGGCACTGGCACAGGTTGCCTGGAGAACTTGTGGCTGCTTCATCCATGGAGGTGTTCAAGGCCAGGCTGGATAGGGCTTGGAGCCCCTGATCCAGTGGGAGGTTGGAACTAGATGTTTAAGGTCCCTTGCAACCCAAACTATTTTATGATTCATGTTGTTTCTTAATGCCAAGTGACTTTTCAATATAGAATGAGAAACATGGAAAGAACGAATACCCCTCAGCTAACAGGAGCCTGTGGGCCAATAGCCAGATCCTGTCCTGATGCCACATGTGCTGCTGACGTTGGGTCTGCCAGACACATCCTGGGTGCAGGCCTTAAACAGAATACAGGGAGGTGTAATGAGAAGCTGCACAGTGACACAGTTCTTTGCACCTCATGAGTGAACCTCTTGAGCAAAGGCTGCCCAGGAGGAATTATACCAATATTCCATGACAGACGGCCAAGCGCAACTGAACTCACTGGGTCTGTTCAGCCTGGAGGAGACCTCGTTGTGGTCTGCAGCTTCCTTGCCAGGGGAGGAGGAGGAGCAGGTGCTGATTTCTTCTCTCAGGAAGCCCTATCCCTGCCCTCCCTGGTCAAGAGCTTCTCTACTGCTTTCCCTGCAGCCCCTTTCAGGACTGGAAGCTGCTTTATGGTCTCCCCACAGCCTTCTCTTCTCCAACCTGAACAAGCCCAACAATCTCAACCTGTCTGAATATAGGAGGTGCTCCAGCCCTCAGATCATCTTGTACCTACAGTTTTTTGAGGGAGGAAATGAGGTGTCCATGTGTTCCCTGCTGGGCTCTTCCCTCTGGACTGAGCCCCTCCTGATGGAAGCACAAGGCTGGACAGTCTGAGGGCTCCAAACCCAAAAAACAAACTTCTGAAGGGGATGGTGAGGGGTTACTGGGAAGGAGCATGGCAAGACCTTGCTGAGGTGGTGATTTACTGAGGTGTGTTCTTTGAATCAGCCTGAATGCTCTTGATTGTTCATACACAATTGCCCTGATTGTCAAGAGGAGACCAGTCCTGGGAGCCTCACTGTACTCAGCAGGAGCAGCAGGAGCTCTGCCCTTGCAGATGAAACCTAAGAATCAAAGGCAGGAAGATTCACTCTGACATTGCCACTCAAATCACAATGCATGTGGAGCTCAAACCAATCTGGATGTGGGTTTTGTGTTTTGTGGTTTTTTTGTTTGTTTTTTTTTTTTTTTTTGTAGTTAGTTGTAAGTTTTTCTTTCCTTCTTGAGCTGCAGCTGCTGCAGAGTTTAAAGTACTGAAAGCCTGAAATGCTGGAAATCTCACAGGAAAATCTGCTCTTAAATTCTACAGCTCTGAATTGGAAGAATATCTGCCTCCTCAAGCTCGTTATTTTCTATTGAATCTTTCTGCAGTGGGCATTTTCTCACTAAGTATGAAAGATTGCTGTGAGAGGCTCGGTGTTTGTATCTGAACTCAGATCACTGAGAATTCTCCAGACAGCTTGAATCATAAGCGTCACTCAAGGTCTTTGCAGGACTTTGGGTTCATTAGAGTAAGGTCAGGATTAAGTCTTGCCAGGCATCTGTTGGGTTTCTGTGTGTGCTACACCCCTGCTAGTCATGGAAACCATGCAAGGTGCTGTGTAAGAGAACATAGATCTGGTTACTGCCCTGAGTTGCTGATAGTCTTCGTGTGGGACCTTCCAACTGAGGAGATGTGCAACGAACCAGGGAGACTGTGGGTCTTGCCCTCACCTGGCAGGGACTCTGCTTGGGATGACCAAACCCATAAACCTCCACACACCACTGGAGGCACCAGCCTCTCCTCCTGAGGGGCCTGATCTGATCTTGAGCCCAGGGAGGTGGTGGAGTCACCTTCCCTGGAGGGGTTTAAGGGACCGGTGGATGAGATGCTGAGAGGCATGGGTTAGTATTTGATAGGAATTGGTTGGACTTGATGATCCAGTGGGTCTCTTCCAACCTGGTGATTCTATGATAAACAGTGACAAACTGCAGTTGTGGCTGTGCAGGCTGTCAGCCCAGCAGCACCTGCCCTTGAGGAGGAGCTGGCTTAATGAGGGGTTGAACCTGCTGAACCTCCACCTCAACAGGACAGTGGGAAATGCAGAAACCCCATAGGCTTATCAGTGGAGCTGTAACCAGCTGGAGGCTTTCTATGGATTGACAGGGGATGAGAAGCAGTGTTGGTGGGTCAAGGGAAGGGATTCTGCCCCTCTACTCCTTTCTTGTGAGGCCTCACCAGGAACCCTGTCCCTGGAGTCCTCAGCACAGGAAGGACATGGAATTGTTGGAACAAGCCCAGAGGTGTCTATGGAGATGATCCAGGAACTGGAGCACCTCCTATACGAGGGAAGTCTGAGAGAGTTGGAATTGTTCAGTGTGGAGAAGAGAAAGCTTAAAGCAGCTTCCAGTGCTGAAAGGGGCTCCAGGGAAGCTGAGGAGGGGCTCTGGATCAGGGAGAGCAGGGACAGGACAAGTTGGAGTTGAAGGGGTTTCAGCTGTAAAAGGGAGATTGAGATGAGATCCTTAGGGAGAAAAGTTTTGCTGTGAGGGTAGGGAGGCCCTAGCCCAGGCTACCCAGAGCAGTGGTGGCTGCCCCATCCCTGGAGGGGTTCAAGGCCAGGTTGGATGGGGCTTGGAGCCCCTGATCCAGTGGGAGGTGTCCCTGCTCATGGCAGGGGTGGGACTGGATGGTTTTAAGGTCCCTTCCAACCCAAACCATTCTAGGATTCTGTGATTTTCATAGCAATTGGAGATGGTAAAAAAGGTGAAGATTAGTTATGAAGATTATGGAAACTGGTTGAGGAAAAGGCTGTAAAGATGCCGAAAATAAAGAAAAAACTTATTCTTGATAAGAAAGAGAAGAAATGAGTAGGAATGACTCAAAGAGAAGGGTAAGCAGACAGAATAAGGTTTTATCTGTCAAAGCGATAACCATAACAATGTGTTGAACCGTCTGGCAGTGCTAAGATCACTTAAAACACTGAAAATAAAGACAAGAAAATTACTGAATCATTTCATGCAGGAACACATCCTTTACAGTTATATTAAGAAAAGAAGGTGGGATAAGGTAGGCACTTTTCTAAATCCCTTTTTCTTTACATTTCTATAGGAGAGAAGCAGGGCCGTGCGTGGAGGAATGTGCTACAAGATTCCCGAAGTCATAGAATCATAGAATCACCAGGTTGGAAGAGACCCACTGGATCATACAGTCCAACCATTCCCACCATGTCCCTCAGTACCTCATCCACCTGCACCTTAAATCCCTCCAGGGAAGGTGAATCAACCCTTTCCCTGGGCAGCCTCTACCAGTGCCCAATGACCCTTTCTGTAAAGAATTTTTTCCTTATGTTGAGCCTGAACCTCCCCTGGTGGAGCTTGAGGCCATTCCCTCTTGTCCTGTCCCCAAAAGTCCTGGAGAAAGGCAGACAGACACGCAGACCAGCAAAGAGACGATCCTTTCAAACACCCATCTTGCCTACAGGGATTCAGGACAGGTCCATCCCAGTGCTCTACTGAGACTGCAGGCAGTGGATTTAGATTAAATGACACAGCGATTGACACATCCATTGCAAGATTCATTCTGCTGTTTCTTGCTGTGAGTCTTCATTGCGCTTTCTGATCACAATTTGATTCTGGTACCTGAAATCAGTAAAAAAATCCTGAAACAAATTCTTTTGTTTAGAGAAGAGACATTGCTTTTATTCTGTGCAGGGTGTTGGGTGGAAGATCTTTCACAAAACCAGCAAAGGCCTATTGATGGAAACCCGATGCTTAAAATCATACCTGGCTAATCCAGCTGTTATACCTACCTACTACAGATATCCACTAGACAATTCTACTTTAACACCAAACTGCTTATTTCCTTTCCAAATACTTAATTAGGATAAGGATGTCTTCAAGGTAATCCTTAAACAACCACGAATCCTCCCTATCTTTCCTTGTTTCAACCTTGAGTCAATAAACAACTGAGTTTATAGTTTTCTTAAGCCTCAGTGGTTGCATCCCTGAGCAGAGGCCAGGATGTTTACAGAAGATGTTGTGTCTACATCTCTGGGCAGATAACGTGAGGTTTGTAGAAGGTAAATGAGTTATAAAAGACATTCTTCATATCCCCTTGGGTGACATTTCTTTCTTGAAAATCCTCTGATGCCTCTTGTGATCTTTCTCTTGACACTTTACATTCTGCAGGCTCAAGGTGAGAGTGTGGAGGCCCTGGCCCAGGCTGCCCAGAGCAGGAGGGGTTCAAGGCCAGGCTGGATGGGGCTTGGAGCCCCTGATCCAGTGGGAGGTGGTCCTGCCTATGGCAGGGATGGAACTGGATAGGCTTTAAGGTCCCTTCCCACTCAAACTGTTCTATGGTTCTACAAGGTGTGACCTACCTGGCAGTTCTGCAGTTCCTCTGACACGTGAGAGGAAACTTCTCTGCCATCAGTCCCCTATCATCACCATGACCTCGCAGGTGGCCACATGCCACTCATATACTAGCTGTGGAGCTGACTATATCTTCACTGGCTTGTGGGCTGGCGACCACCTAGCACAATCCCTCGGTTTACTCTTGCGTTTTGTGATTGTGCTGGCAAGACTCATCCCACCACAGCAGAGGGGCAGCCTGCAGTGACTGGTGTGGAAGTCTCAGACTGTAATCCAAGAAATCCTTGAGGAGCAAGGTAAGGCCCTGGAGTAAAGACAGGCTGCAGACCCTCCTCCCTAAAGGGCTTCGTCCCAGAATAATGTGAGAGCAATCCCTGCGAAGCTCAATCATAACATCACAGAAAGGTTTGGGTTGGAAGGGACCTCAAAGCCCATCCAGTTCCACCTCTGCAATAGGCAGGGACACCTCCCAATGGATTCGGTTGCTCCAAGCCTCATCCAACCTGGCCTTGAACACCTCCAGGGATGAGGCTGTTCCTTCAGTTTCAAACTCCAGCTCTGCCATGTGGACTGCAATAAAAGCAGAACTCAACAGAATTGTGTGATACAGCAGGGATCGGGTCTTTTCCTGATGCCATTCTCTCCATTTCAGTCGAAGTTACATGCAGGATGAACTTGGCCCTGGTGATCTCCGGTGTCCTGCCAACAGCCCCAGGAACACAAACCAATGAGTTCTGCACAGTGTGGATGGATTGGGGAGGGAAGGCAGCTGGGAAGTGCACTGAACTGCAAGTGGTGGCATGTAGAGTAAAATGAGAGGTTTGGAATTTAGGCAAGGAGAATATTTGAAGAAGACGAACAGTGAACCAAACTGCTGCCCTCGCCAGATGGCAGCCTCTCTAGAGATTTAGAAAAGTTCAGGTCATTCAGTATTTTTACTGTTTCATGTTTCTGCTCCATGGCCATGAAAACAGAAGGAAAGGAAGCAGAAGTGTCCACATTTCAGTGTCCTCCCATGCCCAGGGAACAAAAGAAAATGCTGGAGAACCAGGGTGTCCTCCCTGCCCCATCCACTACCATGGGGTTCCAATTGCTCAAAGAGTTGTTGGTGTTTCTAGATAGTTAATCACAGACAAACCCATGGGGAACCTCTGAACCTCCTTCAGCTTGGCCAGTGCTTCTTAATAAGCGATGTGTTCATTTTCTTCTGGTGCCAAGGAAAGTCTTTCATTCTCCCCAGCTGGCATCAGAGATAAGAAAGCAAAATCCCACAGACAGGAAAACATCGCACAGCTCTGTCATGTGTTTCTTTAGTCTCCTGCTCCAAAGCCTTCCTTTCCTTCCTGACTGATCTCAGATATAGTGCAAAATAATCGATGAGCAAAAAACCAGCAGCAATTTCATGTGCGGCAGTGCAGTTTAGCCTGAATTCCAGATCGTTGCAGACCAGCCGTACGATACCAATCCTGACATCCCAACTAAGTCAAAACTGTTTTTCATCAGCCTAGAAATCAACTTCATTGGATTTTTCCACAACTTTGCTTTGTTCTCCGGTTAAAATCTTCATCCATGGGCTGAAAGGTCATTTTATTTCTGCTTTGCTGCATCTCCACTTTTGATTTAAATCTTGTGGAGAATTGACTGAGCTGAGACGGTGCAGGGAAATTAAATACAAGCTCAGGTTGCCCAAGGAGGTGGTGGAGTTCCGATCCCTGGAGGGGTTTAAAAGATGGGCGGGCGAGGTACTCAGAGATGGTTTAGTAGTGGACAAGTATAGATGAGAGTACAAAGAGTTGCTGGACAAATTGTTCTCTGTCAGGTTTGCTTTTAGTTTGTCCTTGAAGTGCTTTGTGAGACAAACCCATATTATTTTTCCATTGTAGAGGAGCATTCATACTTCCTCTGCCCACACACTGGTTTAAACAGATGTCCAGTTGCACTGGGCAGAACTGGGTCATCGGACAGTATTGTCCAACAGGCTGGTTGAGAGATGGATGGGATATACCGTTCATCACTGCTTCTTCCACTTTTCTTCAGTTAAAGCAATATTGCAACGCTCCAGTTAAAGAGATGACTTTGAAGAGCTTCTGTTCCTGGCACAAGCCCCCAAATTAAGAATGGTTTCTTTAGCAACAACAAGACACAGCAGATTACAAAGTGATGTGCTTGGATGTAAGGGTTACTATGGCTGTAGGTGCACAAGAATAAAACCAACCAGTGGAGGAGAAAGACCTGGGAGTGTTGGTTGATAGTGACTGAACATGAGCCAGCAGTGGCCCAGGTGGCCAAGAAGGCCAATGGTATCTTGACTTGGATCAGAAACGGTGAGGCCAGCTGGGCCAGGGAGGTTATTCTCCCTCTGGACTCAGCACTGGTGAGACCGCTCCTCGAATCCTGTGTTCAGTTGTGGGCCCCTCAGCACAAGAAGGATGTAGAGGCTCTGGAGCAAGTCCAGAGAAGAGCAACGAAGCTCTTTCCCTTGAATTTTGCCATTGTCCCCATACGTAAAACCATCCAGGACTTCACCAGACTGTATTACGCTTGGAATGTCTAAGTACAAAGTCATCCTGCTGTCACTTGCTGTCACTCAGTAGACTGAAGCTCTCCACACATCGCTGGAGACAAATAACCTGCCATTGTTCATCCTCATTCCCCAGGGTGATTTCCCTGGCGGTGGGATGACTCAATTCTGTCCTGTTGACTGGATGAGCACAGGATCGCACAACAAAATAATCAATCACTTTTTTAAAGAAGGGCAAATTTATGCAGCCGCTCGGAAGGAAAAAGTGAAGTGCAACCTCAACTTCTTTTTGTTACAGTGGGAAACGAAGCATCCACAAGGTGATTAGAACTGTAATGAAACAACAGACTCAAATGGGCATGGGATGCCGAAGGAGGTGCTCGCAGAGACCGCACAGAAGAATCCTCAAGTATTTTTCCCCAGGGACATAGAATCATAGAATGGTTTGGGTTGGAAGGGACCCCAAACCCCATCTAGTTCCACCCCTGCCATGGGCAGGGACACCTCCCACTGGATCAGGGGCTCCAAGCCCCATCCAACCTGCCCTTGAACCCCTCCAGGGATGAGGAAGTGCTCTAGGCAACCTGGGCCAGGGCCTCCCTACTCTCAGCGTAAAAAAATCTTCCTAATATCTAACCTAAATCTCTATTATTTTAGTTTAAAACCACTATCCCTTGTCCTGTTGCTACAAACCCTACTAAAAAGTTTTTTCCCCATCTTTCTTCTAAGCCCCCTTTCAATACTGAAAGGCTGCAATAAAGTCTCCTAGGAGTTTTCTCCAAGGTAAACAACGCCAACTCTCTCAGCCTTTTTTGATAGGGGAGGTGTTCCAAGCATTTGATCATATTTGTGGCCTCCTCTGGACTTGCTCCAACAGCTCCATGTCCTTCCTGGGCTGAGGACTCCAGAACTGGACTCAGGCCTCCAGGTGGAGTCTCACCAGAGCAGAGCAAAGGGACAGAATTCCTTTCCTCCCTGCGGATCCCACTGCTTGGGATGCAGCCCAGGACGTGGTTGGTTTCTGGGCTGTGAGCACATATTACTGGCTTATGTTGTGCTTCTCATCTTCAAGCACCTGTAGGTCAACATCCCTCCTTAATTTGATGTCTGATGAGAAGCTATCTCCAAATGCCCCTCTGTTTACCCTTGCATAAACACTGGGGCTCAGAGAAAGGTCTGGCTCATTTTCTCGCTGAAAAGATGTTGCATACAGAGCGCAGACACCGATTCTGAAATCTGAGCTTCCTTACAAATGGGAAAAAACCCAATTTTCTACGTATGGCAGCGGAAAACCCCAGAGGAGATACCGTCCGCAGCCAAGCAAAGCTTGAATTTGGCTCCAGTCCTGAATTCTATCCCTTTCTGTCATTTGCCAAACACCAGCTCAGTTCTCTGGATGCTGCTAACTTCCTAATATCATACTCCATTCAAGTACCAGCCCTATTATACAGTTCTTGGCATGTTTTCAATAGCTTCCCTAAACCCACATCCGACTTCACTCTGATGGGTTTCAATAGCTTGCTGAGAGGCAGATAATCCTCCCTTTGTCACTGCGGATTGAGTCCTGTCGCAGAAAAGAACAACTCCATTTCATCAAAGGGAAATAGTTAGGAATGAATTTGCCACTGCTGACAAGCTTGACTCGGTCAGCCTTTGTGTGCTGGAACAGAGGGTTCAAGACCCTGAAACATGTTGTTATTTATACACTGTTGGTATTTATACACTCTTTGGACTTGGTAATACAGACACTAACACAGGAGATCGCTGGTATTCTGCACGGTTACATCACATCTTACACTGGAGAAAGAGCACCTGTCAGATCCCTATGAAGTACCTGCTCTGCTTGAGTTTGATTCATGGAATCACAGAGAGGGTTGGCTTGGAAGGGACCTCAAAGCCCATCCAGGGAAGAGACAAGAGGGAATAACCTCAAGCTCCACCAGGGGAGGTTTAGGCTGGACATTAGGAGGAAGTTTTTCACAGAAAGGGTCATTGGGCAGTGGCAGAGGCTGCCCAGGGAGGCAGCCCAGGGAGGCATTCACCATCCCAGAGGATGCCCAGGGAGACATTCACCTTCCCTGGAGGTGTTTAAGGGACAGGTGGACGAGGTGCTGAGTGACATGGTTTAGTGTTCGATAGGAATGGTTGGACTCGATGATCCGACGGGTCTCTTCCAACCTGGTGATTCTATGATTCTATGATTCAGCCTCCTCTCTTGAAGCTGAAAACCATTCCCCTCACCCCATCCCTGCCCTCCCTGACCAAGAGCCCCTCCCCAGCTTTCCTGCAGCCCCTTTCAGCACTGGAAGCTGCTCTAAGGTCTCCCCACAGCCTTCTCTTCTCCAGGCTGAACAACCCCAACTCTCTCAGCCTGTCCTAGTGTGGGAGCTGCTCCAGCGCAAGATTTCTGAGTAAATTTATACATGAGTGTAAGTGGAAAATCCACCAGGGGAGGCTCCAGCCCTGGGTTGTTTAAGTGCCACATCCGCGGCACTCGGGGTCTGTAAAAATCGCGTATTCCAACCCAAATTTCAGGCTGGATATTAGAAAAATTAATTTCACAGAAAAGGTCATAGGGCACTGGCAGGGGCTGCCCAGGGAGGTGGTTGATTCACCTTCCCTGGAGGGGTTTAAGGGATGGGTGGTCGAGGTGCTGAGGGACATGGTTTAGGGTTTGATAGGAATGGTTGGACTCGATGATCCTGTGGGTCTCTTCCAACCTTGTTGTTCTATGATTCTGTGAAATCACAGGAGCTCCGCCAGCCCGGTCTCTGGGAGCACCGCCCGACCCCAAAATGGCGGCCCTTTGCCGTCATCCCGCCGAGCCGCGTGCCCTCATCAAAGATGGCGGCGCCCTGCACTTGCCCGATATATGCAGCTTGCCCTCACAAACATGGCGGCCCGCTCTTCGCCGCGCCCTCACCAAAGATGGCGGCCGGCCTGTACT